>OX376197.1:15934440-16534440 GCA_947363905.1 Lithophane semibrunnea
ACTTATACTGGCACTACAAATAAGTAGGTATTGAACTAGGTATCAATTTAAAAGTCTAATTATCGAGTTCAAACAGTAAACTTTGCATGCAAGAAAAAGAAAAAATTATTTGCATAGGGTACCTACATACCTCAAACTCCTTCCATAGAACGCACTACTTACCTACATTTAATTTACTGAGAAACAAGAAACTTATTAGCTAACAGTCTTGAAATAATAAAAGTAGGTAATAAGTACCTGGGGAAAGAATCTTAAGGCATCAAAAAATTCGTCCGCATCGCTGTCAACAGGAAAAGTGCTCAAAAGGCTGGTAGCATTGCCATTTATTGTATGGCAATGCTGATTCTTTGGCCAAAAAATTGACCAGCCATCTGGGGGCCAAGTCTAGGTACTAATTTACAAACGTGTCAGTGGTCTCACAATGTAGGCTTGCAGAAAAAATATCGATATTTTTTGTTCGATATATCGATATTTTTAGGCGATATTTATTATTTCGATATATCGATGTATCGATATAAAAGATCAAGTATGGAAAATGTATCAAAACCGATATATTTGCAATAGCAACACCTTTGTCGCCACTGACTAAAACTGCTGGAATTCTGAGCCGTAAAAAGCATACTTTTTTTTCCTAGTTTAGTGTTAAAATAAATAAAAAACTTGAAAAACAAAGTAAAAAAAAATATTTGAAAATTCCACCGATATATCGATATATCGATATTTTTTTTTCGATACTTATATCGAAATCGATATTGATATTTTTTATAAATATCGATACGATATATATCGATACTTTTTGACACTTCTTGCATCCCTATCACAATGATGAGTTTTTGACAGATTTTGTATGGCATAGAGATGGGTTGTAACAGGTGAAGCACAATATCTGTGATCACTGTGACTGTGACAAAAAAATAACAGATCCAAATATCCTGTGATTTTTGTGCGGACGATAAATACGTGTCTCAATCGAATATCATCTTTATTTCTTTTGATTTAAAGTCGAAAATCGTATCTATCTGTTATAAAATCACAGCCTGTGATTTTTGTACAGACGATAAATACGTATTAACTCAATTGAATATCTTTTTTATTTCTTTTCGTTAAAGTCTAAAATCGTATCCGAAGTTTTAACAGTAACAGTCTTGATGATCTGTGATTTTAAGTAACAGATATTTTTTATCATTAGGAGCAATTGCTATCTGCTATTTTTTAATATCTGTGATTTCTATCTGTGACGATAAATACGCCTCACTCCTATGGCATATCTGTCAAAAACTGATCATTGTGAGACCACTGACACGTTTGTAAATTAGTAGACTTCTAGACTTGGCCTCCTGGTCACGTGAAGAGTCGACCAACCGCTTGGCGATGTCTCGAAGAACAAAGTGGACCATCAAACCCCCCTAGTATTTCCTCCCCAAACGAGTCGAACATTAAAATAGGTATAAGTGCCAAAAAGATTGGAGTATTTGCGCCGTTTGAGGTTTTCCGAATTCTAACGTCATTAACTGATCTACTATTGGTGTATCTTTTTATACTCGTCAGTATGAACAACTTTCACTATGAGACCAAAAGATTAAAAAATCAGCTGTTCCCTAAATTTTGACGAGGTACCTATGCGAAAATAAATGTAGGGTACAGCCTGACGGGGCGGGGTGCGCTAGGGCCGATGCCTGCCAGGGTCGCGGGAAAGTCCGAAAGGGATACCGTGGCGTCTGGCAACATACAGGCAATTGAAGGAACACGGGTGGGTTTTAGTCAGTAAGAGTTCTGACCCGCCCCACCCAGAGCGGGAGAAGTTTCTTGATAATTTCCCACCCACAAAAAAAAGGGAACAGCTTATTTTTTTTTTCGCGATTTCGGTGTTTGTCCCATAGTGATTACAATGACCCCTTAAGAGATTATGTGTATGAAAAGATACAGCTTATAAGTACGTATGTATAAGTTTATTCTAATGATCATTCGTAATACCTAACCAAGCTATATGTAGGTATAATAGGTAGGTATTTACCTACCTAATGTTGTCTTGATAAGAACGAATATGGTTGATTAAATAATTTTAGCAAAACAATTTATGAAACATGCTTCTACTATTTTATCAACATTACGCTAGTAGGTAGGTCTATAGGGTAGACCGGGGACAATTGAAACAATTTTACTTAAAACGTGTGCAGTGAAGTATCTGTACTACCCACATCCCTCGTATTTATATCGCTGAAAGGGTCGTTATCTAGTTCCTAAATTAAACATAATTTACATCTCAATTTCGAATAATTAACTTGTAGGTTAATTATTCGAAATTCACCTATTAAAGTAGATGGGGCAGAGTGGTTCTATTGACCCCATTCCAAGGATGGTTGAAACAATATGTAGGGATAATTGAAACACTGAAAATATTTTAGGAACTACTGTAGGTTTTAAATCAGTCTTAACAATATAAGCTTACCACTAAATTATTTATTGAGGTCGTGATAAGTGCGTCAACGTAACATTAATATTTCGAAAATTACAAATGTAAAAACATCTTCAACATAAACCACTCAAAATATCTCTTATTTCTATAATTTGAGTGCTCTAATTTGTGCCATTGAATACTATTTCACATTATTGAAAGACTAATATCCTATTACGCTGTAATGGTACTTGCATGGGGGAGAAAAAAAAGGTAATCCAGTCTCATACAAAACAGCTTGTTTCAATCATAACAATGTTTCAATCATGACAAGGTTTCAATCATAAAATGTTTCAATCATAACAATCGTTTATTGACCCGTTTATATAGGTTTGACTCTTCTCTCTCCATTTATCAATTCTTCGACATTGCTTTATCAATGCTTGCTGATATGCAAATATGTTCTTGGAACTTCTGTCTGTAACGTGTTTTCGTTCAGGGCATCTCTAGAAAAGATAAATTAAAAAAAAATAGATAAAATTTAGTCGTCGGAGTTATTGTATTGCCTAACAGATGTAATTTTATAATTGCGATTGTGAGTTAAAGTGGTAAATGGTATTTTTTCAACGTACATAAATCCTTTATTTTTAAAACACAACTTTCTTCTGTGCAGTCGGGTAAAAATGCGGTATATGCGGGGACGTTTGAAACGTTTCAAGCGTCCACAGACAAGTTGTTTCAAACGTACCCATCTCACATCTTCTACTTCAATACTCAATATTTCGACTTTAACATTAATCAACAGTAATAAAACCAATCTTAAATAGATAAACAATACTCCAAAATAAGAAAAACTGTCAAACAACAAGATTTAAATAGGTAAATAACAAAAATTATAAAATCGTGAATACTTACTTTTTGGCGCGAAATTCTTCGAGGCGTCCTGTGCACAACTGCGTCGAAACGTAAGAAACACAAAACCGAACATGGCCGACGAAGTAACGAACGACGCGTCACACACGTGGGTATCATGGTTTTCGAGAAATTGAAGTTGTTGCAATCATGACCTGTTTTAATTGTCCCCGGTCTACCCTACCTCCCTCCCTACTAGCAGTAGGTACACACGGCTACACATCAAGCTATACATTTCCAGTTTATGCTGATCCCGCATTGTATAGGATTTCCGTACAATGCGAGGTCAGCTTATACTGGAAATGTATAGCTTGATGTGTAGCCGTGTGTACTAGCGTAATGAATACCTACGTGTTTTTATAAGGATAAGTATCTAGTATTTTTTACATTTAAAAAAAAAACGACCTAATTACCTACTTACAGATTCGTTCAGAATTACTTTGTGTGATAAGTATTGATATTGACTCGTGCATGCAATAAAACGTGAAAAGTAGATCATTTACATTGAAATGTCATCTATATTTTTTCATTACTCCTAGAGATTTCACAATAACACAGCAATAACTGAGTGGCAGTTGCATCATATTATTTAATAAACTATGAGACGAGATAACAATAATTATATTTATTTTATTTATTATCAGTAATTTGTCCATTTGCGTCATTTAAGTTTACATTAGTTTCGTCCCATATTCCAAGACCATAATATCACCGCATTCACAATGTGAATGAAAATTCTCCAGATAAAAAACCGGCCAAGGGTTCCGTCAAAAACGCCGAAAAAAACACGCTTATTTTATGAGGCCGATTTACACAGATTGTGTATTTCTATTGCCGCTGTATGAACAAAAATTAAAATAAAGTTAAAAATTAAAGGGGATCCCCCATAGGTGCTCAAAAAAAAAATCTGCTGTTCCCTACATTTTGTCGATTTAAGTGAACACAAATGTATGGAACAGCTGATTTTTTTTTCGCGATTTCAAGGTTGGTCCCATAGAAAAAGTTGTTCAAAATGATGAGTACAATGACCCCTTTTCGGGTTTAGCATAAACAAAAAATAATGTTGTATACAGTATGTTAACTAACAAAGGGCGTTCCCGTTAACCTGCAATAATATAGCGTCTAGAAATGCTAAAAAAAATTTTTATTTTTGTTTTTGTATAGTAAAATATTCACAAAAAATATTAAATTGTTACGGACAATTAACTCTCTGTACACGCCCACTTGTCACAATTGTTTTTCTACGTTGAAATACAAGTGTGCGTGTACAGTACACAAGAAAAAAAAAAAAATTTTTTTGAGTGGTAATATTTTTTTTAGCATGTATACACGCTATACTATTGCAGGTTAACGGGAACGCCCTTTGTTAGTTTACATACTGTATATGTCGCAGCCATATTGTATAACACGCCGTATTACAAATAGGCGCGCCCGATTGAAAAACGTCGCTGTTTTGAAATGCGGCTACCTTTCGGTCAGCCGGATCGTGGTGGCGATACATTCTACAAAGCGGCGTTCAACGTTTAGCTTTATTGTCAACAAGAAGCAATGTAGGGTGACTATAAATTATGAATAACAAATCCAAAAAAGGCAAAATTTTTGAAATCTCAAAATTTTTATAAAATTAAAAAAAGCCTTATAGTATAATTTTCTTATAGTTTTTTTTTACATTTCTTATATTAAAATGCTTACAAGCATGCAATAATTTGTTAGGATATGTACTGGTCATTTAATACTATGCTAGCAAATATAGGTTCTGAATGTTTTTATCTTAATCTTTATAACTTGTTTTTATCTTTAATTTAACATTTTATTTATTTATCTTAACAAAATGGGAACAAAACAAAATTCTAAATTCAATATTATTTTCACTTTGTTGTGACACCGTTGTCGATTGCGACGCCATTTTTGTCGTTATGATCATGCGGCGCGTGTCAGATTTCAAAGCGGCTGGCGCGGCGTATCGAAGATACGCCCGTTTGTATGTGGGCGCCACGTTACTAAGCCGCTTTGACGAACGCGAATTGCTCATACAATGCGGCGTACTCTATTTCAGCCGAATTGAAATCCGGCTGAACGAAAGGTAGCCGCATTTCAAAACAGCGACGTATTTCAATCGGGCGCGCCTATTTGTAATACGGCGTGTTATACGATAAGGCTGCGACATATATACTTACGCGTGGGCTCGCGAAATATGGAAGGAGTGGAGGGAGGCCTTTGCCCAAGGAGAGGGACGGCGAAGGCTAGGAAAAAAAATATATACGGTGGTTAGGAATCCCTCGTGTGCGAGTTCAACTCGCACTTGAGTGGTTTTTTTATTATTGATGCAAAATCTTTGCAATCCCCCCTAGATCCTAGATCTAATATACCTACCACGATCTAGTTCTATAAAGGTCTACCTACTGATTAAAAATTGTCATGTCACTATGTTATCGAGGATGGTGATAATAACTCTGATAACACTGAGACCTTGATAGAGGTACAAACTGAACTGATATAATAGCAGAATTCATAAAGGCAAACGCCTCACTGACAGTCATTCACAGAAATTATTTTAGAACCTGCCTTATAGAGCTCTCCATTTAGCAGCATATGATATAGGTAAAGTTTTTATTAGGACGTCTTTCAATGGATAGAATGGTTACAAATTAGTTGACATTAAAACACTACCTATCAACATACGCATTATCGCGATATTTGCAAACGGGTTAGCTAAGTAGGTAGCTGCCTTATGGTAATGCCACATTATAAATATGGACAGTAGGTACAGAAACTACGTACTTAGTACTAAACGTTCGAAACAGCACACTCACACCGACGGAGACCCAAAAGTGATTGAACGTACCTAGGTTATTACTTATTATTTAAAATAAAATATAAGTAAAAATTGAGGCTTACCTTCAAGTTTAGTGTAAGAAGGACATTTTACGCCTCAAGCTTTTAAGAAAATATTAAAGTTCTATGTTTACGTAAGTTTTATTTCGTACTTTTTAGTTCATTAAAAGCTTGTTTTTAAAAAGATTTTTACCTACTTATATTTTATTTTATACTTTTTAGCATTAGGATTTGTTTAAATATCTGGTATATCACAAATCCAACGAATTAGGTTTTCCCATGGCCACCTTCCGGCTCCATCATCAGGCCCTGAACACCACCTAGTGTCAAAGCGCTTGTTAATACATGACCAATGAGTCCAAACGCAATGGTGCTGTCTTGTTTGATTGAGGAGTTCCCATGGCCATCTTCCGGCTCCATCATCAGACCCTGAACACGACCTATTGTCAATTGTTAATACATGACCAATGAGTCCAAACACGATGGTGCTATCTTGTTTGATTGAGGTTTTCCCATGGCCACCTTCCGGCTCCATCATCAGACCATGAACACCTCCTAGTGTCAAAGCACTTGTCAATACATAACCAACGAGTCCAAACACGATGGTGCTATCTTGTTTGGTTGAGGTTTTCCCATGGCTACCTTCCGGCTCCATCATCAGACCCTGAACACCACCTAGTGTCAAACCACTTTTTAATACATGACCAATGAATCCAACACGATGGTGCTATCTTGTTTGATTGAGGAGTTCCTATGGTCAACTTCCGGCTCCATCATCAGACCAGCAACATGGTATCATTTTGTCAAAATGTCTCGGTAGTTGTATAAGTATGCCAAGTTACAGCACAAACAGATGCCAGGAAGTGCTTGAAAAATGGATGACAATTGGAGTAACTAGAAACACATATGGCCACCTTCCGGCTCCATCATCAGACCTTGAACACCACCCAGTGTCAAAGTACTTGTTAGTAACCAATGAGTCCAAACACGATGGTGCTATCTTGTTTGATTGTGGAGTTCCTATGCCCAACTTCTGGCTCCATCATCAGACCAGCTCCATGGTATCATTTTTTCAAAATGTCTCGGTAGTTGTTTACGTATGATTGATTGAGCCGAAACTGCCCAGTTTCAGCTCAATCAGATGCCAAGAAGTGCTTGAAAAATGTATGACAAAAGGAGTAACCGGAAACACATAAGTACGAACAGAGCAAGCTAATATAAAGCTTGTAAAAATAGACCTACCCTAGTTTTTATACTGTCCATATTTATACTGTGGTAATGCTATCATTGCACATCACACACACACAGACATAGCTGGGAAAGGTTAGGTTAGTTTAGATGAAAATGATACGACCCGAAAAATAAACAAACACTTGATCTGTCACTATCAGCTGTAGGGTATTTCAAAATAAGAACTTGTTTCTTACAAGATAAATAGTTGCTGCAGTCAATGATGTAAATGAGGAATTATGTTTTGGTTACCCAACTGCTTCGAGAAAAAGCAGTAAAGCCGATCATATGTAGTTATGTGACAGACAACACTGCTCAGTCAATTCCACTTTTACCAGATGTCCAAGGACATGATGTTAATAGAGACATTCATTCATAAAAAACATTGATCAATTACACATAATTCGTATTTATACTTAGTGCGTGCCCTAGGCTTGTGTGAATCTTCTTTTAAGTTGGAAGATCTCCCACAAGTTGGACCTTGCGAAGACCGCAGGAATCCACTGGATACGAGAAGCACACAATCGATCGATGTGGCGACGCTTACGGGATGCTTCTACCCAGCAGTGGACGTCTTTCGGCTGAAATAATGATGCTGATTTTTCATTGCACCAATGAATAATTACCTATGTACCTATAGGGTTCACGAGGTAGGTGTAAAGCTCTTTTCTGGAAGCAGTCTTCCCGAATAAGTAGTGAGGAGATGACCCTAGCTAGAGTACCTACGACTACTGCAGTAGTACATCGTAGATTTCTAGATTTATCTCGAAAGTTATACAACTCTCGTAGAGGCGCTTAACAACACAAATAATCCAATTTTAAACTCAAACTCAAAGCATTTATTTCAATTAAACCATTTACAGGCACTTTTGAATTGTCAATGAATCGGTCAGTTAGTCAAAAACTTGAAGCTAGTTTAATCTAGGTACACGTGCCTTTATCTTACACTTATCACAATAACGGACCAACGAATCAACGAACACGCAATGACGTAATTAATACACTGTTTGTCAATATTATCGGACGATAATTCTGAATGTTTGAAATCGCAAAAATACTTGGCAACAGCGCGGTGAAGATAAATGTTAATGTTTTTGAACGTAATGTCTGATAAGATGTAAGAAGTACCTATAAAGAGATAACTTTTCGTGGGTGTTAGGTTAGGCAAATATCATTTTGTATAATAGCAAGAAGCATGAGTTGGTATTTCGTAAAACAAAGTGCTGAATCCGCCTCGGATTTATGAAATTCTGCTCATGCGACGCACCCAAATTCAAGAAAGACAATTTTCCTTGGACTTTTTATAGGGTTAGACCTATTAGAACATGCATGCATTGGGGTAAGGGCAGTTGAATAATGATGATGAGATTAAACGTGTGTGAAAAATAGCTTCTGCGGAATGAGGAAAATGTCGTGAAGAAAGTTTCGAGTATAAATAGGGAAACAAGTAGGGAAAGACCAAAGATACGATTGATGGACTGTGTGAAAGATGATATGACTAGAAAGGGGGTGACTACTGACTACCGAGATGACGCCCAATAGAGAAGTATCTATGGAAAAAGACATGTTCGCCGACTCCAAATAAATTGGGGTAGGTACTTAATTACAAGAGAATGATGAGGTTCCCAGCTTTGCTGTCCATCCGTAATCATTTGTGCTGGGTGACACGGTTACTACTTAAGGTGCATTGTTACTACACGGGCAATTTTTTGAGCAATTATTGCTCGGCAAAACGTGGATCAATACGTAGCAATTGCAATAAATTGCGGCAGTTCTTTCGGCAATATTCTTTCTAATTGATCCATTAGTTTAGCAGTCTCCAGCTAATTAATTATTTCTATTCATGCCACCTCAATTCATCTTCATTGAATTTACTGCTTACATTTTTCTTTACTCTTTTTGTCTCGTTTTATCGTTTCTACAGTGTTGGTTAGCTGAGCTAAATCTGTTAATATTGAGATAAACAAACTATCTAGCTTAAAATAAATATAAACTCTTCTCTTCGCAGTCTTCGCTTTGTTATTTATTACCCACATGAGTATATTCTGCACGCAAACGTCCTGAATATAATAGCATAGCTAGCACTTATTGTCGGTCGACTGCATAGCAACAGTGGCGTGACATGTTTTTAAAACAAGTCATGCCATAGTCTCTTGAATTTGTGTGCAAAAACTGCATCATGAATTTTAAATGTTTAGGAGGCAAATCTTTACGATTGTTTACTGCAAAGATACGTAGGATGGCCAATCGAGATACCTGGGTATGTTGCTACTTATCTTACCACCAACTCTTGACGTAAAATATTTCTCGACTCTTGACATAAGATAGGTCTGTTTTCTCCAACATTTAGGAGGACCGCTCGACCGCTCCGTCTCGGTCGGAGCGGTCGAGTGTTCCTCCTAAATAAATGTGCATGCGATTCCACGCATGTATGGGATTCCACCAGAAAAGTGGAAAAACAAAGGCGCTGCAAAGTCATTTAAAATCCTCAATTCCAGTCTCTGATCAGTAGGTAATGCGTTTGCTTGCTTCTAACTTCTCTATAAAATTTATTTTTTCTCATTACAGTCAGAAAACTGGCGACAGAACAGATTGGTCCACTGGTCAAGAAAATGGAAGACGAACACCGCATCGATGACAGCGTCAGACAACTACTTTTTGACAATGGCGTGAGTATCAAACCTACAAAGAATAACTAACTTATAGAAGACTTGACTACCCATAACGAACAATCTCTGTGCCCATAGAAGAACTCAGTGCGGTACCCCGAAACATCGAGAATGCTAAAGTTTTGGTAGACGACAAAGGAGATGGTGAAACAACTTGGATGTCTTTCTTGGCCTACCAGCTAGCGCAGTGATGACATGCATGACCGATGGAATGAATGGAGGAAGGGTCTTTGAACTGACGTAAGCTGAGCAAACTCAGTTGCAGGACAGAGAAACGTTTTAGAAAGTGTATTTTCTCACAATATGTTATTCATCATTGATATTACGTGTTATTCAATTAACCAAACAAATGATGCTATTGTGCATTAAAGAAGTGGCAATAAATTCACTGATGTCCTTTAAAATGTTATCAGTTTGACTTTCAAATGAACGTCATGGATACCTACTTATTTATCTATTATATATATATTTATCTATTATATAGATATCTATTATTTAAGAATTTTTATCGTGTTTGTGATAAACTGTTTTATCTTAAAATCTACATATCTACAGCAGTTCCAACTCAAAATAGGTAGCTCACTTGGTACTTACCTACTGCATACTAGGTACTAACCCATATTTACCTACACCTACCTTTTCCAAAACCAGACATACCTAACCGCCTGGCCACGGGACATTCCGCTGCATCGAATATTCGCGCGGTGCGAACGGCGAAGCGTCTTGCGACTAAAACAAATGAATACTAAAAATTAACTGCCCGCCGCACCACCGTTCGCGCCGCCCGTCCCGTAGCCAGGCGGTAACTAACTACCTAAATCAAGATTCCAGGTTGCTACTGAAAATTTCCCAACAGAAAAAACGATTCCAGACCCGGGGATCAAATATATTTACTTGACCAACGAGCCCTCACCTCGCTAAATTAACCTCTTACTCACCAAATCACATTTTTCCTTCACAGCTAATGGGTATCGAAACCCCCACTGACTACAGCGGCTCCGGCTGCGGGTTCCTCACGATGATGCTGGTGGTCGAGGAGTTGTCCCGGGTAGACCCTTCCGTCGCCGCCTTCGTCGACATTCACAACACGCTCGTCAACTCTCTGTTCATGAAGCTAGGAACTGAAGAACAGAAGCAGAAGTATTTAACCAAGCTATGTACTGAATATGTAAGTGGAATTTTGTAAATATTTCATATCATCTGGTATCGGGTCAGAGCAATCAGTGTTATGCATACAAGTGGGGGGGGTTATACTCGTATAACGATGAACATTATACGTAATTTTTCTGTGAAGTGTCAAATACAACTATTTAAATAAACTGCTATGATAAATACAATGGCAAAGTTAAGCAGATCCTACCACTAAATCTAGATTCATTCTGAACAATCTAGATTTAGTTTCTGATGTCTTCAATATTCTTGGTGTTAATCTCATAAGTAGAGTTAAATCTATTATGGAATTGTTTTTACCCAAGAAACTATGAGACAGTCTTGCAAGATTGTTCACAACACCATCAGCCTACAGCAGTTCACTGCAGGCCTGAACAAACGCACTCTATTTAGCTGGAACCTCAACTACTCTCATCTAGCCGCCACCCTGCTAACATTATCACTCCACCGAGTCCTGAAGCCCGCTCACCTGAAGTCCTATATTAATTCAACGAACGTCTAACAATTTTTTCGTGTCCCAGGCCGGCAGTTTCTGCCTCACAGAACCAAGCTCAGGATCCGACGCCTTCGCCCTCAAGACTGTGGCCAAGAAGGACGGCGACCACTACGTCATCAGCGGCTCCAAGATGTGGATCTCCAACTCTGACGTCGCTGGAGTGTTCCTTGTTATGGCTAACGCTGACCCGTCTAAGGTAAGAAGTCCTATGATCATCTAAAAAATGTGTTCTTTGTACTTACCTAACAAAGCTTTTCCTGATGCAGTTCGTCTTTTTTTTCTATCTGACTCCAACAATAAATCACGAATCCCTTAATCTTCCAGGGCTACAAAGGCATCACCTGCTTCATCGTAGAACGCGACGCCCCCGGTCTATCCGTCGCCAAGCCTGAGAACAAGCTGGGCATCCGCGCGTCTGGCACCTGCATGGTACACTTCGATAACGTCAGGGTGCATGAGAGCAGCATTCTTGGAGAATATGGGAAAGGGTATGTATTGGAAGAACTGTTTTCACTTCAAGCAAGTCTTTTGCCTTAATACCTATGTTGCACCATAAGAACAGAATTCTAGATCTTGAAATGTCTTCGGGATTCCAAAGTAGGATAGGATAACGAGTTGGTGTTAAAGAATGATGATGTTAAAGAATTTTGAGAAACGATAAATGTTGCCATTAAAAAATCAGCATCTTTTGCACAACCTAAGGTAGGTTGTGCAAAAGATGCTGATTTTTTGCATTGCATTAGTGATAATTACTTCAAGTTGGTATGTCTGATCGTCTGTTGGACCGTGGGCAGTCAGCTCTATTCAGGGTCGGTCCGGCCCAAGGGCATACCGGGACTTTTCCTGGTGGGCCGGTCCGGTGCATTTCCCCTTCATTTTATTTAGAGCAAAGCCGTGATTAGTAAGATAATTATTATTTTATTTCGAACCTCAAAAAATCCCGGTAGTTTTGGCTGGCTCTATTGCCTAAACTGCTGACTGACTGGAATCTTTTAAACCTACCACAGTTTTGCATGATGAATCCTTATCTCGTGCTGAAACAAGAGTATGCTGAGTATGCGCTTGCAAAGAATCCGAGAGTTTAAAGAAAATAATACTGGTGTGGCGGCATCTACATCGCCACATGTGAACTACGCATCACACTGACGTCACGCGAAATCCTGCGTCCACAAGCAGGTTAGCGTCAGTCAGAAATTTCAATTCCTTATTTGTTTCCTCCCCAGTTACAAATACGCCGCTGGTTTCCTGAACGAGGGCCGCATCGGCATCGCGTCGCAGATGATCGGTCTGTGTCAGGGATGCATGGACGCTACCATCCCCTACACGCTGGAGAGGAAACAGTTCGGGAAGAGCATTTACTCTTTCCAGGTAAGACTTATTTGATTAAGTACGATATGCAAAGCAGATGAGATGCAAAGATTCCCAACTGTAGAAATTAGATAACGATATATTAGCTTAATTGTTATACAAGTTGTATTAGCTTTAAATAAAATATTCAAAGCACATAGGCCACTGCCAAAGAACCAAATTAGAATATGACCACTAAGCAAAATCAGTAAAACACCAAGTAATGGTCCATTTTAGCTTAGGTAGAAGTCATGTGGGAGTCTTTGCCCAGTAGTGGGATAACGTGTGTTGAAAGTGTCGGTAACTACCCACATTTCTGATTTCAGTCTTACGACCACTACGCCAGACAAGGCAGTATTGTTCTTTGCCCAGTCTAATAGTAAAATATTATTTCTTTCCAGGGTATCAGCTATCAGATCGCTCACCTGCAAACCCAGTTGGAAGCCGCGCGTCTGCTCACCTACAACGCGGCAAGGCTCAAGGAGAATGGCTTGGACTTCGTCAAGGAAGCTGCTATGGCTAAATATTATGCTTCAGGTACATACTACACATTATGTTTATGTCTATGCTCCAAGACTTGCGTTAGAAGCAGTCGTAAAACGTGCGAGTATTAAATATTTAGTCCGGGGTTGTTAAAGGTACTATACTCAGTCTCGTGTCGTCTTGCCGAAAGTTTTATGATCGCGTCTGCCACGACCGTTGGAGTTTAGTAAAACAGTTCTGTATGGAACCTGTTTCAAGGTTTTTTCAGATGGATAACTTCACATAGCATCAATCACACACTTTACCACGCACCACCCATACCCAGCCATTGTGTCACCCTATGTTAAATTTCTACATTTAAAACTGTAATTCATATGGTGTAATACACAATAAAGAGTATTCTATTCTTCAAGTAGGGCATAAACATCTCGATCTTTGTGAGATAGAACAGGACAACATCAATACCAACCTATATTAATATGACTAGCAGACTAGACTACCCTACTCAACTAACAATAAGTCTCATTTTACAGAAATTGCGCAGAAGCTGACATCAAAATGCATAGACTTTATGGGAGGAGTTGGTTTCACCAAAGATTTTCCTCAAGAGAAGTTCTTCCGTGACGCCAAGATCGGCACAATCTATGAAGGAACCAGTAACATGCAGCTACAAACTATTGCCAAGCTCATTGAGAAACAATACACCCAATAGAGATTATATTTAAGAAATTATTACATTTAAGTATCAAATAAAGAACTGTACATATCAATGTTGATGGATGTCCGAATTACTTTGATATTATGAAAAGTACTGGTTACTTATTTTTTTAAATAAGTGCTTTTTAGTGCATTTACTAAATGTAAATTTAGGTTTTTTTCTTCATTTCAGTTCATTTCATTATACTAATACACAATCCTTTTGAGAGATTAATCTTGAATAGTTCAAAAGTACATAAAATACAATGTATGAATAATAATGTATTTCTAAGAATGTCTTCCCTTTTGTATCAAATACTAGGTTAATAATATTTTATACATATTGTATTTCAAATAAAAGACTTTATAAACTATTAGTACATTTATTTACAGAAATCTAACACTACTTAAATAATTCTGGTTTCTATTTACGTTGAGGTTTTGGGTCGTGAGGCATCTTGAAACCGACCATCCGTGCGGTTTCCTCAGTGCTACGTTCCCCCTTTCCCTTATAATCTGCGTTGATTTCTTTGTACCGTCTGGAGTTCACAAGGTAATCGCAGTATGTTTTTGCCTTGTAATGCATCTCATCTACTGCCTTGCAAAGCTGTTGATCTGTAGTCTGATGCTTCCTATACTGATCAAATATGTACAGGACCATTTGATTATCCGCTATTTTCTTTGATGAGCTTGTTTTGCGTATCTCTGATAGCAACAGACGTAGTGTCGCTAATGGAGGCTTTGTTGAAATGGATGCCATTTTATACCTTCAAACAAATCAAATTTTCAGGTTCTGCAGTGCGTTATTAGTAATAAATTCTTCAATGTTTTCGTATGTTGGTTGTTCACCTTTCATCCAAAAGTCTGAGTCAAGTTTTTTTAGATTTTCTTTAGGGAATGTGTGAATGGAAGTATCATTAAAGCAATCAGTGAATTTAAAATTGTTATTCAATGGTTGCTCGGATGTATGTGGGAGTATTTTGGCTATGAATGGAACAGAGTCTGAGAGTAATCTACTGGGCTGGCTGTCAGCGAGGTTGTTAAAACTGTTACAAATAAGTATACAGTTATGTAAATTAGGACCCCAGTTGCTCCAAAGAAAACTATTGGTCAACTGTTTCGAACAATGGGGAAAAAACACTACAGTTGGTCCTGTATCTGATATTGCATAACAACCTTCACTGTTTTCATTTAAAACTTCCAGCTGTAACTTTAGAAGGATTTCACATTCACTGTTATAAAAAAGAGGATCATATACAAACACTTTTTCGGGGTTAAAATGCTCGTTTAGGCACAGCAAGAGAGCTAACTGATACCTAGAAATATGGCACTCTGCTACATGACCAAGCCCTAGACAATAGATTTCTACGACTTTTCTGTCCTTTAAAATGCTACTCACGGATTTTATAACGTCTTCCGAGTAATTTGTAAGACGTAACTCTTCGACACAGCTGCGGAGCCGCCTGAAAAATAGTAATTAGTAAATTACAAATCAATAACCTCAAAATTAAGTGGTGTTATTATTATTTATAGAACAAGCACTGAACTCACTCAATCGTTTTGACAACGTCTACAACTTTGTCTTTTTCTATTTCAACATTTAAATGTTTCAGTTTCGTATTGTGTTTGATTGTATTTCGTTTATTTCGTTTTATTTTCACTTTCTGAAAACCATCACTGTCGACATCGGGTTTTGACATTTTGTTATTCAATGTTGCCATTTGCCATTCCATTTCTCAAATATATAAATTAATCAAAGTTTATTGTTTATTTTAGCTGTCCAAATTAAAAAGAGTTTGTGGTTTGTTTGAAGCATTGAGATAGTAAAAATTTATAGGTCTATGGTTTGAGGTAAGGTTTGATTTCCGAGTAGAATTCAGGCTCCGTTTGATTTCAGTGTAGAATTTTTCCTTCGTTTGAAGGGATAGGTACCTATCGCTATCCATGGAATTATTCCTAACTTCCTAACTAGTACTTATTATTTATGCGAAAGTGAGTTTGTTTGTTACGCTTTCACGCCTACACGGCGGAACGGACTGGACCTGGAATAGGCTTATAAGCATCGAGATATAAGTACCTACTAGTACGTAGTACTTATATCTCGATGCTTATAAGATACTTTTTATCCAGATATTCCCACGGGATCGAGACTTACACGGGTGAAACCGCGGGGCGCAGTTAGTTATTTATAATTGCAAAAAAAACAACTGAATTATGTAGTAAGAATATCAATGATCTGGGGAATAATATTTGTTGTCCCTATATTTCTATTCAATAGAGGCAGGCAGCCACTCTTACCGAATGAAATAAAAATATTCTCCTAGCTATAGATACCTACGTGTCTTTTGTTTCAAATCTAATTTATATATTCTAGTACCTAGGTAGGTACATAAACTGGCCTTTGGCTATGATGCGCAGCGTAGGGCGACCAACTATCCCAATTTATCCAGGATAAACTCAAAATTTCAAATCGAAAAAAAAATTATATTGATCAATGAGGCGAAAGGGAAAAATTACAATATTTAACTCTAACAGGTTTTATGTTGATCAAAGTTTATGTATTTAATTGAAAATTGAAATCACCAATACAACTCTTCAGTTCAATTCAAATCACTCTATTGAATGTTGATTGAATGACTATTTCATAAAATCATGACTTAACTGAAAGAGTACTTATGAATTTCGCGACCCTGCTTATTGCCTCCCCGGAGGTCTCGCAAAAATGCAATACATAATAAACTAGTGTTATAGTAGGTAGTTTATATCACTAGTAAGCAACTGTTGATGAGAACAAGCCGGTTTCTGAAAAGGCTTCAGTATCGTAGACCATATCCAGAGTGTTCGACAAATTGTACAGAAGAGTACATCCAACCGCTGTGGCATTTGTGCACTAAAATATGGGCAGCTCTGGCCTCTCTGCAACGATGTTGAATTGACTGGCGCTACATCGATGTGTTGAGATTTTTGTTGGTTCGGCCCGACATGAATGTGGACAAGACGAAACTCAGGTAGGTCACCTTCAATTCACACGTCTTGCCGAGTTCAATCATCGAGTTCATCGAAGGGTCCCTTCTTGAAGTTGTGAAGGAGTATGTCTACCTAGGGCAAGTCCTCCAGCAGGCGTAGCATGAGCACCGTTTTGTTGACTGTAGACAGTAGAGAGTACGAGATGGCAGCAAAATAGAAGGAGTCAACTGCACTTTTTACGAAATTCACTCTTTTACATAATTCGACTCAGAATTCTTTGTTTTATCATAGGATTTATCGGTTGTCAGTGTGATTTTGACAGTAAGGATATAAAACTTTCTTCCGAAATAGTCTACATATAAAAAGACCTAGACAAAGATCGTTAGAAATGAAAGACGAAATGACAGATTGTAGAAAGATTTCTACGGTGGATGTCAAAAATGAAGAAACGAACTGTCACTTTGTATAGAAAAAGCTGTGTCTATTCTTCGTAGAGATAGAAAGCGCCATGCTACGCCTGCAGCTCGATGGACACAACTATGAGAAAGAAGACGACAGAAGAATCCAGTTGAGTTGGGCAGCTAGCATTTTAACTTGCAGGTAAGGTACATAGGTACTAGGTACATAGGTAGGTATAAGTTACATAGTAGGTAGGTACATCTCTACACTTACGATGCGATGCGGTAGGTACTTAATTTTTGCCCTAAAGTGGAACAGTCAACACTTCCAGTCAAAGAAATTACCCGACCCGCATTGTAATAGTAACGAATGAGGACGCGTTCTAAATTCGACATTTAATTCACTTCTGGTACCGTTCCCACACAGAACACATACGTCCTTGATCAGGTATTTGGGTTAGAAAAATTACCTACTGACAAAACGACACAGAGGACGCGGTCGCGGCGCATATCGAGTACTATTGTCCGTTTTATATGGGAGGGACAATCAAAATCTATGACCACAGCATTCAAATCACGCACCCGTATTCGTTCCAACATACCGTAATACGAATAAGGCGACAATTGTGCACCGAACGATACCTATTATTAACCGCGTAAGTTCAGCCAAAGGACGACGCTTCCCGGTCGAGAGAACGGCGCGAAAATTTTATTTTTAATTTTCCGCGTTCCAATTGCGAATTTAGGTCTTTTCATTACTTTCTAATGTTTACATGAGACGCAACCGTAACGGCCTCCTTAGTTACTTATTCAAAAGAGACTGCAATTAAATTCTCTTCGCTTCGTTACTTTTATATAACTTTATTATAATGTTTTGGTAGGTTTTCGTAGTTGGGATTTGTTTTTCTATGTTTTAGTTGAAACACATTCGCGGACTGAGCCCATCGTGTTTTTATTAGTGTGTGCGGTGTTTACGGATGTTGGTTATTAAGTGATACATTGATTGTTGGATGCGGACTTAGAATGGAACGTTACGTAGTGAACCGGCGTTCTAAACGCAAAAGTGATGGATTTTTAACTAAATGGCGGAGAAAATATAGCATTTTGCGCAAACGCTCTTGGATCACCAGCGGTTATGACTTGAATGTGAGTAATATTATCATAAACTTGGGTTATTAAGTATTTAGATTGGTCGTGTCTTGAAGTTACTGCCTCTCGATGTTTAATAACATAAGTTTGCAGTCATAACTTTAGGTAAAAGGAAAATAAAATAACAGCACGAAATGACAGTTGTTATACAAACAATGTCACTTCATTGTCAAAACAGACGCTATCTAAACATTAATATTATAGTAACCGACAACATAATTATATTTGAAACATCAATGCCTCCTACAGCGCAAATGATTGCGGATATTTTATAGCAAAGGAAATTAATTTAGTGAAACCGAAAATATTTTATTACCTATCGTGTTACGAGGTTTTCATTTTAAAAGCCTTGAACCAAGTAAATATTTGGGAATCCAAGCTATTTCGTTAATTGGTAGATACGTAAGCTAAAAAAACAAATTGAAAAAAAACGTGTAAAGACAAAGTTATTCAATTGGGAAGTACACACGGCTACACATCAAGCTATACATTTCCAGTTTATGCTAGTCTCGCATTGTATACGATTTCCGTATAATGCGAGGTCAGCTTATACTGGAAATGTATAGCTTGATGTGTAGCCGTGTGTACTTCCCAATTGAATAACTTTGTCTTTACACGTTTTTTTTCAATTTGTTTTTTTTTTTAATGTTTTCTTGCAAAATGTGAAAAATTCCATACAAAAACACGTCGAAGCTGCTAAATTGCGAACCTCCGACTCTAAAAAGATTCACGAAGTAAGGAAAACAAGTACAGGTGGAGGCGCGATTGTCAAATTAATTTTAGTCGTGTCAAAATAATTT
This sequence comes from Lithophane semibrunnea, assembly GCA_947363905.1. Classification (NCBI taxonomy): domain Eukaryota; kingdom Metazoa; phylum Arthropoda; class Insecta; order Lepidoptera; family Noctuidae; genus Lithophane; species Lithophane semibrunnea. Next base: position 15,953,988 of record OX376197.1, read on the forward strand.
TTAAATTTAGAGATTTTTTTTGTCAGAATAGCCTTAAGATTCTCATACCTAGCCAAAAGTAAGGAATTTTAGTAAACGTTTAGTTAGTTTAGTTCGGTGTACAACAGAATCGGCACCATTCTGTATAAAAATATTCAGGTATCAAATACGTTTTTTCCTCGTTGATCCGGGGACAAACGACTTAAAGTCTGTTTTTTAATCTAAAAGACTAATTTGACATGTCAAGGTGATTGTCGTTTGTTTTTTCAATTTGGAGTTTGACATTTGCACCTGTCAAATTAGTCTACGATATTTAAACACACTTTAGCCTTATTTTGAGCTTTCCTATTCTGCCTAACCTCAGCGTAAGCTCGTTGACCCATCTGACTGGAGATGACTCCATTCTAAGTACCTACGTTGAACTGCCCTCCAGCTCAACAAAGACTGGCCTGAAAATCTTGCTGAAAAATAAACATTACAGCTCAATAAAATACTTACTAACATTTTTGAAACCCAAACATTACCTACGCTTTTTATCAACGTAGGCTGTTTTCAGAATTGCGGGTTAGTCCGAAAGGGATACCGGGACCTTGGCAACAGGCAACTGAAGGAACACGGGTGGGTTTTAGTCAGTAAAAATCTGATACGCCCTTCCGCTTCGCCCAGAGCGGGAGAAGTTATTGGAAGATTTCCCACCCACAAAAAAAAAGGCTGTTTTCAGAAACTGCACTTTACTCAAATAAAAAATCCGAAGGGCACTTACTATCCATACTAATATTATAAAATCGAAAGCAACTCTGTCTGTCTGTCTGTATGTTACCTTTTTACGCTTAAACCACTGAACGCACTTCGATTAAAAGGCAAAGAGATAGATGGCATCCCGGGGAAGGACATAGGCTTATTTTCATCTACTTACCACGGGTGATGCCGCGAACGGAAGCTAGTTAACTATATTCTTCCAGTCACCCAAGACCTGGAGATGCCCCTTAAACAAACCTTGGAACTGGAACCATCAATTTCCTCTCTTTTTTCTCAAAGTTATTAATATTTGAGGACTAGAGGACACGTTTAAACCTTGTATGAACTAATGATGCAAAACATGACTAATGGTCTCGTCGCATAACGATCCATAATTTAGCGAAACAAATCACCGACCATGCATATCCAAAATCTTTCTTTCAAATGTTTTCTATTTTTTAACAAGTGCAACAATACATACTTTTTTGCCCTCATTATAGGTCAAGTAAAGAAATAGCAAATTACGTGAATTTTACAATACATAAAACTTTTTGATGAACCATCCAAAACTCTTGAATGGCTTTCACTTATTCTTCGAATAATAATGGTTTGGTTAGCCTTCGCTTCGCCGAGCTTCGATACAGACATCACGTACTTCCATTATGTATACCTATGCTTACTACTATTAAGTACGTGATTCTCAGGAACACCGTCTTGACCCTCTAAAAGAAAACATTTGAAAGGAATAATGGATCCTGTTAACAATGTCCCATTAAGGATATAGGTAATAAAGATTGGTACCCACGTTTGAAACGATTCATAATAATTCGAAAATAAATCATTTCACTCCAACCAATACAATAAGCAATTATTGTTTATCATAAGCCGTCAAATATCAGGAAGTATAGTACATTATACAACAAGTGAAAAAAAAAGGAAATTTAATTCGAGGGACAAAGTTGAGTCCCTAAAGCAGCGAAGGATTCTAGATTAGAATCCTTAGCGAAGCGAGGGATACAAGGACCGAGATGAATTACTTTTTTCACGAGTTGTGTACTCTACTTTTTACCATTGGCTGTGAGAAAATAAATAGTAAGTAGTAAGTATTTAGAGTATTTATATTTTATATGTATCACAATTTTAAAATAACTACTGCTTCAGAACGAAATGATTCCGTATTCAGTGTCTCATTTTCGTCACTGGAATAACTCATTTTATTATAATGATGTTATTAGATTTTCCAATGACATAGAACAACCACTCCATTTAGCCAGTCACTACTACAGGTCCTTTCAGCACGTTTTATTTATTTTTTGTACATTTATATCAAACGATTCGTGCTTGTTCCAAATTCATAATGTTTTTATTCAATCAGTGATTGAAAGAGAGATTCAAATGCCCTTTTTCAAGTGACAATAGTAAAAATAATAATTGGGTGTTTACCGCATTTGGCTGGATTTGTTTTCGGTAAGACAACGACCTCACTCATTCAACCCAACAAAAATAATAAAAAGCGAACTTCATGACTTCATAGAACAATAATTATTATACATACCTACAACAGCATACGCGCACGCGCACATCATATTTTGACTAACAATTTTAAATTCAAATCATATCAACACTTTCTCTTAGACAATATTATTGTCTCGTTTTGGTGGACATTAGCATGGTCACAATGCGTGTCGCTTCCTTACACGAGGCTGAATGCTTGAGTCCTTTGCTAACTAATATGGCAGCCTACGACTCCAATGACGGACGTTTAGTACTTATTTTAATTTTCGCTTTTGTTTTGACAAATAAATTCTTTGAACATTAGTCATTACTTGGGCACCTTTACAAATTAGAAAAAAAAAACAAACGAAAATAACAATCAATAGGTTTTTTAATCATGCAACATTTAATAATCCTAGTGGGTAGGTTCGGTAGTACCTACTCAGCCACGACCATGGTAGTCTCTGGGTAAAAGATTCAAAGTGGAAAACAAATGCTTTCCACTTTGAACGAATCTTTTTTCGATGATATCCATATTGCATGTCCTGTCCAAGCACCCGCCATTCTCAATCCTCGGGCTACTCTCATCCAACCTTACGAATACGATCGCTCAACCAAGCTCATGCGAAAAAAAAATAAGGAGCCTGTCTGCGGGAACCCTAAGTGTTATTGATCACACTACAAACATCAACTCAAATTAAAGAAGATTGATACAATTGGGATGACAGTATTCAACCAAGAGCGATGAGATCTCTTTGCACCGATAATTGGGATGTATGAACATAAAATCATACATTTTTTACTTGTAAATACTAAGGTTCTGCAAATACCATAATGCTGGACTTATGAAGCATATGTTCCCAGTAAGGAAACAGGAGTCTAAAGATAGCATTGCATCCAGTTAGGAACGCGCCATTTTAGGCTAGCGTATGAGAATAGATCCAACGAAATTGAACGAAATGAGGCTAAGATGTGAGACATAGCAATGGTAATATTTTGTAATGCAGGAAATGTAGGGACAGTCATTCACTGCAATGTTACGAAAATTGGGAAACGGTTGTCTTGAAGATAGTGTACTAACTTCATATTTTACTATCTTTCGAAACTAGGGCGATTCGTCCGTCATTGATAAGTTATGAAGAAAGAAAGTACGTTTATTTGCGGTAAATATGACGCAAAGAAAGAACACAAACACGAAAAGAACAAGTTCAGGTAAAATATGCGTCACATCCACGCAAAACGGCCATCGCTCAGCATAATGCTGCGACTCTATGCGAGACAGAGCCCCGTGCGCTTGTTTTCTGCGACACCCGGCGTGAGGGGTCCTTTTTTAAAGAAAGGGAGCCCCATTTCTTCAAAGATTATCACTGCTTGCATTTTCACATATTTTCATTGACAAGTAGGTAGGTAGGTACTGACCTTATTGCGCAGATCTATCCTAGCAGAAGACTGAATGTGACCAAGCAACTAAATTGTTACAAACAAAAACCTTTCATAAGACAAAGTGATCAATTAGCTAGGTATCGTAGCTAGGTATCAACCTACAATAGATACAAAGCTGCGTATAAAGTGAGCTCTCATTTCCCTAAAATTAGATAGGTTCTATCCTTCAGGATAAAGGAGCCCTACGGGAAACTGAATCCTGGAAAAAGGAACTAGGGATCTACAGCGAGACGGATACCTACTGGGGAAAAGAAGGAGTGAGTGAAAAGTGAGGACATTTATTTTATTGTTACTCCTTACAAGTATCGTGCACACGACGAATTTGGGCAAGGTGTCTTAATGTGCGTGCCTACCTGTCAACGATTAAAAAGGACATGTTTCTGTCAATCATTTCTCAAGGCTATCACTTGCAAACGATGAATAAACATACATTATAGCCAGGTCTCAACACCAAAATAGGAAAACAATGCAGATTGTGTTCTATATGAAGCCGATATCAAAACTTGTCGATAGACACTTGCAGAGTTATTGCTACAAACCGCAGTATTGCGCATTTTCTCACGAATCTTATAGAGAACTATGCCGTAACTTGTACGGACTAGGTTATAGCTAAGTATGTTTAAATTGTTGTATTGTTACGTAAGCTAATATCATCTTGAAGATATAGGATCGATTGAAGATTTAACGTCAAATGAACTCGGTCGTTCGCAGTTGACTGCATAACATGGATCTTTTTGGAAATTCATGACCATCCATATATCCACCACTGCACCTACCACTGTTTGTCTCTGCATCACCCAAAGGTTGACTGGTAGAAAATGCCTATGGCATTAAGTCCGCCTCTGAATATTAATTGTGTGCTTAAAGTATTAAATAAATAAATATCCATAATAACAAGTTCATTGTCTTTAAAAACCACTCTCACAAGGACTCGATCTCCCAATGAAAGTGCGTCCAAAAACAGGCTGGCAGGATCAACCAACCAAAAATTGGCCAACATTGGCTCATAACATCGGCCCGGATGATTTGGTCCCTGTTTCGATCTTAGGTCTCTATGATAACCCAATCAAGTGGTAAGGGTCAAACACCCACTCCCCTAGCGCCTCTGGATCTGTCAGTTATTATTAATGGCCAGCTAATTTAATCGTGATGACCACAACCCTTTCGCGTAACTAGAAGTTTCGCTGTGCGAAAAAAAATCGAAATCCAAGCAGAGTCCTCTTTATTTTATTTATTTATTTATATTTAATTAACAAGTAACAGGACTCAAAAAGTTAGTAACAATCTATCTTATCAACTATATTAGTACGCACGGCTACACATCAAGCTATACATTTCCAGTATAAGCTGACCTCGCATGGTACGGAAATCCTATACAATGTGAGATCAGCATAAACTGGAAATGTATAGCTTGATGTGTAGCCGTGTGTACACTAACCTACACATTTAACCTAACACTGCCTTAAAGGTATGAGAATCCCTGCTACAAGCTTAAAACCGATGTAGAAAGCTTGCAGCAGCGATTCACACACAAACAGTCCAGTCTGCTCGCAACACACTTCGCACTTCTTCTTTAGTCGCTATGTTAAAAGTTGATCGTGTTTGCACATGTTTAGATTTAATTATAAGTAAATTCTCATACAGATCAAACTGGTTGCTCTGAGGTTATACACCTGGTAGTGTTTTGCTTATGTTTACAATGATATGCTATCTTTTTGATCAAATGCATCTGAGCGTTCAGTTTAATTTGTGTGGGAACACAGCCCTTTTTCCTTGCCTCTTCAACTCTTCGGATATCAGGAGGATTTAAAACTTTAATGTGTAAGACGTATTTTATTTCCATTAGGTGCCTCGATGGACTCGCAGTCGCAAACGCGACTGCTGGAGCATAGGATCGTAGAGACGATCGCCAGGTGCCAGAGGACCTAGACAAGTGACAATCGCTTCGAAAGCGTTTCGTATTTCTACAACGACTTTCAACATGATGGACATAAGCGTTTCGATAGCTTGTAGTCCTATACATTTTTGCCTTTTCCATCATCGTTATCGCTGATAGAATGTCAATTTGTCCTCAGGGAGTAGTGTTAAATATTGGGAGGAATTTCCACAAAGAATTTCTCAGTAGTAATCCGTCTGGGTTCGGGGCCGGTTAATAGCAATAGGTTCGTCCCCTATTACATGGATATGTTTTATTCACATTATGAAGATCAACCAAAAATCAACAGAAAATCAATCTAGCTAGGGGCGCCAGAATGTGGTCAGGGTGGGTCGGATAAAAGGAAACTGCTTCCATTGAGAGTAAACTTTTATATTTTCTCTCGACCGGTTTGGAATCCTGGAAAACCAAAATATACGGTACAAGTACATCCCCAGTAACCAAAATATACGGTACAAGTACATCCCCAGTTACCAAAATATACGGTACAAGTTACATCCCCATTTCCCGGTTAAGCATACGTGCCGGACGGGCCTCTTGGCAAGTCCCTTGTCATTGCGACGTCAGTCACAGCCCGCCACAGAGCTTTGTAATTACGGAGGAGTACGTACACCGCCGCTATACAGATCTACCTAGGTTGATTTTCTGTTGATTTTCGGTTAGGTTAGGTCTTTAGGTATCTACCTAAGGGCAAAGTATACTTATGCTCGGTTCCTATATACAAAAACGAATAAATTTAATACCAATGGTAACTTGTTTATTACCAAATTGGGCATATAATTAGATTCGTAAACTAATTTTACCTGTGATAGCTAGAGTCTGTCAAGCGAGTCTTGTCCCATGAAAAAGGCGGTAAATTTAAAAAAATTACAGGGGTCAACACTGATATAGTACGCTTAAAACTGGTTTGATACTTGAATTTTTGTAGAATAAAAAATCTTTGGGATGAATTAAAAAAGCGCATCCTCCAAAGCACCGGTTACGGTTTGGAATCTCGGAGACACAAAATATACGGTACAAGTACCTACATCCCCGGTAAGTCCCCGGATGAAGGTATTTATTAATCACAATCAAAACTAAAAACAGAATCTAGAAATTCAATGCCTTCATAAGGGAAATCACTGTAAGTATCATCATTAGTCATTACGCACAAAAATGATGAAGGGTTCCAACTCCGTTTCGGTTATCCTGTCCCTTACTTTAAATTCATGACTAAGATGTCTGAATCTAAATCCGAAATCGTGATCACATCACAGTAAAATTAAAATATGTACCTAAAAAAAATTCGGTAATTGAGCTAAAAGTATAAAAATGTTGTAGACTAGAACTTGTGACATATGACAATCCGTTTGACAGATAATAGTATTGCCATTTTAAGAAATCAGCTAAATGGTCGTGGACATGATTCGCTTGACAGACTCTACTTCCATAGTGGAGGGTCTAATGCAAAGCTATGAGATAATTGCTGCATTATTGGTAGAGAAACAAGTGTCTTAATATGAACCAATAACGGCCAGTAAATTATATGAATCGGCCACTAATGATACTAAGGTGTAGGTCCCAGTTATCTCTACACATAGAACTATTATTATGCGTATCAACTAGGCATCGACCTATGATTGTGCACCTTAAAGCACCTTGTATAGGTACAGTCGAAGGCTTTGTCTCCTTTTAAGGGAAACTAATGTTCTCGAGTAAGTACTTATTTATATTATGGAGGTTGTGTTGAAATAGATTGATAAAGGACATTGATAACTATCGACTAACTATATAGTCTAGCTACTGGTACAGTCAGTTGCACATAAGTGGTAAAACTTGCACTACAAAAATCGTCCTTACTGATACTACATAGGCGCTGCTGTCAGTGTCATATTGTTATCAATGAGGTGAGGTTGACTGTACCAGAACTACCAGAAGGCGTAATATCTTCTAAGGTTGCGGAAATCAACCGGTAACTGGATACTTCGAATAAAAAGTAAAAACTCATCCGGAGGAATGAACTGGTCGAGCCAATGGTACCAAGGACTTCCTTTAGCAAATCAAGGCATGGAAAAATACTTAGAAGAAGATGAATATGGATTAGGTAGGTACCAATAATAGTCGTTGTGGTAAATGTATAGTTTGGCAATGCCAAAAAGCCTAATTTATGTATAATTGATGCCAAAATGTAAGTAGGTCTTATAAGACACCTTTACACGTTACAATTTTTTTAACGTTTAGTTGTCTGCTGGTTTGTTTCGCAGTCTCCATAAGCACGATCTATCTTCCAGATAAAACAAAATGGAACAGAATTTGTACCGGTTAAACAACCCAATGGTGGTAAAACAGGCCACAATATTCTAAGATGTCATGCTCATGTCGTACTTACCAGTGCCGCACAAAACGTTCATAATTTAAAATAAGAACTTTTTCTTTTTTTCACGCTTTTCTGACTTCGCCTTCATCTTCATCATTAATTATACGGGTCGCCATCGCCATCGCCATCATTATAATTATATGAATGCATCCAAGCCCACTAGGTACTATCGTAAATCCAATCTGCACGTATTGAACGTGTATTGCACCTAGAAATAGACAAAGTTGGCACTTGTAAGAACTCTAAGTACTTCATGCTATTTTATACCTTATTCCTAAATAAATAAGAGTGGTCGGTGAAGTTCTACGGTATCGCGCTAATATTGCAATTGCGACAGTCCTAGCCAAGTCAACGTTTCTTACTTATAAACATGCTGGTTGCGTGGTTTAGTTGCCTACTAAGTGTTAGAAGGGAAAGGTTTGCGTACAAATCGCATTCTTATTTCTAATTTTGCCATAAATTGCATAACTTTGCTATCGATCTATCAATAAACAAAGGAATTTTAAGATAACATTTTAATTTAACCTGTGTATGAAAATTAATTAAATTGGCGCCAGTTTTCAAAAAAGAACGTGGCCATGACATTGAGTTGTAAACAAAAACAAAAGTGATTTATTTTGCCATAGACAAAAAATTTACAGTAAAAACACGGAATCGTTAATCGATTCGGTTGACAGTTTGGCTTTAGTGTTGTGTTGTGAGAGTCAAAGGTGACATTATGCCCCAGATTTTCTTCAAAAAAGTAATGGTGGTAAGGGATCGAGCCGACTTCGAGGTGAGCCACTTTCACTTTCCGCGCCGGTCCGTGGCGTATGCCCCTTGCTACCGAGTAGCATATAAAAATATTTGGAATTTAATTATAGGTTTTATACAAAACACAGTGAACTAATTACATATAAAGAAAGAAAGAAAGAAAGAAAAATGCGTTTATTGGCATTGTCACACAAAAATACACTACACAATTTGGTTGAATTAGGTACTTACTTACTCTACCATCTGCATTATTCACATAATTATGCAAGTAGTTCAGTATTTTTGAATTGTAAGTAAGTACGATTTCTGTTATTCGTCCTTTTTCTCAATTATAGAAACCTTATGTAAGATAGACTCGCCCCACTCCGCTCCGCTCCGTGCTAAAGTAAAGCTAACAGTACAGTAATCGCGGAGTGGGGCGAGTCTTCGTGGATGGCACTATCTGTACCAAAAGGTACTGAAAAAAAAAATGGAGTGCTGAACTTTAGCGCGCAAAATGCGTGGGATTAAAAAGGTTAAAAACGTTAAAAACCTACGATCAATTTCAGTTAAAATTAGGATAATGTATCGTTTATTAAATAAAACTTTGATATAAAGTTTATTTTCTTCTTAGCGTAGTTCGATGGAAAAAACTTTAAACATGTTTGGCCCAAAATTCAGCTGCGCAAACTCCGCACACTATTTTAATACACCTGCTTAATTAAATCAATCATTCGTAATGCGATTATGCAACACATAAAAACATTAATTAATATTCATTCACACACATTTTCTAATACATAATTTAAACTACCGTAGGAATACGATGAGAACTTTATCGCTTAATTATAGATTTAGTATATTGCTTCGAGCAACGAAATCCTTCATGACTACAAAATCGTACTTAGGCATAATATTACCTAGTCAAACTTAGCATTATTTAGTGTCCAAATAACACTTCACAATCTGACTAAAACAACGCAAATAGTGAAGATTGGTGTGCCTAGGTCAGCAACAAAAGTGGATTAACATTTCAGTTTTTTTTTTTCAATCTTTATTATTGACCAAAATATCTCTATTTAAAATCGGAACAGAAGTAAAAAGCAAATTAACTCTTAGCTATTTTATTTACAAAAAACTAATATGCAGTTTTTTGTATAAATTTTGATGATATGCAAAAGTGTCAGTGTTAATCATTTTACTGCTGACCGTACAACCTACCTTTTTTTTTGAGGATTGGAAATCATCCAATGACTTCTCCCGCTCTGGGCGGAGTGGAAGGGCGTGTCAGACTTTTACTGACTAAAACCCACCCGTGTTCCTTCAGTTGCCTGTTGCCAAGGTCCCGGTATCCCTTTCGGACTTTCCCGTAACCCTTGCAGGCATCGGACCTAGCGGACCCCGCCAATTGTGCTGATATCTCCGTGAGGCGTGCGTGGAACACGACGCGTCATCGACCCGGGCCTGGTCCTAAACCTACCTACTGCTCTTTTAAAAATTAAATGCTTAATCATAATCTTTTTTGATTAAGAAGGCTGTTCCGATGTATTGCCCGAAGTTTACTCCAATATCCCTAAAGATAATGTTCCAACCATTATTCATGAATAATAACAACTTATAACAACCCAAGTGATATAATTTCGAAATAGAGCAATAAAGTTACAATTTCAATACAAAATGTTGACGACCTCGGGGTGCACAATAAATTATATCTTTGCTCAGATTTTATCTACTGCATGTAAATACTGTCTATGCCTTGATCATAGACAATAATTCTTATTTGTAGGTGGAGCTAAGACCATTGAATATCCTGCTATCTGTTTCACGAAATCTAAAATAAATAGAAACTACAGATTAATTGCATGCTGATCTTATCAAAGATTTCTTTACTGAAAGGAAAGTGGAAGAAATGGTAGGCTTTTGTTCGAAACCTCCCTTTCGCGCAATAGTCTACCATGCTCCCACTAAACTTTCACTTACTAAACATTTTTTTACAACATGCATAATATGCAAATGTACAAAATAGTACATACTAATTCCATGCTCGCAAACATTAACTGACACTGGCAGCCAATGTAATAAAATTAAAACACATACCTACCCAATTAACGAATTAATCAGTATGACTATTTGTTTCAAAAATAGAATGAAGACGCCACTAGGTACCTATCTATAAACTTAATCCCCTGCCCACACCTTGATGTTGCAATCCCAAGCTACAGCCAAGTTAGATCCTTGTCAGTAAGCGGTGACGGTGAGGCATCTATAATCCGACAAACAATACGTGCATACTCATTGAAGGCCCCACAGTGATTCTCAACATTTAAATTGGTAGGTATGTCTTATTTTTGTGGCAGGCACAAAATGAGAGGCATAATATGATAAAAACTTTTTACAAAAAAAAAACAACCGACTTCAAAAAAAAAACAACCGACTTAAAAAAAAACACTAAAAAAGTGAAAAATAACTTTAATTTCGGAAGTCGGTGGCAAAAAACGAAAATTAAAAAGCAAAGACACCGACTTCCGAAATTAAAGTTATTTTTCACTTTTTTAGTGTTTTTTTTTAAGTCGGTTGTTTTTTTTTTGTAAAAAGTTTTTATTTTTCACTTTTTAGTGGTGGTACCTACCCCACACAAGTCACTACCTGCTATGTAAATAACAGTGAAGGAGTCTAATAATTATATCGTCTACATAGACTGTGGGAAAAATACGTAATATTGAAGCTAGCTCAAAAACTACGCAAGCAAACTTAATAAAATGTATATGGGACCATCTCGGGAGTATACCCTTTCGAACTAAAAAAAAATTTTTTAAATCGGTTCACAAACGGCGGAGTAATCGGTGAACATACATAAAAAAAAAAAAAAAAAAAAACAATCATCCGAACGTAGTACCTCCTCCTTTTTTGAAGTCGGTAAAAAGCCACGCGTCTTGTTTAAAGAGGAAAAAAATAGGCCCTGTCAAAAATTCTGTCTAATTCGGATCTCAAAGTTACTTTGACGCGGCATCTTCTCATGAAGACTAGTACATTTTCGAATAATTAAAATTGAACTACTAAACTACTTAAATTTTGGAGACGAAATTTTATATTTTTATTTAATTCATTTTAAAATTAAAAAGGTCAAATTACTCGAAACTCTCACTCGGTCAAATTACTTTGGCATAGGGGTCATCAAGGGTAATTTGGTTGCAAATGACCTCTCCTACATCCCCTTAACGGATAACCATTAACCCTGTATATTTCTAATTTTGCAATCGAAGCTAATATTCGCTAGAGATGAGGCGTATCCAGGCATAGGTTAACAATCAATAATGCGTCTAATTGAAGGCCTTTTGAGGCAAAGGTGCCCAACCTTTACCCCTTTGTACTAACCTACACGTGTCGGCGAGGTGATTGCGTTCATTTTGACAACAATTTTGTTGAGTAGATACCTACCTAATTTTTTCGAAAATATGAAGCAATGGATAAGCAATATCCTTTAAAATGATACAGATTGTGTTTAAAATGATACAGAAGTGTGTTACTTACGCAAAGGGTGCGGGTAAGTGCTTTTTTTTAATCAAATTGCCGCTTTATTTGATAAAAACAACGTTACTTAAATTTGAAAGACGTTTAAGCATCATAAATTTATCGTTAAACAATACCTATCGCTAATCATTAGATACTTAATTTTAAGCAGCGTTTAACCCATATTAATTGCCCATCTTTTTCATATTGTGAAAAGTTTCACCTTACACATTATGCTGTATTTAAATTCGTCTATCATTTTATTACTTACTTCTAACTTATTTAAAAACAGTATTCATGTCTGCAAGTTAGCATTAAAGTACCTACATTGAAGGTCGTTGACACGCATCGTATTTTGCAATCAGTGCCAAGTTAGGATCCCAGGCGGACAACGTAAGCATCCTTAAACATTATTATGTTATTTATGATTTAAATACATATACAAGCAAAGGCTTGCAACCTACGGGTCTCTGATTCTCAAAATATTTCATTCTGTCTCTCTTTTCGCGATTTTTGGTTTTCTCACAAATAACATTTTCTCCCTATATAAAAGGTTTTTAGGCCCGCATACATATGGAATTCGTTTCGAAATATCGATTCGAAATTTTGAAGGCAGCAAATCCTGCAAACGATGAAATATTATGTTATTAAAGTAGGTTTGATAGTACATAGGAACTTACAAGTAAAATCCAAAGAATGTATAGTTCGATATGTTTACGTACATTTACGTAATCACATCGAACCTAAGTAGGTACTGTACGTTCTTTGCTCGTTATACCAATTTTACGGCTTATTTCACGTTTATGGAAATTATAATTAAAATATTTGATGCCATTGCTTTCTGCCAATGTCAAGGTGTTGTGTAATCTTTTAATTACTTACTTATCACACAATTATCTAAGTAAGGCTGCCCAGTCTAGCTCCTCGTTTTCCTGATAATGTCTGTCTGATGTATAAAATGCAACTAAAAAAAATACAGAATAAAATCTTGTTTAAAATGTCTTTTTTTTTTAAATATTCTTGGTTTATTAACTAGTTTAGGTTAAAGTAGTAAAAATATTTTTTTTTTAATAAGACTCTTAGACGAACACACTGTTTACATAAGTATACTTAAAAATACAATGATATGATTATTTTCTTTATTAAGTAAGTACTTCAAATGTCACCTACAAAACTCATAACTGCAATTTTCTCTGAATCGATACTAATCAGTGCCCATCTCTCACGTCTCCATCCTATCTTTATATTGAGTAACACTGACTTTTCCCCTACTATTAATGTAAAACTCACTTGAACATCGCATAAGCGATTACGCAATACCAACATACCTTATTCTAACAGCTATAAGCAGAACTTTGTATTGAAAATACTATACCGGCTCAGGAATTAATTATAAAAATGCAAAAAACGTAACAGAATTTCGCGGCTTACCTACCTACCTTAGTGCACCCCCCTTAACTCCAACCATTTTTATAAGCTCTATAGTTTTAGGCACATGGTTTTTTGCCTGTAACTGTCATGATAAATTAGTTAATTTGCCATTAAACACGGCTGATAACAAGCCACCGGTCTCCTCAATCCTAATCCTAACTAATATTATAAATGCAAAAGTCAGTTTGTTTGTTTATTTGTTACACTTTCACGCTAAAATGGCTGAACGGATTTGGATGAAATTTGGCGCATGGGTAGACCATGACCTGGAGAAGGATATAGGATACTTTTCATCCTGGTCCGCAGACGGAGTCGCAGGCAACAGCTAGTAATCCTAAACAAATACCGATAATTAATAAGTTATGATTAAAAAAAATCGTCAATTCGACTCGTCATCTCATACCACATAGTACGGGCCGTAGTGTTATAATATCTGTGGTACGGGCTGACAGTAGACGATGGTCACGTCCCATTAGCTGGTGAATCAGAGCGCGTCGGCCCGTTGCGTAACTCGCCTTGAGTGACCGCTAGTGGGTGCTGGCTCCCAATCATTGGGTGGTAGGTATGGTCACGGTTGATTAGAGCGAGGTAGGCTGTGTAGCTTTTAATGAGTTTTAGGTTTAATTGGCCAATTAATGTTGCTTTACTAGCTGGTACACCGATTGTATGTAGCAATTTCTTGATGGTATTCGTTGTCAAGCAGTGCTGTCTCTGCTCCTCGAGGGTGTTCGATTTAAATCTCGTTTTCATTGTACAGACAGCCAACAGCTCGCCTTGAGTGACCACTGATGGGCGTTGGCTCCCAATCATTGAGTGGTCGGTCACGGGTGATTAGAGCGAGGTAGGCTGTGGTAACGTAATGATAAATGAGTGTTGGTTTAATTGGTCGATTTATTTTGCTCTATCAAGTAAAGTCTGTTTTTTTAATCTCGTAGACTATATTGACAGGTGCAAATGTCAAACTCCAAATTGAAAAAACAAACAGCAATCACTTGAAATTAGTCTACGAGATTAAAAAACAGAATTTGGTCTACTACGATTTGATACACATACTTACCTACTGTTTGATGTCTAAATGAAGACCAACCTTCCAACCTTTACGGTTTTTCGTTTTGGTGGATTAAACAGTTCATAAAGGTTGCGCTAAATTCGCCAAGTACGTCAGTTCACTACTTCTCGACTGAAACAGAGGAGACGATTCGATATTTATCTCATTTTCAAGTAATCAAGCAAGTTAAGGTGCGTGACTTAAACAACATACCAGTCTGGTCTGGTGATATCTAACGGCTTTAATCCGGAAACCATGAACTACCTTCTTCGGACTCGTAAAATCGAGAGTAAGTTAAGTTTTTGTATCGATCATTACGATCTGGCCCGATACAGTAATATCCTGCTTGACGAGTTTCATAGAAAGTACGTTACGATACGTTACGGTAATACCGCTCTTGAATTTTCTTTCGCCTTCTAGGGCTAGCGCATCAATGTAAGGTACTTACACTAAAACTTATCTTATCGAAATAATATTTCAAAGGTCCTCGGACTATCTACAGAGAGAAACCCTCTCACATTCTTTTTTGGTTCTTTTATTATATAAAAAGTTTGAGACCCTGCTGCGCCCCGCAGTTTCACCCATTCGGGATTAAAAGTATCCTATATTCTTCTCCAGGTCATGATCTACCCATGTGGCAAATTTCATCCAAATCCGTTCAGCGAAAGCGAAACAAACAAACTCACCTTCGCATTTATAATATTAGTTAGAATTAATTTTCGTGTAATACTGAATTTTAGAACCTATAACACATCTTATCAAATCGGCTAAGCTACGCTTGCCGGGGTTGGTCTGTGGATGGGTGACCATCTTTACATGCCGAGACTCCTCCGTTCCTCGGAAAGCACGTTAAACCGTTGGTCCCGGCTGCCATTCGTGGATCTTTGAAAGTCGTTACGGGTCGTCAGAAGCCCAAAAGTCTGACAACCAGTCTTACCATGGGGTATCGTATTGCCCAGTTAGGTACTGGGTTGTGGAGGTCAGATAGGCAGTCGCAGTCCATGTAAAATACTGGTATTCAGCTGCATCCGGTTAGACTGGAAGCCGACCCCAATATAGTTGGGAAAAGGCTAGGCAGATTGATTGAAGCATAACTAAACTACGGGGGAATTAATAATACTTAAATCAATAGCGCTTTGCGCCAACACTGCGTTGGTGTCTAAATTACGTGGTATCAAAGAGTTAAATGCGCCTTTATCATTAGTAGACGACCTACACCACCTACTGTACCATTAAATTAAATTGACAGGTGGATATTTGAACTATTGAAGACTGGTTCTTCTGCTTGGCAAACGATTAAGCTCAGGTTTTGTCAGGGCTAGGCTTTCAAGGACTAAATTGTGCTGTCCCCCTTATTCTTAATATCCATATCCATCCATACTAATATTATAAAAAAAATCGAAAGTAACTCTGTCTGTCTGTCTGTCTGTTTGTTACCCATTCACGCCTAAACCACTGAACGGATTTCGATAAAATTTGGCAAGGAGATACATGGCATCCCGGGGAAGGACATAGGCTACTTTTTATTGACATACCACGCGGGCGAAACCGCGGTCAGTAGTTAGTGTTATTATAAATGCGAAAGTGAGTTTCTTTGTTACGATTTCACTTTTTATCCCGATATTCCCACGGGATCGATAGTTACGCGGGTGAATCCGCGGGGCGCAGCTAGTTCTTAATATTATAAAATAATGCGAAAGTGAAGTTGTTTGATAACTAGTTTTCTATAGCACCATGTAGGCACTGGTATTAAATAAATAAAATAAATATTTTTTTATTACCACAAAGTTCAAGTACATTGCACTGTATACAGATTAAAGATCTTAATTTAGCAATAGGTAAGTAAGTACAATAGGTTCAACCTTGTCCCCTAAACTAGGCTAGGCCTGTATCTTAGGGGGCAGAATCCGGCTATAGTGTATTATAAGAAGACTGTTAACAGCGTCCGGTCAAAAAACAAAAACAGCAATTCTGCTAAATCCACGTCAAAAACGAAGTATCCAATACACAGTGAGCATCTGTGTTGAATGTGGTGATCAATATTTCTTCTCTGTGCTTTACAGTCGGACAAATACTTAACAAAGGAAAAGGCAATTTCATCTCGCCATTAAATGTTGCAGCTGATAAAAGAGAAGGCGTTATCAACAACATTAAACGGGCTGTAAATGC
Source organism: Lithophane semibrunnea (assembly GCA_947363905.1). Classification (NCBI taxonomy): domain Eukaryota; kingdom Metazoa; phylum Arthropoda; class Insecta; order Lepidoptera; family Noctuidae; genus Lithophane; species Lithophane semibrunnea. Next base: position 15,970,824 of record OX376197.1, read on the forward strand.
AACTCAAAAGTAAATCTTCTTAAACTGTTTAAAGCTGTCCAAAATGTTATATCTGAAATCTATAAAAAAAATGAAAAAAAAAAACCAGCGTCTTAAAAAAAACCACTATAATGTGACAAATATGGGACCAGCACGCAAGCTTCCTCCGTCAAAAAAAAAAGAATTTTCAAAATCCGTTAACAATCGACGAAAATATCAATGGAAATACGAATAGGTCCGCTACGAACATTCAACCTCCTCCTTTTTTGATGACGATTAAAAATTAAGGAAAAAAATCCCTTTCATCATTAGTTTAACATAACAATTCAAAGAATACCTAATTGACCGGTACACGTACTTATCCAAGTCCATTACGAGAAGCTTCACTTAAAATACACAATGCACTACAAATAAACTACAAACGGGACTTGAAACATCGGTATTTAGTCCTCCCTGCTCAAAGGTACTAAAATTAGTCCCTCCCGATTCCCGATCAGTCTCAACAAGTACTACGAGTACCGAGGTACTATTATTAGGAACATTCTGAAGTCCCTTCAGGGACATGGTTGAACAAAGGAGGTATTTCTGTTGCTAAGGGACTTGTGACTCGTGAGAGTAAAATAAGTGAAATTTATGTTTTGCGACACTTTTGTCGTTGTTAAGGCGAATGGGAGAAGTATCACGTATATTCAATAGGGAATATGCATGTATTTTTTTTATATTTTTATTTGATAGTTTACATCGTTAAATAATAGTAAAAAAAAAAAAATCGACGGCAAAAAAGCAATTTACAGTACTTTAAATATTTTTTTAAAATATCCAACCGATCCGGGCTATTTAAACGCCCTCCATTTGGCGCGCTTGGTGTGATGACGTCACAGTCCGTGAAAACAAACAAGCAACTGTCAAGTCAACGTCAAACACTCCTTTTTGTAGGAGCGTTTGACATTGACTTGACACTTGTTGATTGACTTGACATTGACATTTTGATTGTTATCTCGGATTCTTACGTCACATCCGCTCTTAGCTTTTCAAGTATTTGAATTACCCACAGTTATTTTGGACTTTTTTAAAATTAATTTCTCGCTCAAAAAGAAATTTTATTCAAAAATATTGATGGAGGCATAATTCTGAAGTAATATAGATTATAAAAAAAAATATTTGACCCGTATTTTAATCACATGCATATTCCCTATTGTTATTACCAATACGTAGGGTTTGATCAGGGTAACCGGTTAGACTGGAAGCCGACCATAACATAATGGGAAACGTCTGAGAGGCAGATGATCAGATGATGTAGATTTTTTCAGGGTTCCATAGATTTTTTTTTTACATAATCTTACTCACCTTCTCGTTTTAAATTATTCTGATCTAGATTTCTGATGACTTCTTCATAAACTGCCCATCGCCATTTTACACGATGCAAATTGCTGCTTTGCATCCTATCTAGATCAGAATGTGCTGATGTTTTGAAATTCGGCTGAATTTTCTATCCTGATACCAAGTTAGACTACTGTCTGCTCATTTCTTGACAACCCAATCTAACTTAGCTCCTAAATTATCAAGCTTATTTCAGTGCTCACACCATAACCAAACACAATCCAAAACCAACTCTATACTTTCAAGCATAAGTTCCACTATCGTTTGACTGGGTAACAAAACGGATGTATTTGTGACGTGAAGCGGCGCCAACAGATGGCGTTAGCAGTGCATTGCGCGTGCGTCACTTGCTGATTGATTGTGTGATTCTGTTGCACTTTTTAGATGCCGGGAGCATTAGTCTTTGCATATAAAGTATTTTTGTCCTGTAAATTTAATTTTATTCTTAGCTAAGTATTTCCTTAGAGGACGATTAATTCATGGCCTCCCTTATCGTCTACGAATAATAAGACTTTTATTATTCGTAGTTTATCGTTCAGATTTCAGCAGCGAAAGCTTTAGTAGGTATCTCAAGTAGTGTAATATCTTATTTATAAAACCGTGATTAGTGTTATTATGAAGACTTTAGTGGGTTCTCTTCATAATAACACTAATTACGGTTTGACTGTCCCGATTTCACCAAAATATATTTGGTTGCAAATTCCATGGAAATAATTCAGTTCAGTTATTTGTGATAAAAAGGTTCTAACACATTGCTTCCAGGAGAGCTGTATCTACTTTTCGATACACTTCGTAAATCACATAACATTCACAAACGCTGTCACCTCCCTGTCAATGTCATTCGAGAGACAAAAGATCCTTGTTCTGCTACAGTTCAGCCGTAGACAGAATGCGTTGCTGACACCTGTTAGTTGGACAATTTCTAGTAGCAATAAGGATCACACACATTCGTTAGTATGATAATAAGGAACACATATTCGTTAGTATGATAACTATGAAACTGGCAGGTCAAGAACGCATTTTCTTCTTTTTTTCTGCCTAGCCTTTTACCAACTATGTTGGGGTCGGCTTCCAGTCTAACCGGATCCAGCTGAGTACCAGTATTTTACATGGAGAGACTGCCTATCTGTCCTCCACAACCCAGTAACTGGGTAATACGATACCCCTTGGTAAGACTGGTTGTCAGACTTTCGAGCTTCTGACGACCCGTAACGACTGTCAAAGATCCACAATTGACAGCCGAGACCAACGGTTTAACGTGCTTTCCGAGGCACGGAGGAGTCTCGGCATGTAAAGATGGACACCCATCCACGGACCAACCCCGGCAAGCGTAGCTTAACCTGATGGATCGACCGTGCGGCTGTTATTACTTAGCCACGAGCTCCTCTCTCGATGACCGGACTATAGTTAGGTATTACCAACTAGAAAGAAAAACTATCTTATATTATTCCTCATACCAAACATAGAAAAGCAAGTGAAACGACCATGAAAGATAAAGAAAGCACTAGCAACAAAGTCCACTGCTCCCACACTAAGCCACGAAGTAAATATCGTAATTAACTTTTAAGTAAGTTATCATTAATTCAAGTTTATAATAATTATTTTGCCGTGAAAGTCTCTGTCACTTGCGTATTAAAAACTAAGATGCATCACTTGTCAGCTGTCATATTTACCAACTTAACTTTTCAGCCGAAAACCCCAGAAACATTTGATTATAAACCTTATTGTCTTGAATATAGGGCTATTTTGAAACATTTTGAAGTGAAAATACATGTTGTAAGTGGCAGGTACTTTGGTTGAGAGGTTGTGAGAAAGGTGTTTGGTTATGCAATAACTGGATGTGGTCCAAGTCATAGGTCAAAGCAATTTAGCATTTAAAATAGAATTTAAATAAGTTATCTTGACTAGTAATATGACCAATCATCGTCAATCGTTCCAGAGTAATTGTACGCTATTTACATGAAGGTACGTAATGTAGTTAGAATATTTAGAATCGTAGCAGAGTTAACTCCTATACACTGTAGATAGATATAGTATAGATAAAACGTTCATTTGGTGCACAGAAAAGACATAAAAAATCATACAAAATTACGGTTAAATAATAACTAATAACATTAATAAATAGCCAATATACAACAAAAAAAAAACAATAAAAGAAGAAAACAAGACACTGTGATATCATAATTGGCTATTGCTCCCACCACACGCCAGTCCAACACGCGCAAATATAAGCCACAGAATGTCTACATTACAACGATAAGTTTACGCAAATGACGGTAGAAAGTGTGTCATTTGTAAGGGAGTGTTTTAACGCAATGCTGTTCGCGTCGTCGTATGCAAATGTTTACACCCTAATTGCGTAACACTCTGAATCACACTCCGCGAGTTTTAATCCATTGCTTCATGGGTTTGAAAAATTAATCTGCTTAACAACGTAAATAACGCAATGGCCGTAAGTGAACTGTCAAAATGAAACCCATTGCGATCAACTGCCATTTTATGTGTGTTAGTTACAACTATTATCTCGTTGTAATACCTATACAGCAGGCTCCATATAAAAATAAAAGAAGTGGACATTAATTTCCAATCGCTAATCTTTATCGCTCCGCTCCTGGCTTGTACCACACTTGAGGTCGAAATACTATCACGTTTAGTTATGACAACTTATAAAATAATAGAGATTTTCTCTTCTTGCACACGTGACGAAGCAATATTGTGCTTTTGTCTGACCCATGAATATTACGGAGATCTATGATAGGAATTATGTCTTCTGTAGCTTTCTTACGAGGGAATTATGCAAAGGTTAGGAATGGAATTATTATTTTTATGGGTTATGTCATTGGTAGTCAGACACAGTTCGATAAACTTAGAAATTTTGCCGGTAATGGAAGACTTACCAGCAGGCGTAGCATGAGCACCGTTTTGTCGACGGAAGAGTAGACAAAAATGACGTTTCCTGTAGACAGTAAACAGTACGAGACAGCAGCAAAATAGAAAGAGTCAACTGCACTTTTTACGAAATTCACTCTTTTACCTAATTCGACTCAGAATTCTTTGTTTTATCATAGGATTTATCGGTTGTCAGTGTGATTTTGACAGTAAGGATAGAAAACTTTCTTCCGAAATAGTCTACATATAAAAAAATTGTGAGGAAACCGGCCTTGAATCGAAAATTCGAAAACATTTGAAATCCACCACCTAGCACTAGGCCCACCATAATCCACATTATGGCGTACTCTCTCTCACGGAGAGGAGGCCTGTTGTGTCCCAGATGTGGGAACCTTAGAGGCTCATAATGCAATGATTATAATAATAAGGTCTTATACCTTAAAAACACTTCCAATCTTTCTCTATAGGCCATTAATAAAAAAATCTCTATCCAACACTTTCATACTAGAGGTCACTTCGGCTCAATCCGGTTCTTGACTGGCCAGTTGCCTAACAGCTGATTTTAACTATGTAAATAGTAGTTACATTTAATTAGCTAAGGACAGGTCCAGTGGTAAAACAACTATCTTAGTAAACTAAAACTAACCGCGTTTCGTAATAACCGCTCTATATTAAAATTAAACTTGCCTTGAATGTGGGCAACCGGATGGGAACGCGACAACGACGTATTTTATTAGATGCTAGCTGCAGATATAGCTATTCTTGATTATGATTTTTAACCGGTTCTCAATTCGTCTGTGTTTGCACTTCAGCTGCAAGACAGGCCGTGGTGTCCGAGGCTGTTGACAACTTCGCCAAAAAGTCGGTGGCAAAAAACGAAAATTGAAAACCTAAGACAGCACCTTCCGAAATTAAAGTTATTTTTAACTATTATACATATTGCTATTACCAAATAATTTTATGTAAGTATATATAATATATACAGGATGTTAGGGTAAACACCGTTATCCTTGCAATCAATGGTTTGGTTTCATTTATAGAACGTAAAATCAATGGAAAATTACAACTTTTTTTTAAATTTTTTTAGATCGAAATTTTACCACAAGTGACGCAAGTTCGTTGCCCTATGCGCTAGGGCAACGAACTTGCGTCTCAACACGGGTGGGGGGTACGGGATGTGACCTGACCGGCAGCGAGCGCGATCCCTTCCTTATTCAGTCAGCTATTTCGCTAGCAAGCACGGTGTCAGATAGAAACTTTTTTAAATCTTTTAATGAAAATAACGTTTTTTTTTTGTTGTGTTCGGTCATTTATTTTTATATTTAAGTCAACTACCCATGGTTTGAATGACAAGAGTGTTTACCCTTACAGCCTGTATATGATATTTTGGCAGTTTCACTCCACGAAAAACGTTTCGTTTCTTAAGTACAAAATGTTGTACCCTTGTAAACCAGCTCGTAAATATTTAATCACCATGCCATAATACATATTTAGGTACTTTTACTTCCAGATTAGAAAACATTTTCTATTTCAGCAAACGAATTTCAAAATAGCAAATGTTCAATTTCGCGCCATATTGGACGCTAACAAGATAGGCGTAGCAAACAGAACGGATCGGTCACCTCTCAATGGCGTTAAATTTAAAACAATGGCAGTGAGAGCGGCAGAATTTCACTGACACTTGCACTGATGGCGGTTTCATTATTTGGTATTGTTTGTTTATGTTTGAGTAGGATGGTTTTGCCTTTGAGCTCATTATTGGGTGCTTTGTCTTTGTTCGGTATTTCAGCAAGATCTGGTTCGTCCATGATCAAGAGTAATATGTCTCCTTTCTGCTCAGAGACATCTTCAGAAAAGTGTAACTTCTACTTAATTTTAAAATCAAAGGAATTTGATTGCCTTTGATTTGTTGAATCTTCTAATTTTTTTTCATCCTATTAATGTTACTTCCCTACCTCAGTCATTAAATTACACAATATAAAACTCAGGCATATACATACGAGTATATGTAGTTAACTCTACCGACCTTTGGAATAAAATCTTCTTTTGTTCTAGAAGCTACATTTTTCTTATTACTTACAGTAACAGCGTCTTTTGGAGTAACGATTTCTTTTGGTCCTCTACATACATAGGATATTACCAACAAAACATTCAAAGCAATAATGAATCATTATCATGAATAATTCACATGGCAAAGAGAGAGTACTTAGTGTTAACAAGTTGAAAATTACAACCCGTTATATCAATATGTATAAATGTATGTCCTTTCGTAATAAGTAAAAGTAAGAAACATCCAATGCAAATCCAACAAAACTACATGATTTTTACAAACATACCAAGTTATATTTGCAGATTATGGAAGATACCTTTATTATTGTAAACCTTATGTACTGCAATTTAAGATTCGAGCTTTATTATGATGTTTAATTCATCGGCAAAAATAACCTTGTCAGCGCATACGCCTCTTGACATATTTTGTACAACAGCAAATATTGCTCACGTAACTAGCAATAAAAATATGCAATAGCATATTTTATCGTCAATTATGAAGTAAACAAGACTTTCTTTAGTCGTAAAAAAACTTCGGGAACAAGCAAAATCAGTGTTTTGTTATTGATTCGTCTGCACAAGCTGTTTACTGTGGGTTATTACAAATATTTACAAGAATTATATTACTCATTAAAATAACTTGCAATTGTTTTCATAACTCATTAGGAAAAATTTTATCTGCTATAATACTCCTCTCTTAAAATCCATGATTGAACGATGGTGTTGGATTCCATTGTTCGGGACAACTGTCCAACGTCTGCGTCTCTCAATCCAGAAAAGGAGCATTTTGGTCACACTGATACAAATAAGCGCTGCTGAATCGGTTCAAGAAAATTCTAGAAAAACTGACTAAACAAGCCCTGCAACTTATCCCCCAACTTATTAACCGTAAAGATATCACACATAAAGACGGTAATTAAGCTGGTTCACGTACATTCGTCACAGATGGTGGTGATAACTTCAACGCCTCAGAACAATAGGACATTATTGTAAGTACTAAGTCTTTAGAAGAAATATGACAACAAGTAGGCTAAACCAACAAAAAGGTTTGATATACTGTCAATGTTGAGTGGAAAACGTCAATCAAAAATGTGGAAATGAGCACAGAGAAAATTGTACTCGATATTTTTTAAATTCTTCTTAATCGAATCAAGTTATGAGCTGAGAAAATTATTGTGCTCAATGTTTTTCGAATTCTCCTTAGCCCAGTGAAGTTATGGGCTGGGATTTAGAACTAGCCTAATGCTTCCCATGGTTGTCAGGTAATTCAAATAGATTCATGGCATCTAGACATGTATTATTTGCTCTAAAAAAGCATAGGTCCTAATATGGATCTCTGAAGAATTCTTGCAATTTTATTTTATTAGTGAACGCTATATGTCTTGTCTCGATGATGTATAATTTATGGGAATTATATTTACTCTAGTCAATTCAGGATATTTTGTGTTTTTAGACGCATCTTTCTTCGGCTATGTCAAATTACACAGGATTATTTACGATTGTATATAATCCTGTGTAAATAAATTTAATAAATACCATCTCGTGATACCATTTTCTCATCAATTAACAATTAAACATCAATTGATGCGTGCTAAAACAAAATTGTATCGTTTGCAACGTTAATTTGGCAGCCGTTATTACTATTTTAACGTTAATTTTATAACAAGTTCGTAAGTTTTAATTACATTCCAGACTATAGATCTCATTCATCGTGTGAAAGTATGTGTAAAAGTTGTTTTATATGCTTCCTAAACCAGTTGTCTATCTCTGTCTTTCAAGGATTTATTTATATCGTCATCTCTCTCGCACAGTGCAATGTGGTAGTACCGTTGCGAGTAGTGTTGCGAATCGAGTATGTATCGAGTAATTTAATCGGTTGTAACGATCGATTTCAGACTTATATTTGCTTACTATCTATATCAGCTCTTGTCACGAAGTTAGATGTGAATGTCACGAGTCTAATCTATGTAACGACAAGTGGTTTCTCTTAGCAAACTATATATCCGTCGTCTGATTTCTAATCTCCATTCGTAAATGCTTTTTCCAGACTTTTCATCTTCATCGAAAGACCAAAAAAAAACAAAATTCAAAATGTTATAATTGACATAAACCTACATGGGCACTTATAAAACGTCAGAAGCTGGAAGCACGATCCCAATTGGTCGTTTCCCATGTAGAAGAGCCGGCAAGAAACTCCACAGGTTACACTTTGGCTTTTACATTGTTTTCAAATTATAGTGTTCATAGGTACAGATCGATTCAAACTTAATGGCGGCTCGGAAGTTAGCTTTTAGCTGCGCAGTACCCCACCCCTCACCAACGCTGTCACATGAAATTGTTACTGCGCAGCGACTCGCCTCATGTTCCGAGCCGCCATTAAGTTTGAATCGAACTGTATGGAAAGACAGTGAAGGCCTGTCAACAAGTATCAGATACTAACAAAATGGACAATCTAACAAACAGTGAACTGACAGGATCAAGTTCTCTGTCCAAATCTATGTCTTTTTAATAATTTCCCTAAATGTGTGGGAAATATCGCAACAGATAAATCCAATTACATAGTAGTGAAAATTCAAGACCAACGTAGGCTGTAAGTTCGCAGTTCCTCAGACAGTGCTTCTTGCTCGACCACTGAAGCGATTCCTGACATCTGATTATTCAAGTCGATTCGGAAGTCGATTCTCTCACTAGTTCATAAGTTGAGACATGTTTTTGCGGTATTATCATGATTACTGTAACACTTTACTGGTATTCAGTGTTAGCATATATTTCTAATAAGCTTGCGGTTTTTTTGAGGTCACCCGTCGTAAGCAGCTGTTATGAAATTCCGTTTCTATTGTAGATTGTTATGTTGTTTATTTTCTTGTTTATATAAATTATTGTTTGATTTTTCTCTTCCACGGATACAAAATACAGTATCTGTGTCAGATGTTTCTCAGGGTAAAGAAACTCTGCAGATACTGTTTTAAGTTTTACAGGCAATTGTACAATGTTTATTTTATTTACGTCTACATTTTAAGTTTTCATTAATGGAATTTGTTATTTCGTGTAAAAACTGTCGCCTGATTTTGTGAAGGTATCAAGATGTTCTTTCCATTACAATCATTTTAGTTAATAAAAGGTATTTTATTACAGAGCTTCAAAGTAAAGATTCTTCTATCAATTTATGAGTATGTCTGTTTAATAACTATATTCGCTTTATGAGCTTTCGATAAAATTTGAAACGCAAGAGTGCTTCGTTCACGACCGTATTTCTAGATTTTATAATTCTGTAAATCATAACCGTTAGCTGTTACGTTACGAAGATTGTTATCTACATAACATTAATCGTTCATTCAAAGATTGCATTGATTTATTATTACGGATAATTATAATCATCAACACATGTTACTTTGACTAAACTGTGGAACGTTGTGTTGACATGGAGGCATTCTTTGAAATTTCCTTTTTATTCTGCAAGAGATGCTTCTAAGTTGAGAAAGCTTTTGGTGATTGCAGCTTCTGCAAAGTATTTCGTTGGTAATATTCCATTTTTTCTTTTGATCTTTACAGAACCGATTTCACCAAAGTAAAGCCGTTGATGAAATAAAATAATCCAAAATCCCTCTTTCTTGGCTACTTTACTTATTCTGGGTTGCGATTACGTTCCATTTCCTAATATATCTCTGCAAATCTTTCTGGTGGATCCTGTGGCCTTTACATATTATCCAACAGGTACAGACCTGGCTATAAAAGGGCCAATAATCACATAACCTTGATTGATTTGTCACTATATGGGTACCTACCAACAAGGATGTAATTATGCAAGAACGACAGTGAACGTTGAATTTAATAAGAAACCAATAGAACGGCCTTAGACTAATTTGCTGAATGGTGCAGACTTGCCATAAAGACATTATATTATTATACAAGTCAGCGAATGTCTGAGTTATATGTCAATATATGTATTTTAGTATGATGGCAGTTCTGACAGAATTGTGGCAAGGTCTTCCATTCGTGGGTGATTATTTCGAAATCGTTTAATGGTGTGATTTCCGTAATGATATATTGAGCTGAGAATCTTGGTGGTATGTTTTGTTTATCTTGTAAGGTTTCTTATTTTGCCTCAAGCTACTGCTGACCGTGAGGTCTTGAGTTCGATTCTCAGGTCGGGCTAAGTATTATTGGGTTTTTCCATCTGGAATTTCTTAGTAGCAGCCCGGAGCCCGCAATTGTGCCCGTTTGATGGTTATAGGCTCGCTCTCTGTTACATGCGACTTAAACATAACTGGCGAAATGTGGATGCACAATAGGTGCACCTCTGTCTAACCCTTCGGGGAATACAGGCATTATGTTATCTGTGTATTTCTGTTTAAGCGTAAGAGTTTTCTTAAAAGTATGACCGATAGGATCCACTTGTGAATTGCAATTGAATTCTGTAAAAGGCAAATCGGCAATATAGTGATTACTGCAAGTGTAATATGATGAAAACAGTATGTAGAATCAAAGAACCACTTAGAATCATAATTGATAATATCGCTTATTGTTTTCATATTATTAACCACAGTGTTCATATATGGAATATCAGACTGCCCCTAGATGTTCATATAGACTAATTCTATATTGAGCTATCTAGCAGCCATAGAATCATCTAGAACTGTACTGGTATCACGTTTGTGATTGCTTACATCATGTGTATTTTGTACATTCGCTATGCGCTTGCGGTGATTGCCACGCCAGACCTTGGCGAACGTTTCCTATACAAGCTAGCTGCTTGGCGCCGCTTATGTACTTAACAAGTGAGACTTACTAATTGCTTGTTTAGAGATAAAGTTAGGTTATGTAATTTTGTTAGCGTTAGATGTCTGGTTTGCAAAGGTATTAGATTCTAGTTTGTAACCTGTTTCTATTTGATTGCCCAGTTCTTGGTTATACGTTGTTTGTATCACTAGGTATAGACTTTTGACTGTATCCAACGATGCATCATTCATCTCTTCACCTGTTCCACTTACAAAAACTAACCTATAGCCTGAAGCTAGCACCATAGTATGCTTGTTACCTTTATATAAATACCAAGAAGTTAACAATTGAAACGTGGTTCAACCAAACAATCACACAAACAGCCACTTCTTCGGTATTTTATGATTAAAAAGTTGAATGAAAACTTTTTTCACGCGCTCTTGGGAATGTCCATGCCAAATAAACTACAATAATTAAAAAAGCCAGGTAAAACAATGATGCATATAATAACATCTTCCCTGAGAAAGGAACCGGTGATATAACCTTTATTGATGGACTGCATTTCCTATGTGCCGGTCCGCCAGTGTTCCTCCGCGCTTCGGTGGCGCGAGACGTACAGCCGCCATTTAAAAAAGAACAGAAACGTCATCGTCATTTTGTTTATAGTACGAAATTCAAAATTTCGAATACAGTTCTAAAACAAAAAGGTTTTAGTTAAAAAGGTTATTGTGCTTTGTGAAATGTTGATAGTTTCGTCGCATTGTTAAAGGATTTATCAAACGCATTGTTTTTGCGGGTAAGTTTACCAATTTTAATGCAACATTCAGCATTGTTGATATTAAATACTGTGTTCAGTATTTAAATCAAACAATGCTGAATGTTTATTATTTGTGATTTATGAAGTAGTGATACTCGTAGTAAGCGATAGTTTGGTAATTAGGCATGTAGAGTAATGTTTACCTCGTTTACCATTTAAAATATTTGCCATTCTCGGTTTAGTTATTCTTGAGCTTATACTGTAGGTACCCAGTTTCGATCGCAATGAAGGTTGTTGTACTGTCAAAAACAAACAAATTAGTCTTAATCGGTTACGAAAATAAGTTACGCAATTAGATAGATGGTCCCCAACAATGCTTGAAACATCTCCCTGCCCTCGAATTTGTATAAAGCGAACGAAATTTTTTGAAGTTACAAAATGTTTTCGAAATGATACTATCGTTACAAGTTTCGCATGTAGGTAGATAGATCCGTTTGGAAATATCTGAATCCTTTATCATCTTGTTTATAAATTAAAATATTTTATATAAGACCAAGAGATCCATATAGTGTTAGTATGAACCTAGCCTATGTTAGTACAACTTAATAACTTAAAGATACTAACTTATAAACTTGTTGACTAGTTTGTTGTTGTGTATAAGCCTCAGACCCCAATAATAAACCAAGACAGAGCGCTGCGAACAATACAATGAAGCATGCCAAAACTACACTCTGCTCTGGGCATACACGCTCACACGCACACATTTACAACCATTTACAATCAAACTACACCTCAGTAAGTGCACACATGTTTAAGAAACCGCACGTCACTGTTGACAGCGCTGTCTTGGTTTATTATTTGGTTTGAGGTTTATGCACATTTTACATTTATCTCAGTACAAACTTGTTGTTTCTGTCTCTGAACTGATTGTGCGCTTATCATTAAAGACACAATCAATTCCTTGACACATTCAATAGAACATTATGACACCGTTTTGAAAGAAATCTACCGGCAAGAAAAACAAGATAAATAAGATCTTTATGCCACTAGACAATATGAGCTTCCCAAGGTCACTATAGTCAACTGTCCCTCACAAACACTCACCTAGCTCTAAAATGTTCTTAAAAGTCTTCCTGCCTTACGCATTTTCAGTTTCTAGTGCAGGACAAGTCAAGTTGCCAAGTAACAACTCTCATGGGTCAAATTCGCTACACACTTCGCATGACACATCACTTTTTGCCAAATATTGAATGCATACCAAGAAATCCCACAGATGTGGTAAATATCTACAAAAAAAAATGGTGCAAATTACGATTCAAAGTTCGAATGACACCCACCATACAGTATATAGGGAAGTTGGGACACATGAGTGACTATACGCAACTATCGGTTACATTATTTACTCTTCAGAAGTCGTAATTTAATAATACGCTAACAGTCAACATAATATAGTAACTATATTTTCAATCATGAACTATAAGCCATCATGTTTTGCAAACAAACTAAGAATGTTTTATATTATGGTAGTATTCAACTTTGTTTTTTGTTATTGTGTAGAGTTGTAAATGTTATATAAGACATTCAATGTTTAAATAAACAAATACAATTTTTGTTGTGACTACCTTCACTTATTCTGATCAGTAATGACTTTTAATAAAGTTGGTTTTGTCAAATCTAATTTCCAGTGTAGGAATTTCAAGTAAAGACCTACAGACACCGTATATTGGATAATTGTATTGTAGTATTGTACTCATCAACATCAATAAGTACAACTTTTACTATGGGACCAAATATGAAAAAGAAAAATTTTCTGTCCACGTATATTTTTTTCCGCGATATCACATTTGGTCCCATAGTAAAAGTTGTTTTTATTGATGAGTACAATGACCCCATAAGAGGTTGTTAGTGTTTTACCAATAACCCAATATAGTAGATTTACAAAAACCCACATAAAGTAATACGAAGCCTCTTTAATAGCACCAGGCAGTACACTGTAATCAAGAAAAATCGACACACTTATTTGATATGATAACAAGCTACTGTCAGAAGCAAATCGTCTGACATTTGAAGGTCTAAGCAGTCTGGCATCAACTATCGCAGCCATCGCTGTTGCAATACTCGTTGCAGACAGTGCACATGACGAAAACGCAACGATTTCCATATTTGCTGTTGTAAGATCCAATACCTGTACTGTTCCATTGTCTTATGTATGGTGTAATGGCGTAACAATGCTCTTTTGGTCATCTTTTTTAACAAGCGATGGTTGGTTTGATCTTTTGTCCATATTTGTATATGATTATCTCAAAAGCAAGGGAGATTAGAAGATGTCGGGAAAGAAAGACAATAACAAAAATAAAACCTTGTTTTAAACTGTATAATCAGGTGAATTTAAGCGAAGAGTTTAGGAGGTAGGTACTGCCCATCATCTTGAAGTAAACCGAGTTTACTACAATTAGAAAAGTAAATACAAATTCAATAATTGTTGAAGATTCGACAAACGAACTATCGTGTTAACTAACAATTAACTGGCATCTTAGCACTCAATATTGCGTTTTGAACGATCAAATACTACCGCATTTCTAACACTTAGAAATCTGTTCACCCCAGAAAACAAAATAGCGTATCGTTAAATATTGATGTTGAAATAGCATTTAGGTTTAAACAAGAGCTATGGAAATATCCAAAAATACCAAGGGAGCAGGTAATAAAGGAATCAAAGCCATTCAAAGCATCAGAAGTGACTAAGAATGATTTAGAGATTTATCAACATCTAGAATTTTTCTCGGCAGATGTCCTGATTTCATAATTATTAGATAAAAGGAAAAAGAAACAAATCAAGAGATTACATACAGAAACCTGTTCATTTGATTATATGCATAAAACTTTCGCAGGCAACACATAATAATGTGCCCTCATAATATTTGCAAAGTAGATGCTGTTTTCTTTGTTAATTAAGTAAATGAATATGGATGTTATTATCTAATACTTCCTCGAGGAATTTAATAAACGGATTTTCTAATTTATTATTTTATATACGGCTTTATAAGGAACAAAATTGAACGTGTCAGTCAACGTTATATCACGCAAATCCTCCAAGTATGTTTCGTCAACCTTGATTTATTGGTACTGTTATTGTTTATTGCAATCGTGCGAGTAGGTATTTCTTTTCTTTTCCTCTTTCTATAACTTCCTCATTTATATTATTTTCATCCTTTGTTTTGTTTTTATACTTACTATCAACGTCGTTTATTCCATTGCTTTTGCCAATCATTGCTACTTTATCGAAATGAAGCATTACTCGAACAGCACTAAAATAAACGTACAAAATATTCTTACGTATATAATATGAATAGTACCTGATCGAATAAAATAAGCATTACCTACTCGTAATCTTTCATTGGTCTAAGTGGCATATCAAAAATGTTAGTTGTATATTACTCGTTGCACCTACCGATTTCTACAAATTGGCGTTCATAGAATTTATTTTACTGACGTGGTTTTTTATTTTTTTTGTAGTTAAATACATTTTATTTCAATGTTTGCATGCCTAATTTAAGGTAGATTGTACAGGGATCTAAAAAAAATTGTGAACACCTTTATTTTATGTACCTACTTTCATAGCAAATAAACGATTATTTTATATTTATATTTTATTTTAGAAACCTAGATTTTCAAATCCATTTTATTACATTTTAATACATTTTAATCACATACTTTTTGGAACAGCCCGTAAACTTCCATGACAGTAGATACTGATCATACTAAACATAAAGACAAAGGTATTTATTTATTCATAGGATACAAATGAGTAAGAATACTATAAATAATTCACCGTAATAATACATCCGTCTTCCATAAGCAGGAGATTAAAGAACCACAATAAACGCTTATCGTAACTGATTCCTGATATGATTGAGACTAACTTCCAAGAAGTGCATAAATACGCATGAAGTATTGCGCCTTGATGAGCTCACAGTAATCGATGCAATAGTGCGTCTGTTCTACCGTGAATAAGGCGGAGAACTCACGGATTGAATGCCAGTACTTAAAACTGTGTATGGCCGAAATACATGGGAAGTATGGCCAACCGGCTAAGACCTGGTTGAGACTCGCCCAGACCAGGCAAGCATTACACAAAAGAAAGGAGGCATGTACACAGCAGTGACTAATGATGAGACACAATCTGATTTATCAGACACAAGGTCATGCTATCACATATCGGTAAAAAACAAAAATCTATATTTATGTATGGAAATTACATTACTAAGTAACTGTCTCAGGGAAGCATGGAATAAAACAGAGGAGGTCTTTTACTCAGTAGGGATTGGAACAAGGCTGCCAATAATGATGATGATGATAGCAAATCGATCCGAGAAAAAAAACGTTTTGTGTTGGAGGGATAAGAGAGATCTAGAAAGGTCACAGCAAAAATGACAAGTCCATTATTAAGCCAAAAACGAAAATAAAATCTGACACCAATTCGATGCTTTTCATACATTTCAGCCTTTTGGGTCATGGATGGCAGTACCCAAAAATATCCGAAGTCAAATTCGGTCAATAACTCATAATGCGATATTGTGCTTACAGAAGCAGAAACTTAACCATCGCTGGCTGTTCTAGCGAGACTAAAGTTTAAAGCACAGTGCACACTTGCTGAATTGTAAACAACACGATTTAAATACACAAAAACAGTTCGATGAGTCACGTCATTTTGATTTGGATCTATGAATATAGCACTTGAAGCATCTCACTCCGCAGTGAGGGATCAGGAACGATTCTAAGATTTCAAAGTAATATTTTCTTGGTAATCAGTTAACAAAAATGTTCGAATAAAAATAAGTGTAGAATGTCGGTAATGGCTCTCAATTGAAAGTTAATAAACACAATTAATTAGAAAACTGTCCATAAGTAAAAAGTAAATAAATAAAGAATTAATATGTCTTGTGAATTGATACTTATGGGTTTGATGGAGAATCGTGAACAAACCATCAGCTGCCGAAGTCAAGTTTTGTTGGTTTCATAACCCAAAATTCATGTTTATAACTTGTCTTCTTTGTTTAAAATCAATTAAATTATCGTCGGAATCTGTATTACCTACACTATCTGTATCTATAATCTGTATACACTAGACTACACGACAATGGTCCACCTTAAGCACTAAGTGCGGAAATCAAATCCCTAACATAGAACATACATAGATAGCTACACTAGATGACATCCCTAACATGTCATTGTTTATCTTCTTAGATCTTTATCTAAGAAGGTTGAAATTTTATTAAAAACCTATGGCTAAATGGGTTCTCAGATATCTATATACCCTAATACTAATTTAGCCATAGGTTTTAATAAAATTTCAACACCAGACACTATACCGCGGTTGATCTCCAGCCATGTGGGTCACGTGTGGCTCACAACGGTATTCTAACCAGTTCTAATGATTATCCTAATGTGCGGCCATTGCTGTTGCACACTCCGGCTTGAATAACTTACAAATTGAATGTGTAAAGTTACAAATTGCAGTTTATAAGGCGAGAACTGAACTGAAAATTGTTTTTGACAGATAATTAGGAATACACTCTTAACAAATCTTGGTGAGTTTGTGAATGTGTTTTACCATCCTGTTTAAAATTTACGTGAATTTTTCATAGGCCATTCTTTTTCGCAGTAGCTCATTCTTTTTCCTACTAGCTCATTCATAGAAGCCTAATCGATTGGATCTGCTATCAAAACATAAATCAACATGTTTGTAGTTCTGATCAACTAAGCAACAAAACCTGTGATAAGACATAATCTGACTTGTCAGACATTAAGGGGTCATAATACTATTACATACGGTAACTTAGCACAATCTACCAAGTTCCATTTATTTTAAGCACCACTCAATCTAAGTATAGACATTAAATTACTAAGTAACATCATTCTGTGTTTGATTCACAATACACATACTGCATCAATTCTGCACTACGCCTAACATCATAGGTATGTAGGCCACTTGTATGGCTCACAAACGGTACTATTCTAACTAGTTGATTATCCTAATGCATGGTCATTGCTATTGCACATTCAGCGGTTTTAATGGCCGTCATTCCAAATCTTAATAGCTAGCATGATGTTGAGGAAAAAATCGCGGTAGTGTAAGCTCCCGTTACTAGGGTCATTGGTTGGGTATAGAAATGGTTATGCCATGTATTGTATATATGACGGCAAGCAAGCTAGTAAGTTAAACTAAGTGGTTACTGTAACAGCCTTATTATGCCATCATACTTAAAAATTTAATTACACGCAATTTATTTTATTTTATAATTATTTCTTATTTTTACATAATTGCAGAGCAATTTCAACTGGTATCATTTAGCTGAAAAGGCTTTACTTATTCAGCTTCTACGACACTCTTCAGACTCAGGGACCTACCACCACCTCTGATAGCAGTATTATTTTAATCGAAGAAGGCATGGATACTAAGCCACCAGAACTTCATTCATCTAACTGATATTGCATTTTAACTCTACGTAGGGCACAGTCTTCCAAATATTTTATTTTTATCTCCTGTTTTTTAGGCTGTGTGTAGTCTGTCTTTGCGCCGACCCCAAGTAACATGGAACAAGAGCAGGAAGATGATGCGCTCTCTGACTTTCAGACAGTCTATCGTGAAACTGTTTAGTATGCATCAAAGTTATCGAAGTCCAATGTTGAACATAAGCATGTACCAAGTTTTCCTCCACCTGATTTACACCCCTAAGTAATAATCTACTCCATACGGTTAGCAAAGCATACCTAAGCGACTCTTGCGCAGTTTATCGTGAATGTACGTTATGGGTGTCTCAGATAATTGCGGCTCGGCTAGAAAGCAGTGTGGCACAGTTGCCTCTTTCCTCCACGTTACTGAGATTCATTCAAGGCAAATGGCGTGTTACTGTATTTTTAACGATTTTTTTTAGTATATTGTAGGTATAAAAGTACTACAATTAACGTTTTATCAGCATAACTTGCTGGCACACGTTTTAAAACGTGTTACTTGAAAAAACACTGCAACAGTGCACTCATTCATATAGGTGCTTGATGTTCGCCTTTTTCTGCTTGTCCAGGTTCTTACACTTTAATATGGACAAACTTATTTTCAGCTTCTACAGTATTATTGTGAATAAATTTATTATTTATTATTATTATTTTATTTATTTATTATAGTAGTATTCAGTAAAATGTTTTGCAATACTGGAATTTTGGATGACGAACTCTTTTCCAAACATCATCTTGTAGTTTTCCTATTGAGTCAAGGTTCGTATATGACTGACTTATTATGAAAGCGATGAATTTCGCATCAAAAACTAGCTCACAACAGCGGTCAAGATCAACCCAGAACATACATAACACAATGATGTTATATCACATTACACCTACCGCATGTAATTCAAAGTTATGTACCATACAATCATATGAACAAAGCCGAGCACACAATAGGACAGATTTATCTACGATTTTACGCCTTTGTCAAAGTATACAGAGAAGATATAATAATATGCAGTGAAGATATATGTAGTGTAATGAGATGTCGATCTTTCCGCGCTGATTTGCAAAGGAAGATACATAATTTAGTCATTGACACCGCTTATCATTACATCGTACATAGATCTTAGATTGTAACAACGTATTTTAATTTGCTTATTGAAGTGAGAAGTTGAGAAAAACGTGTATCGGGGCATCAATTAATCAGTTGGTAGATGGGGATTAAGCTCCATATTGCAAATGATTTGGAATACAATTTAAATTATGTTTATCGTAGCATGTCCTGTGATGAAGGAATATACTATTTTCTTAGAGTATGATGAATGAATTCATAGTACAGGGTAATTATATTTTTTCAAAATAATCATATTAAAGATATTCGTGAGGCTTCAATAGAGGAATTATCTGGTGCTAACCGCGATGTATGAGTACTACACATAACCGGTTCCTCTCAAGTCAGAAGTTAAATTATAACACCACGAAGCACCCGATATCAAAGCCGTCCTTCGATCCCCAGACCCACAAAAAACGGTAAAGGTGAACTACAAGCAAGAACGATTACAATACAAGGCTAAGGTTACAACTACATATAATACTTATAAAGGATGTTACGAACAAATGCATCCGTTAGCCTTAGCCTACGCTTATGACCACATAAGTTGTGCACATCGGCTATAAGGGCTAACCCACCAGCGGATTTGCGGTCGAAATCGCGTGTTGATTTGGCAGCCGCAGACGCTACTTCGATTTGCGTGTTTTTGACTTCAGTTGGTGTTCGTGCGTCATGTGTTTAATCTAATTCTAAGTTATTAGATGCGTTTTGTGTATATTTTGTTGGTGGGATCTTTATATTATCATGTTTAAGTTGCACGTTGGTATTTATATTTCATCCTTTTTAGTCTTTTCTATCAGAATATTTCATATGAGAGGGCAAGAGTTTTATTTTCAAAAGAAAATAAAATAATACGTGATCATTAATGAATGACGATCTTCGCAGGGTGGCTGGTAGCAACTGGATGAGAGCTGCCGAGAATCGAGCTGAATGGCGTGCAATTGGAGAGGCCTATGTCCAGCAGTGGACTGCTATAGGCTGATGATGATGATTAATGAATTCTGACAATAACAATTTCTCAGATATAAACAATTGGTATAATATCTCAAAAATAAGTGAAACTAAAAATAATAGCATTACTAATGTAACAATGGCTGATCTCAGAATTCAGACAATACTAACATGACGAATTAGAAATCTTAATGAACTGTAAAGGAATGTTAATTAATATGGATGAACTAAGCGAACAAAAAGCAAGTGTAGGCGAGGCGCTAATCGAATTCCTTGTCTGGAATAAGAAATGTTAAACTATAGGGGTAGTCTCATTAAATGTTTTTCTAGAATGATAAGTCTTGACTTTTACCAAGGGGTATAGTATTACCCAGTTACTGGGTTCTAGAGGTCAGGTAGGCAGTCGCTCCATGTAAAATACTGGTATTCAGCTGCATCCAGTTAGACTGGAAGCCGATCCCAGCATAGTTGGGAAAAGGCTAGGTAGATTGATTGTTATGTCTTGACTAGTTATATATTTTGAGCCTTTTAGTAGTACATGTACATCAATCGACGCACAGATTGATACGTTATTGATGATTCGTTGTCCGACCTAGACGCTACGAGATATTATATACGCTAAAAGATAAGTGACCACTTTTCTCCCGATTTATTTTTAAACTTTATATAGACACAGAAAGGGAGTGACTACCGAGATGACGACTAATAGAGAAGTATGGAAGAAAACTAAAATAACTAAAAAAAAACGCCGATCTCAAGTAAATTGGGATAAGGACACAAGAAACTGATGATGAAGATAGTTTAGAGTTTCTTTAAAAATAGAACTTCACGTTTTCCAAATAATTTGTCATCTAAAGACGCAATATCTCGCAAAGATAGGGAGAAATAGATATTTCCGACACTATCGGGCACGTCAAATCTTATCGCAGATGTGAAGAATAACTGATAAAAAGTATTTCTTCACAGGCACTTGTAGATATGGATTTTCGTAATAGTCTATGGGAGAATTGGAGTGAATTACACAATCATAATTTTACCAGGAAATGAGGTTTGGTTGATAAAATTGGTAAAGTAAAACATGATGATAAAGGAAAACATTACTGTAGGAATAAAACAGAAATAAAATAAAATAGAATCACAGAGTAACAATTATACAATGTAAAAGAAGAGATTTCTTTTAATAAGGAATTTAATCAATTCCGCTCTTTTTGAACTTGTGGGTCTTCAAAATTTTCTTAATATTATTTATATTTAACCTATATTTTATACTCATCTTCCAAGCGGAATCGGATTGAAAGTGGATCACATCTCATCTCTCAAGTTAAATGTTAAATGCAACTGTAACTACATAATTTCTTACATACTTATCGTCAATCATAGTCACACGAATTAAGCGAGGGAAACGAGCAACTAACGGTTCGCTTTGACAAGTTATAAGCACTGCTATATTATATAACCCTACCTGTGAACTGATATTAAGAACAATGTGATTGATGTCGTCTAGTAGCTGATATTGATCATCTATAGACGTTTTTAATTCATCTTCTTAATAATGAATACCTTTTTATTTACTACCTACCATACGCCAGAATATATCTATCAAGTGATGATATAATATTTTATATATTATATAAATATAGTATATTTTTATTATCTTCTGCATTAGCAAATTGTAGGTAGCTACCACTTGGTCACTATTGCTTTTAAAATCCTTTCGTTTTTTTTAAACAAATACATATTTGTTTGTGTGGCAGGACACAGATATACTACCATATAAGGTTTTGTAACACATGCCTTGTACCTGTGTGCCCGAATACACGTATTTTTTTTAACTTTGAATGATTTTCGTATCGATGTTGTTGTCAAAGATCGCGTTTTGATGTTCACTAATTTAGAGTCTATGTATAGGTTCCTCATTTCGTGAAGCTTTGTTGCAATCACAAAATCCGGCATTATCTTTATGATGTTTAACTTTTACTTGTTTTTGACGGTCTTTTCGATTCTAGGCTCTCGCAGACAGGCTCGGCGCGATTCTGGTGGAACTATTTCATAGATTTTCATCTACTGGAGTCGCGTCGCGCCTGTCTGCAAGGAATACGCAGTGTGAAGGCTCCCACACTGCGTATTCCTTGCGTGTTTTCGTTAATAGTAGTTACCTTGACGATGTCACAGGATTGCATTGAAGTGATTGTGCACATCAAGTTTGTTACGTGGGAACCTGTTTGTTCATAAAGTGCCGCTAAACGACGATTTAGCACTAAGATTGTCGTTCCAGTGGCGTGGGAGATGCGTACTGTGGATTATGTTGTGAGCTACGAGCGTTTAAACATGTTTAGTTTCATTTTGTTTTCTATTTTATATCCGTTACTTCACAGGTTCTGCGTTTCTTGGATCTATCTATTAACTACGTATTTTATTTATTACATAAGGAGATACAGCTTTACACGATCTTATTGTATTCACCGGGAGCCTTTGCCTGTAATGTAACAGTTCAGCATCAGCGAATGAAGAGAACCGAGCATAATCGGGTCTTCTTGACGCAGCCGTGAGGCTCACACCCCTGACAATTTCATACATCGAACTTTTACACCATTTTTTATTTTATTTTGTTATCTGCTGTAATTATTATATGGTGTGCTTTTTAGTCTGTGCTAAATAAATGTGTTTTCCTTCTTTCATAACAGTGATACAATTTGTAACATCAATACGCACCACTTGTAATGACCGTGTCGCGGCGCAGGCTCAGCAGTGTCCTAGAACAGGGGGCCAAAGGCTATAGACAAAATCCCTTTTCTGTAAGCGTTAACGCCAACAGAAAGATCAAATTGTATGGAGTTGACATTAGATTTAGAGATGTCACGTGACTGCTGCTGTCAACTCCATACAATTTGATCTTTCCGTTGGCGTTAACGCTTACAGAAAAGGGATTTTGTCTAGGCCCCCAGGTCTACCAATTTACAAACGTGTCAGTGGTCTCACAATGATCTCAGTTTTTGACAGATATGCCATACAAAATCTGTCAAAAACTCATAATTGCGAGACCACTGACGCGAACGTGAATGCTCGTCAGTTAGGCCGTATTGTAACGCAATGTTCAAAATCGACTCTTGGTTTGTTACAATGCAAGCGAATGCTCCGGTGATAGCGCCTTTAGATTCTATGTCTCAGTATTTTATAATCCAACTAAATGTTTTGTTATTTTGCTCTAATTACCTGACGATGTTTAGAGAGATTAGAGCTGAGCAAATTCTACCTTGTTTCATTCATCGTCTGATTACTTACTATTTACGAGTCCACTGCTTTCTTATACCTTGACTTATGCCTTTCGTGTTTTTGTCTTCTTAAGTTACTTCATAATTTTCAAACGACCAAAACTGCATTAAATGCACGTCACCCAAATACCCCTCGATCCCGAGCAGCTGTTAGTATCTCACTTCAACTTACATGTAATTAAATTAACATAATTGAATAGCCAACGATCCTTACCAAACAGATTACACTGTCAGGCCAATTTAATGGGTGAAATCGCTTGTCACTCGGGCCCAAGGAACACTGGCGTGCAAATTAAGAGTTTCTAATCTTATCTGTCGAGCATTTGCGTTAGATATATCGCTAGACAGTTTGTTATTGTCATATCGTCATATGTGTTATCGCTGACACGAGAAGGATGAACAGAATAGTAGAAATGTAGTGTAAGTAGTTCTAGTAAAATTGATGGTGAAATGATGTTTGTTGTGCACTGAATTTGGAAATAAATGTGGTATTAAAAACCCTGAACCTCATTACAACTTTAGAAGTCTCATTTGGTTGATTAATCTTCACGATTCTATATAGCCTGTCCTATAGTAGCTTGTCTGTGCATACAATAAAATTGAAGCCACAATCGAATCGTCTAGCACTGTTGAGTTAGACGGTGCAATTTTTATTTTATCTTATGTCACAGGCTGTATGATTGACCGTGTAAATCAGGGTTTAAGCTCTATATTATATTATGTATTTAATTGTTTTTCCAAACTGTCGTAGGTACCTCTAACCCATTTACCGACATCTTTATTTTGGTCTTCATTCAATGTGTTCATTCGTTTTTAACAAGTTACTTTTGTCTGCGAATCATCGTTCCGGGTAACATCACAATACAATCAATTATTTAATTAAACAAAATTGGTGAATTAACTCCTTCGCAATCCTAATAAAGCCTAAAGTTCAAACGTAGGTGAAGCACTGAGAGGATGGTACATTGACGTGGGTTAGCTAAATAGTTACACAATAAAGTTGATTAACGCCATTAACATGTCTAGCAAGAAATTAATCATGTAAATGCGAAACTTAAAAGGCTTCAGATTCATTTTACAAGGATAGGCAAGGCTTTAAGTGGGCCGATGAGGTTTGAAGGCCGTAAGAATCCGCTGGATGCAGGAAGCAAAGAACCGGTCGAAGTAGCGGTCCTTGGCGGACATAGGCCTCCCCTGTCCAGCAGTGGACGTCTTTTGGCTGAAATGATGATGATGATGATACATGCAATGAAAATGCAGGCTTTTTCAATTAGGTAAATACATAACAACAATATTTACATAGCAACAGTTATATAACCAACCAAACTATGTATTTCAAAGCTGTGAGTGACTCTAAATTAGTTGAGCTCCGTTTTAGAAAAAAAAACAAATGACTGCGCGTTAAAAATAAAATAATGGTTACGACCGGACGGAATTGTAGTTCGTAAAAAGTAAGGAGATTGATTAGACGCAGTTTATAGTTACTTACTGAAGAATTTGACTGTTAGGTGACGGGGGAAATGACATGACTTTGAACCTTGTTAAAGTCGGTATAGAAGTCTAATTTAAATTAATGTTTTACAGTTGAAATTGCTTTTAAGAAGGTACCTACTAGCTACAGTTACAACTTCTATTGGGTTCTTCTATGTTTACCGGTCAACTAGGCCACATAGGTCGTCAGGAAACCGGCATGCCTTTTTTTTTGCGTTTGGGAAATCATCAGATAACTTCTCCCGCTCGGCGTGGCAGACTTTTACTGACTAAAACCCACCCTTGTTCCTTCAGTTGCCTGTTGCCAAGGGTCCCGGTATCCCTTTCGGACTTTCCCGCAACCCTGGCAGAAACCGGCATGTCCTAGAACCAAAATTCCAAGACATGTGACACCTACCAGCTCGCACGGTAGATTATACCCACTCCCTTTCGAAGAGAAGACGCCTGTGTCCCTACAGTGGGGACATTATTGGCTAATTTGCAAGTATACAGGGCTGAAAAAATGTCATCAATTTATCCATAAATTCATTGTCATCCATGAGCACTTCTTTCAACCACTGTTCGTCCCCAGTAAGAAGGCGGTACCAAAATATTCTTTATTATTCAAGTTTACCAAAAAAAGTAGTAAAGAAAAATCGGTAGCCCCATAAAATTATAACTACATAATAACCTAAAATAGCTCCAAGTTTACTTCAGTATAATTTATGGTCATAATTATAAAAACATGTTCGGATCCAAAATTATCTTTACGGACATTCAAATCGCTGCAAGGAGCAATTTAGATAAAGCAACAAATAGAAACTACCATTTGTCTTCAATCTATTAACAGATCCGTTCAGTAATAGTGAGTTTTAACTTTCTAATTTAGATTAACCTCTGTTTAACTTCAAAGCTGGTGTTTAGAATGGTGGTCAGGTTTAGGCGACCAGGGGGGTATAAATAAGGTAATGCCAGGATTCAGGTGTAAATAAATAGATGGAGGAACTCTTATCCATGTTAATTTAATTGTTTAAAATATACAGGACGAATTGTAATTCAACGTATTCCTTCTAGTTCGTGATAGTGACCCGTTTGCAATATTAAAGGACCCTATATAACCTAGGCCACACTATCACGTCATGAACGCGTATTCACACGTGACAGACCACAATCCCAATCTGTCATTTAGTCTATTCTTCCGTCGACAAAACCCATTTCTATGGTCGTTATGCTACGCGTGCTGGAAAGAATATGACATGTCCAATTACAAGTCACCCAGCACGCGTAGTATGACCACTGAAGAAACGGGTTATTTCGACGGAAGAATAGACAAAATAACAGATTGTGATTGTTTATCTGTCATTTTGTCTATTCTTCCGTCGACAAAACCCATTTCTTCAGTGGTCACGCTACGCGTGCGTTAACATGTACCTATAAACTCTTGCGTACAAAAAGGCTATCACTTTAACTATATCTAATGCTCTCACACCACTAAGCATACAAGAAGATTACCTCAAAAACGTAATAATAACAGTTTTTATATTAGTTAACTAAAACCACAGCTTTGTCTTTACCAAAGTATTGCATGCAGTATTAACAGTCCCCCTAAACATTAATCATAATAAACACACTCAAATGGCTGTGGCTCTAATTGATCACTTCCCCAATGCTGATAAAACTTGTGAAGAAGAACAGATGTTTGACAAACAAACAAGTATGGACACCAATTAAGTGGACTTGCATGTTACTGCCTATTAAACTGCTGATAACATGGTAGATAATCCAAATATTTGGTATTTAGGGTGCAGAGGTTAGACCACTGCAGCAGCATATTCACATCTAAGTTTATGAAGAGATAAAGGGTGATTTTAGACCTAGATAAACTTAAATCCACTTAAGTTATTCCATAAAATTACACGTGTTTTAACAAATATACAAAAGTACCCTTGAAATTCCATACAAAAGTCTTTGAGGGCTACAAATATCAAATGCGAAACATGGGTCGAATAAGAGGAGAGCAAAAGCGGAAATGACGCCATTACTACTAAACTTAGTAGACAAATTAGTAGTTCTAAACATTAATAACAATTAAAGCCGTTATAAAATTAACGCAGTTCCGGACTTCATGTGGAGAAGAACAGATGTTAAACAAACAAATGGATGAGACGAATTAAGTGAACACTAAGATCAATGGAGCCGCTGTAAACTTGGGTTAATGGAAATACAAGGGACGATAGTTGAACCGGTCTTGGTTTAAATATTTTAAACCAATATAGGATCACTAATAACCATTCACCTTGGTGTTAATTTGTTCATATTTGACTTTCGCGAAGTTGCATAAGTGTTCTGAAAACCAGTTTGTAAAGGTCAGAGTGTATGTAGCTGTCATCTTAATTGCGATGCCTTAGATCCTTTTTTCTTTTCCAAGTGGGTCTTCCTTAGATATTGTTTACCACACTTTGACTCTTCATCATCATTCTTTTGTCTTGATCCCAATTTATTTGGGACCGGCGCCGGCGCAGCATGTCTTCTCCTTCCAGACTTCTCTATTAGGTAGTCATTCACTTTCTAGCCATTATTATACGCGTAGGAGATGATCCTACTCGTATAGCCATCCATTAATACTGAAAACTTTCCTGACAACATTTTTCCATTCTTTTATTTTACTCTTACTCACTTTTCTATTTTAATTTTAACTGCAACTGTAAGCACACAACGGTCACGTTCAGGATTCTCTACCAATATATCAGTGTTCTTCGTTCAATTTTGTTGCTTTTTTTTTATTTTTCGGTCGACGCCAGTACTATAAATAAATGGTACAAACTCACGAAGGGTGATCGGTAAGCTATAAAATTAACGTTTATTACCCGTTGGGAATTTACTCCAGAATCTTCAAACTTCCAGTTTACTTATTCAATTTTTATGGCGTTACATCTACTTAGATTGATCTTCAGAATATCGGTTACTTTTAGGGGTTTCGTTTTAATCTGATTCTATTTTCTTATATCTTAATATCCCTTACTAATTCTTGCCACCTACATATAGTTCACCCAAGTCACCAGTGTCAACTTCAGCTTCAAATAAAATAATCTTGAACGATCAAAACGATACAATCTCGGAGGCGCAGGCGCAAGTAAATGTTAAGCCGTTTGTAGGCGAAGGACTATTCACCTGTCACTGCTGTTACGCACAAGTGACCTTTACACAGCTTATATTCAATACTGCTATAAGCGGCTCTGATGCCACCGCGATAAGTGTTTACCTTGTTAGTAAAATGGAGCGCGATATACGAAGTGCATTATAATGTGTTTATGTTTATGAACTGGCTACCATATGCAAGGCAGTAGGAGTAAAAGCATTTATTTGAAATACTATATTTCTTGTTTTGAGAAGCTTCAAACACAAACGGACCACCTCGAAAAAAAGCTGTTTAGAACAATTTATGTGCGGTAGACTTTGCAAAGATGTCTTTCTTTAGGTGAGTTCAAGGTATATGTGGTTCATAACAAAGGGATTTTTAAACTGTGTGATGATGAAGCTAATAAGTAGTCTACAAAAACCAACCTTGAAAGAAAAATAAACACTAATTTTGTTTTTAAGTATTATTATAAGGTCAAGGTAAATACATTTTTATAAAAGGTTTCTTTTATTCAAACTGAACCCTTCGACCAAAATACTCGATGACTCAGTAGATCAAGAAACTCGAATAAAATTTATTATTGCTCATTCCAACTTATTGTAAAGAAAACATTGGTTTATTGGGAAGCAAATATACTCCCTGCACTCAATAATATTAAACGTGACCAAAGCAAACAGCCAGAAAATCGTATCCTCAACACACCCCGAAATGCAGCTCAGTGATGTGGAACATAAAGGGGAACTTCTTACAAACATGTCTATTGTAACGTTAAAAGCTTTTTGGGAGTGGGTCTGTTCAAGGCTCATGATTCCTTTAATTGAAATGCTGTTGATTTTAGAAGGATCCCTCCAAACGAGAGAGTAAGTAGGTATAGGAGTTTAAGACACTTTAAAAATACACAATTATTTCAAAATAAATATCTCTAGGATCCCGAATTCTGCCACAAAGATTACAAGTAGAAGAAATAAATTAAGACCAAAATAAGGCATTCACACAGTAAGTCCCAACACCTTAATATGGCTGCTATCTTAAGTTTACATTATTTCATATCACTTGGTTCAATTTATCTTCCTCACATCTTCAAATGAATTCTAACCGTTCAAAAGCTTTTCCAAGAATACAGGGTCAAATTCAAAACAATTTTTGTTATTTCAAGGTTATCCATTATCAACGAATACCCTCTACATATTCCCCAAACGCAGTGCACTGAAGCATGACAAAAGGAGTGGCTTCTCAACATTTCTTATGCGCAAGAGTCAGCCAAGCGTGATCTTACACACGACCGGCTATCCCACGGGAGTCGAGACGCAGGACATCCGTGAATTAATTACTAAACGCCTCTTAAATGTGTGGTCTCATTAGTGGTACAGATGAGGTAAATAATGAATATGGGTTTTGGATTAAAGGAGACAATATACAGGCTGAAATTGATGGCTCTATTATAAGTCTTATTCTTAAAAGGTACTGGATACAGACAAAGGTAATGGAACGAGAGACAAAGATAAAAACATTGATATTAAAGTTCATTTGATTGCAATGAAAGTCGATGCTAACATCCATAAAATATGTGTAGAAGAAGACGCTAACAAAGTAACAAGAAACCTTCATCCACACGATGAAAACATTTCAATTAAAACAAACCAATAAAATGGCACTAAAAATCTTAGCAACATAGTGCTTTCTACGTCCCGCATCCGGGACTAAACTTGTTATTAAAAGTGCTAGAGCAGGACAAGAATAGTGTAAGAGGGAGAGGGCTGGGTTCGTCGCACTGTACCTGTTCCACAGGCACTCAATAGGCTATAAAACATAAGAAGCCAATGTGTTTCGTAATATCTAAGTGTACAAATTCTGTGATTTTTGAAGTACAAGCGGCAGCGATTTTGGAAGCTGTAGTCTCTGGAAAGGTGAGATGTTACCAAGTGAAAAATGATTGAGCAAATGTCGCTGTAAAACGTTGGGTCAAGGGAGCTTAAAGCTGTAGGTGGTGACAGGAACCAAATTAATGAGCAACATAATGCTGATGACAAGGCTGTTACGAGAACCAATGATATTTATTGTGGACTAGCTACGCCCCGCGGTTTCACCCGCGTAAGTCTCAATCCCATCGGAATATTGGGATAAAAGGTATCCTATGTCCTTCTCCAGGTCATAGTCTACCCATCTGCCAAATTTCATCCAAATCCGTTAAGCCGTTTTAGCGTGAAAGCGCACAAACAAACAAACACTTTCGCATTTATAATATTGGTTAGGATTTTGATTAAGTTGACCATCAAGGCAAAAATGCAGTAGAAATAACAGGGAGAGATAGTCTTCTTAAAAATATCCAGCTTATGCACATCAGTCAAGCAAGTTTAAAAGGCAGGACTAAGCTCATTTAGAAATTGAGCTTACTTTAGAACCAGAGAGCGTAGGTAGATGACAAAAATAGACTTTAGATACTTCATCAACGATTTACTTAGGAATATATTAACTATTAAAGCATTAATTCTACCTCTTAGTTCTTCAAGAACTACATTCTTACATAATGCAGTTCCGGCTATGATCTAGGTAAGCATGATGCAGTTATTAGTCACACAGTAACGACAGGGACGTGACGATAGTATAATAATAGTGTTACTGAAGCTTGTGTTACTATTGTCGTTGTAATTTATTGGAAAATCATCGTTAGTCATGTTTAGTCCGTGTTTAGCCTTGTGCGCGGTTCGTAGTAGAATTGTTATTGTTTAAAGACATCCCATGGGTTTGGATACTTACCTTTATTATGATGATCTATTCTTTGTCAGGAAAAACTTATGGGGCTAATTGAGAATTTTCACCGTTTTTTTTTTAATCGGTTATTAAAAAGGGCTTATTTGGGTTAAATGCTCGGTTTCACTAACACTACCCTACACCTAAATGTATTGCCTAATAAGAGAGCACTGTTGTATTATTATCAACCCTCGGCTTAGTGCTAACTAAGAGTTTAAAATCCAACACTGCGCTTTGTGCAGGTATAAAAACCTTACTATCTATAGGTACCTGCATAATAAGTGCAGTCTAAACGACATATTGTCGACCTTTTGGATGGAAACAAAAATGTTAAACCATGCAGAAAATAAAACTAAGCCAGGACTACCCTACCAAACGGGTTAGGTTAGGTTAGAACAGTGACAATCCGCGCGCGAGCCGAGCGAGCGAAGTGAGCGCCGGGGGCGCTGCCGCGACAACGAGCGCTACTTCCTAGTTGGTCGCAGTTACATATGGCTATGTAGTAGTAGCGCACGGTGCATCCCGTTGTTTACAAGAATTTTTTTCAATAAGTAGTTTATAATCTCACTAGATAGAACTAACGATGTTCACAACACAACCATACAGTGACATATTTATATAAGTATGTATGTAAACATATCTTCATTCCGCCTATCGCTTTTGTAATGACCACGCTCTTCTTCTCAAACCCAAAAAGAATGTGCATTTGTCTTGAGACCAACTCCGGGTATTAAAGTTTATTCCTACTGACTTTGAATTTTTAAGCAACAGCTTCAAGTGGACACCTCAGGAAATATACGAGGCATTGTTCAAATATACTTTTTTTATGTTTCTGAGAACTGATTTCCGACTCAAAAGAAACTTTTTGAGTTTTAAAAAGTCAGGCGTTTCTGAGAGAATCCATAGCATTAGGACTTAAAGGTTCTAAAGAACAGTTCATACCATCACTTGCCTAGACTTTTCCCAATTATGTTGGGGTCAGCTTCCAGTCTAACATAATGCATCTGAATACCAGTATTTTACATGGAGCGACTGCCTATCTGACCTTCACAACCCAGTTACTACAGTTACTAGTAATATTAAATATCGCCATTATTGGAGGCGCCATTAAACTACCCCGTGAATATGGAAAATGAAATAGTACCTAACTGAAAATGTAACTGTGGTAGAACATCATGGTTCGATAGGGAGCCAAGTCTACCTATTTACAAACGTGTCAGTGGTCTTGCAATGATGAGTTTTTGACAGATTTTGTATGGCATATCTGTCAAAAACTAATCATTGCGACACCACTTACACGTTTGTAAATTAGTAGACTATTACTAGTATTTTTTTTTTTGTGGGAAATCATCCAATGACTTCTCCCGCTCTGGGCGGAGCGGAAGGGCGTGTCAGACTTTTACTGACTAAAACCCACCCGTGTTCCTTCAGTTGCCTGTTGCCAATGTCCCGGTATCCCTTTCGGACTAACCCGCAACCCTGACAGGCAGACTTGGCCCCCTGGCTAGGTGGTACGTCGATCTTTGCATGGTAGCTGGTAGCAGCTGGATGGATTCTGCGTGGATGTGACGCATACTACCCCTAACTTAATATTTCTGTGTGCTTTGGCTTTCACAGGCGAAATCATAGACAAGAAGTTCTGTTACTAAGATATCCTGGAGATAAGTAAAAGTTGTTGGCAAATGAACTGTTACATACAAGTACTGGAAAACCGACAAAAACATTTCATCTCACGAGAAAAAATCTTAAAGCGGTAGGACCAAGTACAAAGATCATTATCAAAGTTGCTTTGATTAAACAACGGTATGCATTATAAACAATAACTTAGTAGGTTTAAACCGTATTGTTATGAGAATAAAAGTAATTAATAACAATACATACCAGAACGACCCTGGGAAACGTTTCGACAATGAAATATAAACTCTATTGTATAAGTATAAGATTGTTTGTGGCATTGCAAATATTATGGGAAATAAGTTTTCGGCAGCAAAGGTCACTAAGAAAGCGAGTATATATTTAATTTTATAATTGTTTTGAGTTCCGTTTTCTCTGAGAAAAATCCGAAATGTTTATTAAGAACGGTTCCCATAACACGGAAATGAAAACATGTGATCATCATCTGTCAGCCTTTTCCCAACTATATTGGGGTCGGCTTCCAGTCTAACCGGATGCAGCTGAATACCAGTATTTTACATACAGCGACTGCCTACCTGACCTCCACAACCCAGTAACTGGGTAATACGATACCCCTTGGTAAGCCTGGTTGTCAGATTTTCGGGCTTCTGACGACCCGTAACGACTCACAAAGATCCACAAATGACAGCCGGGAACAATGGCTTAACGTGCTTTCCGAGACACGGAGGAGTCTCGGTATGTAAAGATGGTCACCTATCCACGGACCAACCCCGGCAAACGTAGCTTAACCTGATGGATCGACTCGTGCGGCTGTTATTACGACGCCACGAGCTCCTCACCAACAAACAATGAAAACATGTGATCTGATTTGGATATTTAAAAAACCTAAAGTTTAATGAGTTGTTTATCACATCTTCATAACCGTCTATGGAACAAGTAGAGATGCATGCTAGGCTTGCAGAAAAATATCGATATATCGAAATATCGATATTTTTTGTTCGATATATCGATATTTTCCGGCGATATTTATTATTTCGATGTATCGATATAAAATATCAAGTATCGAAAATGTATCAAAAACGATATATTTTCAATAGCAACACCGTTGTCGCCGCTGGCTAAAACCGCTGGAATTCAGTTTTTTTTTTCCTAGTTTGGTATTTAAATGATTATAAAACTTGAACGACATAAAGTAATTTTTTTTTGAAAATTCCACCGAAATATCGCTATTTTTTTTTCGATATATCGAAATCGATATTGATATTTTTTTTAAATATCGATACGATATATATTGATACTTTTTTACACTTCTTGCATCCCTAATGCATGCATGTAACATAATGTAAAGGTTACACCTTAGGAGGCAGATATTTTGACCTCTCGCGTCCGGCTCTGGTCCAGGCCATGGTACGGAGCGAGAGGGCATGGGAAGCAGTCACCTCCTTCTGCGAAGCAGTAATGCTCGCGAAGGAGGAGGCGGAACGCGTGAGGGAGAGGCAAAGTTTGCGCCCTCACGCCCCTAACCGCCGCCGCCGCTGGAGACGCCCTGGGCGTCGGGAATCCCAGGCGGATTCCCGGCCACCATAGGCGCGGGCTTGCGGACGGCGAGCAATGGGTAGCTTGCCGTCCGATCAGGACCAGGCCCGGGTCGATGGCGCGTCGTGTTCCACGCGCGCCTCAAAGAGATGTCAGCACAATTGGCGGGGTCCGCTAGGACCGATGCCTGCCAGGGTTGCGGGTTAGTCCGAAAGGGATACCGGGACCTTGGCAACAGGCAACTGAAGGAACACGGGTGGGTTTTAGTCAGTAAAAGTCTGACACGCCCTTCCGCTCCACCCAGAGCGGGAGAAGTCATTGGATGATTTCCCACACTCAAAAAAAAAAAAGGAGGCAGATATTTACTAAAATTTCGTTTTGAAGTCATTTCGTTTCTTGTCGTCATCTTTAATAACATGAGGAAGGACATACATTGATATCCAATAGATTCCCATTTCTGTAAAAAAAGGTATTCAATCTTTGAGATTAACCATCTATTCAGACGGTCGGGGTACAGCCTGTTTCTTTACTCACCTGGTACAACCAACCATTGTGTTCCTAGCAGTTATGGATCTTCTCCTCCAGAAAGTTCTTTCCAAATGCAGCTTTGACGTTCCAAAAATGACTCCTGAATGATTTATTTTATTTATTTATTTTATTATTTATGTACACACAGTAAAATACAAAAGATACGACATAATTAAAATATGAGTACAAAGGTACTGCTTATTTCTTAAGAAATTTCTTCCAGCAGACCTGCGAAAGGAGAAACGAAAAAGAAATGTAGACAATAGTGTGTGAGAACAAGAAGAGAAAAAACATGAATATGCGAAGTCTTAACTAAAAATAACAAATATACCTACACATATACGCAAGAAAATTAACATATACTTAAATAAATACATAAAGCTTAAATATATAAACATAAATACACTATAGGTACCTATATAATAATAAATACTCAAAGTTGAGAGGAAAGATAATGCTCTTTTACACGAAGTTTAAATAGAGAAACAGTTTTCAAATCACGAATACTAGGCGGAAGTGAGTTCCACAATCTTACAGCATGGACAGAGAAGGAATAAGATGAAAATGATCTATAAATATCAAAACAACTTTACAAACTTTTAGAGGTGCTTTAGATCTTCAAACTGAATAACTTTTACTATGGGACCAACTTTGAAACCGCGAAAAAATAACAGCTGTCCCATAAAGTTTTGAACTTTAATATGGAACAGCAGATTTTTTTTTCGGTTCGGTGGTCTCGTAAAGTTTATAAGTTAATTTTTTAACACCATATAGACTTATACCCCATTTGAAATAAGATTAGACATTTAAATAAACCTTTTTTACAGTCCGTTCAACCGATTTTGACTTCTATTGCGTTGGTGGCATGACAAATGGCAGCTGCAGTAGACAGTTGGTGTTGTGTAACCTTTTTTGCTTTTAATGCCGTCCTTATGCCATAGGTATAGAAGTCAAAATCGGTTGAACGGACTGTAAAAAGGTTTGCCTAAATGTCTAATCTTATTTCAAATGGAGTATAGATATGTATAACATCCTACCATAAAACAAAGTGCTATGGGAAATGAGTTATTGTGTCGGAGACGATGATCTAACTAAGACTATTTATATACAAGTGTTGTAACTGAACATATAACACATGTCATTATGTGTACCTAGGTATACTACACGTGCCCTAAGTGCTCACTTTACATTCTTAGGACTGAAGAAAATTATCGTTCAATTAAAATAATACTAGCGTCTGCCCGCGATTGCGTCTACGTCGAAATCAGTAGCTTGAATTAGTGAAAGATTTTTACCCGTCTACGGTGAAGCAAAAAGGAGGGTTATGATTTTACTAGTATATATGTTTGTTCATCTGTTCCCTCATAAACTTCTAAACTACTTATCATAATTTGACAAATGAGGTATCGTTGCATGCGTCTTAATCGTCCGCTGGTGATAGTCTATGTCACATTAAATTGAATGACGCCCTCTAGAGGTGATAAAGGTATGAACTAAAAAAAAAGATGCCATATTGTGTATCAAATGATTTCAAAAATT
This sequence comes from Lithophane semibrunnea, assembly GCA_947363905.1. Lineage (NCBI taxonomy): Eukaryota > Metazoa > Arthropoda > Insecta > Lepidoptera > Noctuidae > Lithophane > Lithophane semibrunnea. The sequence goes on from OX376197.1 coordinate 16,007,033, forward strand.
TCTATTTAGAACCCCAAAATAATTTAAATAAAAAAATAAAAAAACCCTTTGTAATTACTTCCAGAGATTCCGACCTCTGACAAACAAACAACTTTACATCTTTAGAATATTAGTTTACGATTAGGATTCTTCATAATATGTAAATATTATTTACTCGATAACAAGAAAGTAGCAAGTTTGAATTCATAAATCTCTAGTAAAACTTTGAACACCATCAACTACTTTTTTGTTGACCATCCGACTTCAAATTACTTCAAGATATTCAATCAATGCTCACAAACGGTTAGCAATCAATTAAATAGAATTTATCTTTCACTCGCTCTTGTTAAAACGAAGAAATGTTAAGTTATAACTAATAAGTAACAGTAACTGCTTCCTAGTGTTTGCTAACTGCTGTTTACTCGATCTGTTTCTATACTCTTCTCTCGTAGAAGACAGACTTAGTATACGCTACATGAAGGAAATACCGTACTCACTTTCGTTTGTACCTTTCAGAAATCGTTTTGAAAGGTTGATTGGTCAACACAAATCTAACTGACATGGTGGTCAACTCATGTTTACTGCTGTGGTTGGATTACTGAAAAAGCAGCCAATCAAATCACTAGACATGAGATTTGACTACAGATTTTATTTATTTTTTTTAACTTCTCAAACACAATAAGGTATGTACAAAGGCGGACTTAATGCCTTAGGCATTCTCTACCAGTCAACCAAGGGTGGTGAAGAGATAAGATGGCAGGAATTTTGTAGGATCACAGAAACCGGAGGTCAGGCTTTTGGGCTTCTCATCATCAGCCTACAGCAGCCCACTGCTGGATATAGGCGTCTCCAATTGCACGCCATTTAGCTCGATTCTCGGTAACTCTCGTCCAGCTGCTACCAGCTACCCTGCGAAGATCGTCGCTACAAAAAGCCTGAGGACATCTGGCGGGGTGCCGTGGGGCTTCTATTACGTCTTACAAGTAATATTTAACACAGTTTTCACTTATATAATATTCTCAGAGACAGGTGTGCGAATCTAAGGCGCTATTAATACATTCCAAATTATAAGTCAAAAGTTTTAAGATTAATAAATAGGCACTTTCACGCGATTGACGACTGTATCGTTTTAGATTACAGTGAAATATTAAAATATGTTGGTTTAAGCACGTCATTTGTTTACACAACAACGTTTATTTATTGCATTCGTTGTTTTTATTACACTAATAATAAAAAGAGGTGACGTTTATAAGTTTTGGATGTAGGAGGTAGAAGTATTGATCCGATTTCTAAAATTCTTTCACTGGCAGAAAGTTACATTATCACCTAGTACCACAGTGTATGTTTGAAAGTATAATTGACTACAACGCGGGCGAAGTCGCGGGCAGAAGCCAGTAAAATATATTATTATCGTAAATGCCGGTCTGCATACAAGATATAAATAAAAATTCTTACGAAACGCCAGCTGATGTGCTGTGATTGTCATCATATAACGTAGCATTAGCTAAATAAAATGCTATCATGATCTATATCGTTCAGTCACGATTTACCTTATTTACAGCAAAAGTTCAACGAATTTCTACCTTATGTCTCTACATTTAAGTTTTGAAATAATAAAATGTTATCTAATTGGCTAATAAAATTGCAAGGTCTATTTCATTTGATTAATGTGTGTTTTTTCTTTTCAGGTAAGTGATGGGATTTGGAACAGATTACGGTAAATTAAAAAATGGTTTAAGGCTAAAAAAACAATTCAATTAAAATTGTATTCGGTCCAGATTTTCAAGGTATATGTGGAGATAAATTAGATTGATTGGATTTTAAATCTGGCAATCAATGAGCAAAGTGAATTACGTAAAGCGTTCTCCAGATCTAAAGAAATCCAGATATTTAAGGTCTAGTAAGGTTCCACAATTTACTTCACAACGCATAAAATCTAATAATTATAATAAATAACACTAGAGCTATTAAATTATGGGTACAAAACTAGTACCAATAATCAAAAAATTAAATTAATTTATAGAAAAAAAAGACATCTAATTAATATTTAAATTAAATCAAGTCCGTTATAAATAACCGGAATCGATGATGTTATGTCACGCCACAGACACCGGACCCAGTCGTACTATTGACCGGAAATAATCGACAAAATTAACAACTTTTTTGTTTAAGATTTTAATTAAAGTATAACCTTTTTTTTTTTTTTTTTTGATTGTGGGAAATCATCCAATGACTTCTCCCGCTCTGGGTGGAGCGGAAGGGCGTGTCAGACTTTTACTGACTAAAACCCACCCGTGTTCCTTCAGTTGCCTGTTGCCAAGGTCCCGGTATCCCTTTCGGACTAACCCGCAACCTGCCAGGGTTGCATCGGTCCTAGCGGACCCCGCCAATTGTGCTGACATCTCTTTGAGGCGCGCGTGGAACACGACGCGCCATCGACCCGGGCCTGGTCCTGATCGGACGGCGAGCTACCCATTGCTCGCCGTCCGCAAGCCCGCGCCTATGGTGGCCGGGAATCCGCCTGGGATTCCCGACGCCCAGGGCGTCTCCAGCGGCGGCGGCGGTTAGCGGCGTGAGGGCGCAAACTTTGCCTCTCCCTCACGCGTTCCGCCTCCTCCTTCGTGAGCATTACTGCTTCGCAGAAGGAGGTGACTGCTTCCCATGCCCTCTCGCTCCGTACCATGGCCTGGACCAGAGCCGGACGCGAGAGGTCACCGCCGCCAATCGCCTCCAAGAGGACACGGCGGGGCTCCGCCCAAGCGGGGCAGACCTCCACCGTATGCTCCACCGTGTCCTCCGGGCGATCCACACAGTGGTGACACCCGGGCGTTTCCTCCCGCCTTATACGAAACAGACGACGAGACGCCAGCAAAATAATTTCTAAGAAAACTTCCCGTTACAACAATTACCGGTGTCGCGTCGCGCAAGTCTGCATGAGGATTTACGCATAGAAATCCGCATTATCGTGTGCGTAAATGCGCTAGTGGGACACATCATTTTAGAGTTGACAGCCCTACCAACTTTTACTCATAGGTACACACGGCTACAAATCAAGCTATACATTTCCAGTTTAAACTGACCTCGCATTGTACGGAAATCCTATACAATGCGAGTTCAGCATAAACTGAAAATGTATGGCTTGAAGTGTAGCCGTCTATATATTCTTGAGTAGGTAACTAAAAACTAAAATGATACGCAAATAGGATGGCCAGAAGCATCCTCCTATTGGGAGAAACAAATTCAGAGCACCAATTTGTCAATTAATGAATTTAATGTGTCAATTTCTACAGTAACCATTATATGCCTTCGGTAATAAGGAGGCCTGTTCACTTGAGGAGTCAATGATTGAGAGCTTTCTGGAGACATGATTTAACATAAGCATAACCAGCCTATAATATTCCCACTGCTGGGACACAGGCCTCCTCTTTCTGTGAAAGGGAGTGGGCCATAATCCACCACGCGGGCCCAGTGCGGGTTGGTGGATGTCACATGTCTTCGAATTTTTGGTTCTAGGACATGTCGGTTTCCTCGCGATGTTTTCCTTCACATTTTACCAGATTATATACCTACTTTTATATTGTCAATAATGGACACATCCAACACTGAGCTAAAGTTATTTTCATGGTTCAAAATAACTACATAGGTTATCAATACATAGAGCAATTCAAATTAAATTCAACATACACCAAAAAATAATATTTGCCCGTATCGAATCGGATGGCAAAGCTAAAAGTCTAAAATGATAGTTACGCAACACAAATAAAATTATTTCGTAATATTGGACGACCGGAACGGACACCACTGTGATCTCATTAGCTTTTGAGGCTAGAGAAAGTCGCGAGTGTTGCTATGCGAAATAAATTTGTTGTATATCTAGTAACAGGTCTAAAAGCTGAAGACTATTCCCGTATTTAAAAAACCGGTCAAGAGCGAGAAGGACTCGCACATGAAGGGTTCCGTACCACCGTACAATATTTAACAAAAAACACGTTTCTGGTATGGGGGGTCCCCATACCACAAACTTGTTTTTTTAACTTTATTTTATTTTTATCATATAAGATAGGAGCAGTAGTGGCCCAGTGGTAACGGCCACGACTTACGAGTTGTAGGTCGTAGGTTCGAACACTGACAGGCGCTTTACTTTGTGTAATAAGTATTATTTCATCGCCACTGCTCTCAAAACGGTGACGGAAAACATCGTGAGGAAACCGGCATGTCCTAGAACCAAAAAATTCGAAGACATGTGACATCTACCAACCCGCACTGGGCCCACGTGGTGGATCACGGCCCATTCCCTCTCACAGAGAGGAGGCCTGTGTCCCGGCAGTGGGAACATTATAGGCTGATTATGTATTTATGATAGTTAATTAATTCAGGCATGACTTTTCGTAAATCCATTACCTATACAATCAATAGACACCGATATATTTAGTAACCTATTCCGCTTAATTATTCCTCAAGAGTCATAGAAATCTCTGTAAGAAAACGACACGATCATTCAGTGAAAAGATGTCCTTTGCTAGACATAGGCCTCCCTCGACCAAGTTAAAGCGACCGGTTCTGAGCTTCTTGAATGTAACGGATGAAGATATTTATAAGCAAAGTAAACTTAGCCAAAGATAAAATCCCAGGATAAAGTGAATACTGGGAGGAGCTCGTGGCTAATTAATAACAGCCGCACGGGTCGATCCATCAGGTTAAGCTTCTACGCTTGCCGGGGTTGGTCCGTGGATGAGTTAACATCTTTACATTCCGAGACTCCTCCATGCCTCGGAAAGCATGTTAAGCCGTTGGTCCCGGCTGTCATTCGTGGATCTTTCTCAGTCGTTACGAGTCGTCAGAAGCCCGAAAGTCTGACGACCAGTCTTACCATCAGGTATCGTATTGCCCAGTAACTGGGTTGTGGAAGCCAGATAGTCAGTCGCTCCATGGTTTATACAGCAGATAGTACTCTTGAAAGACGCCCAAATTCAGTAGGTAGTAAATGGTCCTAAGTATTGAATGGTCAATTAAACACGGAAAAGATGCGCGTTTCCAAGATGTCCATTCTTCAACCAACTGCAGCGACGCCCAAAAGGAGGGTAATTTCTGACTTAACAAGTCTGTCAACAGAACTTTCTTCATTCAAGTCGAGGACGTGAGTGAATGACGTGTAATTCGTCAGCCACACGTCATCGCCGTATCATAATATTTTGAAACAGTGCCAATCTCCAATCTTACTCATTCACTCATTCATGCTGGAAACAGCATTACGGATACGAAGCGCGGAAAACTAAAGGTTTTCTAAGAGCTTTACTAAAATGCAATATTCTTTTATTCCACAAATAATACCAATTAATTGATTAATTTCTTCCTTTTTTACCCGACTACGGCGAAGAAAAAAGGGAGGGTTATGATTTTGACGGGTATGTATGTATGTTCATGTGAAGTCACATTAAATTAAAAATGGCGCCCTCTGGAGGACATAAAGTGAGGAACTTAAAAAAAATATGGTTAAAAAAAATAAGACACCACAGACAGACAAATTAAAAATCCGGAGTCACACGTAATCTGTTCGATTTATGCCCTAACACGTGTGACTCCGGATTTTTAATTTGTCTGTCTGTGGTGTCTTGTTTATACCTTTTAAGTCGTAGTTGGGTTTTAGTTTTTATTACTTGATTTTCTTTTTAATTCTTTTGTTCTTATTAATTTTTAATATTATTATATTTTTTAAATTAAAATTAAAACAGAGAAAATGATAAGTAACTTATTTTCAAACAGTCAATATATTAATGGTTTTTTGTTGGTTATCAGTTGTCATTATATTATGCTAATAGATTGTATGAGCTTCCCTGAAATGACTAGTTACACGTAAAAAAATCTAAGTAGATGTTGACTGGTTAATTTCTTTCAAAATAACGCTCCACACATAACAGACAGTATAATTTATAAACCCGCCAAATGTTTCTCAGTTTTCCTTTCATTACAAACCAATCAACAGCGCGACAACTGTCCTTATTCCATACAAAGAAACCACCAATTTGTTCTCAATACCAGCATCTCGCCCAGTGTGATCGCATCCGGCTTTCCCGTTACTCTCGTGCTGCGCCCGCGCTTCCACTAAAAATATCGGCTCGGCTGATGAACCCACGACCGATAAACGTTTAATAACGCTAAATGTATGGATGTTTCCGATTCCGTTCTAGTTATCGGTGGCATTTCCCTTTTGAGACGGAATTCTTTTGACTTCCAATTTCAATCACGGGAAGGAAGCTGAGTTCTGTTTCCTTTAGGCCTGTTCTATATTGTAGCAATTGTTTATAATCCTGCGGAAATATTAATTGTTGACTGAGAACTTTTCCTGGTTTTCAGTATTGCTTAGATCCTATTCAATGTGATTATTCAATTCACTAGAGTACTAATGATAGACTAGATGACCCGACTTTACCGAAAGCTTGGCATTGATCTCTCTCTGTTGTCTCTCTCTCTTGTTTGAGCCCTCCGCCGCGTCTGTCTGTCGTCCTGTTCGCGATAAACTCAAAAAATAATACACCGATTTTCATGCTGTTTTCACCAATGGATAGAGTGGTTCTCGAGGAAGGTTTTAGTATATAATAACCGACATTCACGCGGGCGTAGCCTCGTGCATCAGCTAGTTATGTATAAGAATATCTTACCAGAAATTCGGTTTGAGACCTCACAGCCGTTGTCATTTCACTAGCAAGTGTTTATATTCCGGTTGGCACCAAAACTTACCGGGAAATCTCGCTAGAATCCACAGGAGACCATAAAATAAAGGAAAATTATAGATTTCTATAAAAACAAGCAGGAGAAAAGAAGGAACGATTTTATTGAAAAAATGGAAATGGATTGGCAAAGATCTTCAAGTTAGCGGCTCATAGAAATCTATTATAATAATAAGGAACTCAAGAAAAAGGACAGAGAGACGATGATAAAGATGCTGATACTAAAGTCACGATTTGGGTCAGTAACCAACAGTAGTACAAATACTGTAACGTATGTCAAAATCCGAAAATGATCACGTCTGAGTCATACCTTCAAGAAAACAAGCCACTGATGCACGTGATAGTTTCTTTAATTCAATAGCAACTGAGTGAGTATACTGCATGACTAATCATCGAATATTAGCACAGGCAAGTGCGGATTAATCATTGCTCTCTGAACTATGAGTTGTCCGTTTGTTGCAATCATCTAGAGTTAGTTTTGTAGGTAGATACCTACAAAACTAACTACATTTGAGCTTTTGAGGGAGTGGTTATGAGTATCAAAGGGTTGTTCATAATGATGTATGATAGATACTCCATGCGGACGAATACTTCGACGCCTAATTTGTGTCCTTTTGTTTTTGTAGTATTTATTCGTAGTTAGTTAGTTATTTAATTTATTACCTAGTGTAAATATTTGTGTTAAATATTGTAAAACTTATATTTCAAATAGATAATTTTTGAACAGAAGAAACTGCAACGATTTTAACAAATGCAGTGTCATGTGATTTGTCTTTATTTAGAATGTTTCCTAGGCTATTTTTTTGGGTTTCTTTTTAGAAACCTCTTTATTTACAATTTTATGTTTATTTATCGTCAAGTTTAATCTTTTACTAAATGCAAGCAACCTACATGAACATATTTTCAAACTGTATAGTACATGAAATCCATATTAAAGTTTGTGTTAAATCCTCTTATTTGAAGTTCTGTTTATCGAATAACATCATCAAAGAAGGGTAAACAGTACTTGCACACATCAATGACGAAGCCAAATAAACACCCCATAATTAACGCGAAAAGCAATGAAACAGTATCAACACTGCGAAGCACCAAATTATCTCTATTTGAAGCTATAACTGCTTAAGCAGACATTTCTAAACATGCCATAAACGAAGACCAACACCACATCAAAATATCGTAAGAGAGATACAAGCATGATGCACCACATTAAAGGATTATCAGTAAAAACATTAGGATTTCAGAAATTAGACCCAAACGAATATGTTGCTAATTCGATCACCAAAATAGCCACAGCAATTTTATACTTACGATATAATAACTCTAATTTTATAGACAACATAACGTGGCTCGTTGATAGAGTGGTTGTTAATGCTACTGCTGAGCATGGGGTCCAGGATTCAATTCCCAAGTCGGACAAAGTGTTATTGAGTTTTCCATTAGGAATTTGTCTGTAGCAGCCCGGAGTCTGTATTTGTGCCCGATTGACGGCAATAGGCTCCCCCTATTACATGGGACTTAAACATAACTGGTGAAGTAAGGATGTACTGTAGGTACACCTCTGCCTGATCTTGATGATCTGAAACGTGATGTGAGTTGAGCTTTTACGATCCAACATATAAACAATTTGTAAATTCGATTCAGTTTTCTCTAGTACTCAACGACGCGGTATGAAAATGTATAATGAAACTACATAAAATATGTGAAAATGTCATACAATTCAATTGGTTACGGTCAACTTGCTGTTCCTTACTCGCACTTTTATTTGTCAACCTTGCGTTCATGGTCGCTTTATGATTTACTTTGCTTTGTTGACCATGTGGAACTGCTCAATAAACGTAACTTTTTACGTTTAGTAGTAACTACAAAGTTAAATTACTAAGGAAAATTACATGTATAGCAGGCTCATGCTCATAAACACAAATGGACACGACCACAAACCTATTAATAAGATGTCTACATTCTGTGAGACACTTTTATAAATTTTATTATGGTAATTGAAAATGATGATGAATGCTATAACCATATTAGTCTCAATAATGACACTAATTTTGATTTATATGGTCACAACTCAAAAAGCTACATATTCCACAATTGCCGATAGTTCGCTAAACAAGGGGATGGCTTTAGTACAATGAAGATTGTTAACTTTTTTGAAAGACCCATATTAAATAGGCTGACGTATTGGCATTCATTATAATATAGAGCACATGTCAATTCATCGGATCTTCATTTATGTATTATATCAAAATCAAACAAAAATGTACCTATTGAAAAAGCATATTACTCATAAGTTCATCACTCATCGAAACTAAATTATCTTTTCGCATTCAGAACACTTGGCAGGTCAGAAAAAGCAAAAGTAATGACTAAAGCCACAGTTCAACGTTCAGGTTACCTGGTTTATTTAAAGAAGAACAGTTTTTTAAAACGAAAGTACAAAAAGTTAAGCATAGGTAAGCTTGCTATTCATTTGTCACCGTTGGGTACGGATATTAACGTTTTTTTTGTGAGGGTCATAAAGTTGACTTGCTCTTATTTTTATAAACCGACTGCAGCAAAGCTATAAAGAAGAGTTATGTGTTTGACTTGTGTATGTATTCTATGTTCCCTCTTAACTACTAAACGGCTGCACCGATTTTTTTTATTTTAAGATTAGGCTGATTAAGCCCATCACCCTTCAGTGCTAGTCATACGCATCTCTTAAAATATGAAACTACTAGTGAACATAGTTTAAGTTAACATTTGCATTTAAGCAGAATTTGGCAATGCCTCCGAATTGAAATCTACTATTTTGTGGTTAAAAAGTTTAGGTAATAACGATGAAGCGATGAGTCAGTCCATCAAAATATTCTATTGAGGTTACTTCATCCGAATCAAAATATCAGCGCAGATTAAACGTAGTGTCTCGAATGATTTTTAGTGCAAGGTTAAGATTTTTAATTTAATTGAAAGTTGCCAACTCATGCATTTCAATGAGTTCTCAGTTCCACCAGATTCAAACATCCACCAAGCTCTTACAACAGCTGGTCACATGTATGAAATAACTGAACCCACCTGTCTATTAGTCGTGCTCGTGCCATACGATCAAAACAAAACATACACTAACCGTGACGAGTCTCCAAAACAAAAAACAATTATGAAAGCGAAAACACATTAGCCGAAGATGCAACCGTATCTTAACGGTTTGTACTCTCGACACACTTTTAGAACGTGAGGTTTGTCCAAAATATTAAGCATAATATGATAAGTAGGCTAAACGAGGAGTCTGTGAAAGATATGAGGTTGAGTCTATGTATCCCTTTGGTTATAACTTACGAGGGTAAGGTACTCAGCAGTGGAATAAGGCTGCTAATGACGATGATGATGATAATGCCTAAAGAAAAGGCTCTACCGTAAAGCGTACACCATCGTCTACAGCATCATTGCTAACCATCAGATAACATAGTGGTAAGATGCGAATCTATTCAGTATAAAAACACCATTCTGTTCTGGCAAAAAAAAACTCTATTCATTCTTTTCTAGGAACTAATTTTCTTCTCTGCCAATAATTGTCATCTGTTTTTTCTTCGTGTTGACACAAACTCTTCTCAAATAGATCGGTAAAGATTTCAACCAGTCATCAGATTCGTCATCAAAATTAGTTTGACCTTGAAAGACACACTTTCGCATTTGAGTTGGATTACTCACAATAATATTGCCAGCTTTGGAAGTCTGGTACAAATACAATACATAGAAACAAAACACTGGATTTGGACACAGTATCCTTTAGTACATCCCTTAATCCGCTGAAGAATTTTGTGTACGTGCGTCTGGGCTCAAATAGGTATATGGAAAATCTTAAGACCATCAGTATTGTATTTTATCTTTTACACTTAGTAAGCATGAAGTAACATGTGTAGTGTGTACGAAATCTAAGCCATGTCGTGACTTGTGAGTACCTAAACCATACAAAGTTAATTTCCTTACCTAATTGGCCTGCTCGAAATAAACATATGTTTGCGGTAACTTTGCCCTAAATGTGTTTTTATTTTGCCCAAATTGATTTCTTGGTCTGAATGTTTGTTTAATGTTTACTTATAGCGTCAGTGTTTAACTTAGCTCAACTTTGATTTTGTTTGCTTGTTTTAGTTTACATCCACTGGTTATTACAAGAATATTTTTGGAATTCAGCCGTGTTAGGGTGGCTATCTAATAGGTCACCTGTCAAGCTAAAGGCTCAACAGCCTCATATATTTTTTTCATTCAGAAGGATTGTGTTCAACATATACCTGAAGATAAAACAATTTACGAAATTGTTAGCTTTTATATGTATTTGGCAGACCAATCCGTTGACAGCTGGTTTAAAAAACAAGGGTAAGAATTGAAACTCCTTACACATGCCAACTTCAAACTTTTAAATACCCATTAAGGCGTCCAGTTAAAAAATCTAACTGGTCAGAACCAGTAGGAGTTAACCCTAACGAGTCCCTACGAAGAAGCGAAGAATTAACAACATAAGGGCATTCACTTCGTCAATTGAGTAACATGTGGCTATCCGAAGGGAGCCCAACTGTGTGACAAATTGACTGCTGACCCTTACCTTCTTAATTGGAAGTAAATACTTTAATTCCCGGTTAACAGCATAACTGACAGTTTCTACTGTGAATTCTGCTATAAAAGTTTGTTTTACTGTTGTCTGTGGAATTTCTAACGGATCTGCGGCGTTATGGCGAATAAGACTTGTAATTACTTACTTGGTTTATTGCTTTACTGACATTTTTTCGTATCTTACAAACTGTTTTTTTTTCTAGATTGTATGTTGGCAACATTCATATCGTAGTGTGCAGAATTGCGAACTCTAGAAGGCAATTTTAATAAGCGAAGTTATAAAGATTTTAAGAAAGCTTTTAACCAAATTACCAACAGTGTCACCAATCGCATAGAAATATCAGATTCTGCGTATTACATAGTAAATAAATATCAGTATTGATCCTTCAACGCCCAATTTTTGATTTAAGTTCGAAAATCAGGAAAAAGACGCCTCTAATCGCCTGGCAGTATTTAAGGTGAAATCTTGTCACCCGAAACCGTGTCAGAGATCACATTTATCTGTCTCCGTGTCATGCCGGAAGCACACTCTGAATGTTTCACGACACGGACGCTACTTTTTGCGTGCCCAAGGTAATTTTTTAGTTACTACAGTACGGCCTCCAAGGCTCAAATTAATCTTAAGTGACAGTAGCATGCATGATTTTATAATCAATATGATAGGCAAGGGATTGGGGAAATCCATTCGTAACTTTGCAGATACCATCAGTCTGAGAAGAGAATGGGGTTTTATGTAGAACAAGAAGAAACACTTTCTTGAGAACAATAACTATACGGTGTTCCTACTTCTACCATGAGTCGAACTCGGGAGTGCAAGAAATAAAGCTCCTGTCGCGCCCCTTACAGAGGCAAGTGATCCCTACACAAATATTAATTATCATCTCAGACCAAATAAAAAACCAAGACTGAGCGGTATCAACAGTGACGTGAGGCCGGTCTCGTAAACATGTGTGCACTTAGTGAGGTGTAGTTTCATTGTAAATGGTTGTAAATGGGTGCGTGTGAGCTTGTATACATAGAGTGGAGGTATAGTTTTGGCATTCTTCACTGTTCGCAGATTATCATCCCAACTTTTATGCGGCGTGTGTCAGAACAACTTATAAAGAAATTTTATCAAATGATTAACCAAGAGTGCGTTCATTCATAATAATCAATATGTGTACTTAATATCAACAGCACTTATCGATACTGATAATGATACCAATTTCTAGGAATCTCTACTTAATATTGGTAGCGGAAGTTACTCACTTACCTTCCTTACTCGAATGTTTTATCCTTTCATAAAGTATTTTTTTACTGTTATCAAAATCAGAAATGTATATAATACAATAATTACTAATTAATCTTCTTTTTATAATGTCATAAACTTTTTTTCACTATGTCCAAAATTCAAACAGTTTTAGGCCAAAAATTAGATAGGCATATCAACAATTTCAATGTCATCTGTCGTTGTCAAGTTTTCTATTCGCCAGTACAAATATCCGACGCTTGAAATCCGACACTCTTATTGAATATCGCGTGACAAAGTTAATGTTGTTTTTTTGTTAATATTTGCTGTAGTTGCTTCGGATTCGTGTTGGTAATATTTTTTGTCTGTCTTTACTAATTAATGAAACTGTAGCAACGTTTGTTTGGTAATGCAAGCCATGTCTCAAACATGACTTTTGATCTTTTTCGGTACAGTATTCTCACACTTCTGGTACCAGAGCCAGCTTTTACTGGTTTTGTTACTAGTAAAAGCTGGCTCTTATTATATTTAAACTCCATACTACTTTAAGCCAGCTCAAAGTCAGTGTTAAATGATAAAAGAGTTATCACCGACGCGCGACGTGCGATCGACTGTATCTATTTCATTGTTTTTTTTTAATCCTTTTTTAATTTCTCCTTAAGAAAAATCAGGTCAACCAATTAAAAGGCATGTGTTATAGGTCTACCCATTATAAAACGAAGAAATACTTAAATCAATTATAATATAACCGTTAACGGCTGTCAAAGCATTATAATCAAATAGATGCAACATCATTCACTACGCAATTTTTTGCTTACCATTTTTTCTTGAAGAGTCAGCAAATTGCTATACACGTCAACAGATCGTAAACAAATTGTAAACACGACAAATCATCGATCCATTAAATACCGTAGCGTGATTAAATGGATGAGATCTTACAACCGAATATGAATCAACATTCATCACGATCAATGTTGACGATTCCAGACCAGTCAGTCCTAAGTTTTTTCAAATCGTCAGCTGAAAGACGTTCACTGCTGGACATAGGCCTCCTTTAAGCGTTGCATCATTGACCTGTGCTTTTGCATCTAACGGACTCCCGCGACCTTAACCAGATCATCGGTCCACTTCTTGAGTCTTATCACGAACAATTGATAGGGAATTCTGAATCTTGAATTTGAAAGAATGTACAACCATAATATTCCATAATATACATCCAAATTCCAGCCCAAATTCTTTTCGGAAGCTATCATTACTATTACATTTAATTTCGTAGCATTCGACCTCCCTAAATGTTTTCTATCTCTAATTAATGTATGTAGGTAAGTAGGTAAGACTTCATTTGACGGGCAATTAAAATCTTGCTCGACATGTGAAGGACGGTGATACGATCAACTCTCGTATTCAGATAGAGTACTCTGATATTATGCAAATTAACTGCTACTATGTATGTAATTTACATGTCGATTTGATGAAAACAAAAATTACTAGATAAAGATGTAAGATTGTAAGTAGTCTGAGATGGGTGGGATGTAGTACAAGATCCCAAATAAATTGGGTAAGGGCATGCAGGACGTTGATGATAATGATGACGTAACCAAGATTTTTATATTACTAATGAACTCTCACAGACAAGACCATAAGAAGGAACCACTTAAGTTAGTAGCCAAAGACAAAATGACGATAGATGGTACAACTTTGGAGCTTCTTAACGAGATGAGAACCCATCGAACGCAGAAAGTTCAGTCAAAAGAACTCTGTGAATCTACCCTTAAAATCATAATCTTCAACAAGTATTACGAAATAATTTCATATTATGTAGGTATTTCAAATTAAAATCAAGCATCTAGAAGCATCTAAAACTAAAACTTAACAATGCATTAAACTCGAACAACGTTTCGTTAATTTTCGTCATCTTTAACCATGTCAAAACATGATTTGGACATGTCGTTTGACATCCATTCTTCAATTTCACAAAGACTTCAGTCATCATGCACAATACACTTTGTTCGTGTATTAGTCTCATTTACATAATCCTGAGAATGAAAAACAACTGCTGTACTCTTTTCACTCCATGTAATTTTGATATTTGTATTACATTTATTTCGCATAAAATTAATTAATGACCACGAGAAGGACCAATAAAAAAATCCATATTAGTTCTATTTTTTTAATTCATCGTCACTAACTAAGCACTTTGGAATCTGGGCTACTTGCAGGTGAAATTTTAGAAGGTTCCTGATGGAGGGTCTAGATTCAATGAAAGACGATGAAGGTCTTAAAATTCTCTTTACTACACCTGACACACAAGGATAACAATGATCAGATAATCCCCTAATTACCAAATCAGCATAGTAACAATGAAAAGTAAAACAAAGTAACTATAACTTCGTACCAAATAGAAGATTCATCCGCCATAGGATGCCGTCTTAGAGCGCATGTGCAACTTCCTTCGTTTCTTGTTTCTTAGTTTTGTTTGCGCAAATGTACCAGAACTTAGATTACGATCGATCGTTAGCGTTTCTTAGTACATCGCTTTTATGTTCTCTTGGATTTTAATACTTACCCTTAACTCTCCAAATTGTTGCTGCAGTAAATCCAGATATAGTTCACGTTTTAGTTCTGGTTCGTTTTGAAATCCAAACTGTGGTATTCACCATTTATAATAACTATTGAATTTGTGTTGTTTCTAAAACTGAACAGCATTTGGAATGCCTTGAAATAAGGAAATATTCCAGACGTGTTTCAACTCTCTGATCAGCATATAAATTGAACATTTCAAAAGCATTTCAATTTCGTTTAGAAATAGGCTACATTCTAGATGAAAATATTCACACTGAATCAGTATCTTAATGACTACAGCTCCACCGCTCCTTTGAGTTGGAATGCTTTTCATCTGTATGTATCATAACGGTATCAAAATCGTGACTCGCCCGCAAACTTGCCGCTAACATCTTGTTTGGCCAAGAAATTTGCTTTAACAAGCCTCATTGTAACTGATAACTAAAACAAAATGACCAAAGCGTCCGCTTAACAAAACAAATTAAAAGACCATACGAAGGAAACATAGACTGGTGAACGACAAAAGGTCAAAACAGTAAACAATGAACCGTCCGAGGGACTAGGACCGGCAAAAAAGGGCAAAAAGACCAGCATACGAAGTTATTGGGCACAACTGCATAGCATAACAACCATTCATAACGGCGAGGAAACGAGACGAACTGGCGTATAGGAGAAAACGCGCACATGCCTGAGAGAGCGAGGGAGATTGCATTCCAAATACAAGCGCGAAGTCCGCGCCCGCACAGCCCGCGCCGCTCACTGACTCCCGCGCAGCGCTGCAATGCGGCCGCACGCGCACTTCAAACTCGCCCGCTCTCGTGACATCTCGCCATAATTTCGACAATCTCGTAACCGAATCGAAGATCTGTTCCGGTGATGTCATTATAAATAAAAGTATAGTGTTATGTTCCAAAGATCAATGGTGTTCCCATAGTGAAGTGTTTAGTGAATTGAGTGCACCAGACTGTAAAGGAGAAGACGCCGAGGATACTTTCACTGGACTGAAAGTTTTAAAACATTCTTACGGAGAACTTCTTAAAAAGGGACTAGACCTCAACTCGATGAGAAGGTAAATATTGATCACGATTACGATGAGACGGACGCGAAACCTGTTACTGACCAGTCAATAGATAAACATAACGGTAGCATAGAAGCAGATTCAAATTTCGAAACTTTAGCAGGGTCTTACAACGACAGACTAATAAAAATTAAGACCACAAGAAGAACTAGAAGATATTCGAGAAGATTTATGGTTTAGCAGTCTTTAATTTTAAATAGATACTTTATGGAGTTTCTCAATACTGTTCATGTATTGAGAAGTCGATAAAATACAAAAAGCCAATTAAAGCAAAATTGGCATTGTTAATCACGTGAAAATATTTTCTCTGTCAGCATTATAAGCTCAAGCGTATCGTTATCTCGCGAAGATATCTCAGTTTGTGCCATCTCCGGCGTGCATCTACAAGATAATTCTAGGAACGTCATGGAATTTATTTTTTGTTTGCACCGAGATTTTATAACCTCAGAAATGCATGACCTCATAAATTAGTTTTGTCGAATATAATATTAAGCTAAAATTATATTTTCAAATCTTTATTGCAAAAATCATTGCTTTCCATGAACACTTGTAATTGTTTCTATTTCGAAGATGCTTTGAATTCAAAATTCGATTATATGATTTTCCAAATCACACATATGTAACATAATCAGCCTATAATGTTCCCACTGCTGGGGCACAGGCCTCCTCTCTGTGGGAGGGAAGCCTTCCAAATCATACTTAGTTAAAAATCGAAAGATATAATTTAGGAAAAGTTTAATAACTTCGCTAGCTAGTTCTGATTCTAATTCATATGAGCGCACCCAACTCCTATAAAAAATTAAAAACCGGTTATATGATTAAAATACAACTTGACTACTGGCTCTAAATATTAAAGATGAAAATGTCTGTCGAATATATTTTAATGTCTATTAACTAAAGAAGAACTTACCTTCCAATTATAAGATTTTAATTTATTTTTTAGGAGTCTTCTCTGAAATCTGTCAATAGATTTTAGTGAAGCTTTTAGTTCAGTATCATAGCAAGTTTGAAAGGTTATTGAATCTGCTATTGAGTGTCGCATAGCATGTTGTACGTTGATGAGCATGTTGTACTGTTGATGGGTCGCAATCATAATTATCTAATAGATTATTGGACATTGCGTGATTACTCTGTACGCACGTTTACACAGTGATTTTCTACTATTAACGTTTAATTCCTCATTAATCACTTTTATTTTCTAAGCGAACGTATAAAATACGTTATGTCATTTTTCATAATCATCAAGTTTTCGTTGTTACGGGTTTAAAGTATTTGGAACATTTTGTTCAGGTTTAGAACCATCCGTGCGAATAATATGTGTTCTAGCTGGTAGAGAAGCAACTCTTTGTATATTTATTGAAGCAATACAATATTAATCCGTACATTACTGTTACAATGATTATAAAATATTTCATGTCTAAGTTTTACTGCGATGTCTATTTCTTTTACCACTGTAAAGCCAAGATTACAGTAGTAAAATAAAAGAAATAGATGTGGCATCTTCTGGTATATCTATCGCAATATTTGATTATAATTAGAAAGGACCGTTCGTAGCCGTGGGAGATTGCTGATTATGGTAATTTAGTTTGATCATCAGCCAAAAGAAATAGTATGGATTTTATGAATAAATAAGGATAGCATTTTGATTGCGATTATATGTCATGGTGGATTTTCAGTAGTATTTGATGGTATGTCATAGTAGGTTTTATTAATGTTTCACTTTTATCATCTCCTAACTATTTTCCTATAATTATATATCTACTAAAATTATACCTATACCTAAAAAAAAGTATTTATCGAAATTAGTTAATGATGTAAATGTAAAAATTACTGTATTAATATCACATAATTTATGGAGATAAGTCCTTAGCACCTTTGGACATCAAAAATCATTGACTATGGACAATTTTCATGATTTGAGCTGGTTCTACATGCCAGAAACGGGGAACGCCAGACCAATAACACAATTTTTGAAGAAGCTATCGTCTAAACAGCGTTTAAATTCGAATTGAAATAACACCAAAACTTCGTTCAGTTTTGCGCGTACGTGATATTATGCCAACTTAAAAACAAGCTCAGCAAATAAACCGAATTGAATCATTTAATATCAACAAACGTGTTCCGGTTGACAGTGATAATATGCCATTTTCGCTTACTTGGAAAGGTCAAACTAGCTGTTAGTAAAAAATAGGCTAGCAAAAACTAGTTGTTAGTACAATTCTGACACAGTTTACAGTAGTTCGTGGTTTACCTCAAAACTTTCGTTTATAGCCTCACAATGACTAACTTTAATAGACTATAGACCATAAGACGTGGTTTATGAGACATTAGGCTATTTAGGTTTGTGTTGCGTTCAACGGTTTAATATCTGTATGAAGTGCATTAGTGACATTAATTTTCAGCTTAGTTGGTTTTAATTCTGCTGTTTCTGCATTTCCTGGTATAGGAGTGTTTATTATAGTAGTTGCATTGGGTGTTGTATTATTAGTATTACCTATTCGAGCATGTTTTAGGCTTATCTTTAGACTATTGTGACTCTTAAAAATGTCTAAATATCAATGAAACGAAATAAAGGTGTGAAACAGCCGTGTCCCTAAAGGGGTTAACTAGCACTCCTTCTGATTCTGACAAACAAGAATGTCTTCATTTATAAATATGCTTTTACCAAAACCTTTAACCTACCCTGTTTAATGTTTTTGCAGCGAGCGAGCGAGCATACTACAGTCACTCGCGCTTGCACGTAAAGCAAGGCAGCGGTTAATCGCAGCACTTGTCTAAAGAAAACTATGACAGTTACCAAAGCTCCCAGGTATTTCCGATCGATTAAGCATTGGTAACTGTTCAAACATTGATTACACGTGTCTGACTGAGGTCATACGGGAAGTGGCACAGGCACTCACATCCGTTCTTACTTTTGATAAGTGCACTTGATACTTCGAAAGATCTTAAAATTTTGTTGGAGATTATTTTTATTTGATTACATAGTTGGTTGTATTTAAGTTGTATATTAATTATGAAGTGGGTAGAACTCCTGACATCATAAATTGTGTTTTTGGCGATAATGTCAATGATATCTCGATTGACGATGTTGCTAAGTAAGCTTTTACGTTTCGGGTCGTGGGTTAGATTTCCTGCACGAGTATTTGTATGGCCTACAGATGCCTTGTTGTTACGGGTCTGGCTTCGTGCCATATGAGATTTGTGTATTTCAAAGAATGCACAGTATAGGATAAAATTCCTTGTAAGGTTGTGCCAACGTTTTCCACGACGAGACATGTTTCTGAATAACTTATACGGATCGGATATTTAAATTCGTTTGAATTCTTTCACCTTTGTATACCATTTGGTCTATATTCAAGTTCTGCTCTTCCGACCCTTTGATTAGAACTATTATGTTATTATAAGTATCTTTTACATCATTTTCAGTCAGATATGGCATCACTGCTATTACATTATTATCAGCTCCACAATATGGCATGTTTCTGATTTCAACCCTCGCCTGTCATCTGACCTTTGCTGTCGAACGGAAATGAGTTTTGTTTCAAGAGAAATGGGAGCCCTATTCTTAGAAGACATTTCGAACGTTGACAAGTGAAATGTCCGTCACGTTGTTAGGTGATAGATTCGTTTTAGGGTACTGTATTTTTAGTTTGAGTTCAGAGGGGCGATTCCCGTATTTTTAAGAACGTTCGAATCTGTTAAAAGTACTTCTAATTTACCTACATTTTCAAAAAGTTTTTGACATTGATTGTTGCTGAGATGAGATTCCGACCAGATTTTAAACGTAACGTAACGTTTTGGTTTTTAAATACGGGAATTGCTTTCCCGTATGTCATATTTAGTTTATAGTGTTGATTTTCAATTTTAGAGTCTGTTTTCTTTTACAAATGTGACTCGTACGTCCTGTAGGCGTAGCATGAGCACCGCTTTGTCGACGGAAGAGTAGACAAAAATGACGTTTCCTGTAGACAGTATACTGTACGAGACGGCAGCAAAGTAGAAAGAGTCAACTGCACTTTTTACGAAATTCACTCTTTTACATAATTCGACTCAGAATTCTTGGTTTTATCATATGATTTAACGGTTGTCAGTGTGATTTTGACAGTAAGGATAGAAAACTTTCTTCCGAAATAGTCTACCTAGACAAAGATCGTTAGAAATGAAAGACAAAATGACAGATTGTAGAAAGATTTCTACGGTGGATGTCAAAAATGAAGAAACGAACTGTCACTTTGTATAGAAAAAGCTATGTCTATTCTTCGTAGAGATAGAAAGCGCCATGCTACGCCTGCAGGTCGAATTTACTACCTATTAAACAAAGATTTGTATCAACTATATCCGTTTTAGCATTCTCATACAGTATAAGATACCTATTTATGATTTACTGTAAAAGTTTGTACAAGTTTCTGCAATAACCTTTTTTAATTTTAATTTAATTACCCTTGTTAATCCTAAAGTACATACATAAACTCATGCCTTTTCCCTTGAGGGTAGGCAGGGCCTATTATAAACTTTTTGTTAGAAACAAAAGTTGTCTTTACAAACTACCACTGGTGGGTTTAAATTATCGTTTCACGGATATAGACACCGGTAAGTTAATTAAACAAAAAACTTCACCAGATTTGCAGTACTTACAACAAAAAACTTTCTTAAATATCCGTTTAAACATTATTATCGCGACATTACTGATTGCGTAACTAATGGACGCTCCGGAGAAAGCCAATGCTGCGCCTGCGCAGTTGCGAATATCGATGACTGATGGAGGATCGTTTATCAAATAAATAATATTATTTATTTACGTGTACGGGTTTTTTGGTGTTGTGTAATTGTATATAGGTAGCGGTTGAAGGTGGCAGTGTTATTAATTAGGATTGAGTAAGATGTCTTAAATAATAGGTAAGCACTGTACGGATAACGATCATTAAGATGATTGTAGCCTAACAATAGTGGTTTAATTCATGAAACCTATATATTTCAAATTGAGTATCGTAGGAGGAGAGGCCCAGGGATGTTTGTTGATAATATGATATTTCATTTTAATTCTGCATTATTCAATAGTGTAGTGAGTAAATGCACATCTTTTTAAAGACAATCAATCTGCCTAGCCTTTTCCCAACTATATTGGGGTCGGCTTCCAGTCTAACCGGATGCAGCTGAATACCAGTATTTGCCTATCTGACCTCCACAACCGAGCCCAGTAACTGGGTAATACGATGGTCAGACTTTCGGGCTCCTGACGACCCGTAACGACTGTCAAAGATCCACTAATCACAGCCGGGACCAACGGCTTAACGGCGATATGTGAAGATGGTCATCCATCAACGGACCAACCCCGGCAAGCGTAGCTTAACTTGATGGATCGACCCGTGCGGCTGTTATAACTTTGCCACGTTACAGATATTAAAACGTGGAACATTTAAAATACGGTCTTCTTTCACCATTACAACTTTAACCCCCGTTGACCTGCTCAGGGATTTAATTTCGAAAAATCTTTTGTCAAGTTTGCAGATATACCTACTTCCGGGGAGGTATTTCATTACGTACGACGGTATGAGTCAGTCCCAGTGGCTCTGTATACCTACCTATTAAGTTACATTCACATACGCACAACAATTTATCTCAAGATTCGCCTCAAGCATAAAAAGTGTAAGTGGCACACAAATTACTATACATCAATTATCTTCTCATATAATAAACTAATGATCTTGCACTGAAACACAAACCCACATACTCGTCTATTTGATTAATGTTACCGATTACAGCCGAATACACAATGTGAATCAATTCACGAATTAATCGAGAAGTTTATGTTGTATCGATATGTTATCGCAACACTAGAATTTACTTTACGACTTTACTTTTGTGTTGGTTGTGTACCGCTAAGTGAACTCTAGTTAAACTGGGATTACTAATTTACTACACGGTTTAAATGTTACCATTAATTTAATAGCTTTCTACTTTCTTGCTATTTAGAAAGGGTAGATAAATTCCCAAATTAAATTGCATGAACATTATTTATTTATTTATTTAACACTTTTCACGTACGACTTTGCGACTTCGAACTTATTTCAGAAAACGTAGGTACCTACGTTTTCTGAAATCAGTTCGAAGTCGTAAATAGGACTCATAGTTACTTGGAAACACAAAAAATACGTAGGTAAAGACCTACAGATGTTTATGCCCGTTGAAATACATTCATTCACATTTTTTTGTGTCATACTTTTCTACATAAAATGTCTTCATACTTTTGACTCACCCCCACAAACTAACTGAACTCGGCTAAGCATTTTTTCATAGAAATATCAACATTTCAAGTGTTCATGTCTTAGGTCCATCGTCCACGACTCTACTCAAAAGTAACGTGTTACAAACTCAAAACGCCAATGAGTAGCCGGAATGTACACTAGTGTTAAGGGGGATGCGATAAGGTAGGCCACGAAATAGAGAATACGGTTTTTTGCAATTTGCAGGTCAGTGTTAGGATGTATGTTGATCAAAATATGATTCGCGACCGTAACAAATATGGCTTTAAAGAATTATAACCACTAAAATAGGTAAAACTTCTTAAGTTAGAAATGATTTCATGAAATAGTCATTCAATAGGGTAGTAGGTATGCACTTAGAGAGTTGTATTGATGATTTTTGTGATAATAATTATATAATATAAATAATTGATACGGCCGCGAGTCATATTTAGATCAACATATAACCCATACTGACCAGCAAATTGCAAAGAACGTAAGTTTGAATTTCGCGGGCTCCCCTGACGCTTTCGCCTTAAACAAGACACTAACGTTTATAAGTACTTACAAACACTCGAGGAAGTGTAAAGTAAGGAAGTGTCAGTAAGTTATTTCGTTAGAACATTAATCTTTCGTCAAGTTAACGCGTCGCTTACATTTCTCATGTTGGCCCTTTGTAAATTCTCACCATGTGTTCCAATGTTCAACATATGTTTTAGTTTTTAAGCTTTGTTCAGGAAGTTATTGTTTTTTAGTAAATAGCGGTTTAGTATAATGGATGCTGTAACTTGGTATTTTAATTACATTGGTAATTGTTTTATGACTAACAAGCTGTAGGTACCCCGCGGTTTCACCCGTAAGTACTTAGATTAAAAGAAAAGCATTCAAAGTCTTTGATTTAGGATGATTGAAATGTCATCTTTAGCGTTGTTTACTACCTGCCAGGGTTGCGGGAAAGTCCGAAAGGGATACCGGGACCTTGGCAACAGGCAACTGAAGGAAAACGTGCGGGTTTTAGTCAGTAAAAGTCTGTCACGCCCTTCCGCTCCGCCCAGAGCGGGAGAAGTAATTTGAAGATTTTCCACTTAAAAAAAAAAAAGCATTGTTTAAAATTAATATCCCATTCATACTAATTAACGAATAATTAATTTGTATTGTAAATACAAATGTGTATGATTATTTAAAAAATGTATATTAAGTACCATGTTCTCGGAAATAATTAGACAAGTTTGTTAGTTGCGATCACCCTAAAATACCACATGAAAGGCCTGAGTAAATGACAAATAGTCCAAGATATAATATCAAAGAACCCTTGAAACAATATTTGTTTGTCGAGCCTCATGTTCAGTAATAAAGATTACTGAGGTTGATAAGCCACTGAACCAAATATCTTGGGATGCGTTTTGGCAATTCGATCCTTAACAGGTGACACAGATAATATAATACTACGTACAGATACCCAATCCCATACAAAGAAATGACACCACCCTAAGTCTGGCTATTGAGCTGGCTATTTTTCATCCTCCATTTTTTTAACAGATGGCAGCTTCAGCGACTCACTAATTGCCAGAGGCTGTAGTTTTACAACGCCATCTAGGAGTCTTGCCTAGATACTACGCAAGACTCCTAGATGTTTTTCTTCCTTTTTTACGTTTTTTCTTCCTAGGTGTTCAATTTTTATATTTCTACGTAAAGTACTAGATAAAAACAAAAAGTTGTTTGATTTTCCTTAATAATGAAACGACTTAAACGCATGTTTAAAGTGTTAAGTTTACCCTGTCATCACTTGAGTGAAACGCCATCTATCGCAAAAAGCTCTCGACAAAATGATTTACAGATGGCTACTTTATCATTCTAAGGGTTCGAATTGAAGTAAACGGCTTAATTTAAGTTTTTTGTTGAAAATACGAGATTTATGAGTGTAAATAAGCGTTAAACAAAGATCTTTGATTTTTACTAATATTACCTCAGCCAAAATTTGCCGTATAACGCTTTTTAGTGACTGTTAATTTCATAAATTGTTACTTATGCTGCCATCTATGATTTTTTTTCAAGACTAATTATAATTTGTTCGAGTTGAGACCTCATGCAGGTGACAAACTCGTGTAACCTTAGTAGGAAACTAACTCCAGCTATCTCGTAACCGATTTAGACTAATTCGTTTCATTTTGACAGTTCAACAACATTCATTGCGTTATTTACATAGAGCAAATTTTTTTTTCGAACTTAAGTTGCAATGGGTTAGACATTTGTTTGAAACCGATTCCAATTCTGATTGATCGTGTTTTTTTTCAATTAGGGTGCTGTGTTGAAGTAAACATTTTTGTTTTGTTCCCATCGAAATGTGCTAATTCTTGGCCTCGATCTCGCCTGGTGGAAAAGACAAGACATGAAATGGCTGAATCAAGCCAATAATGCAGAAATAGAAACAGACATTTTGTTAGAAAATGAGTCCGTCACAAACACAATTGAGGACACGAAACTACACAACAAACGAATAAACACTCCCATTTCCCACATTACGCGCGGCATAAAAGCGCCAGAAAGCTGCATTCCATCCCACATCCGTGCCATTGTTGGCCCCAACATTTCTTGATGACAGCCAACACGGCCTGATTAACACGTTTCTTGCAACACATCCATTGTTTGGGCCAATATTTGTGATTGTGGCCAACTTGGCCCAATTGGCACGTGCTTTTTCGCTGCGGCCATTGTCTTCTCATCGTGATCGAAGGCTCGCACGCTTCACGACGATGATTTATTAAACAATTGTTTAGGTAAAGTTCAAGATCGATCCTGTTTAGACAACTGTTTAATAAATCATCGTAATCAACTTCAAGTTGGAAGCTGTGATTTGTAAATGATTAATTAGTATCTTACCTACCTCATTTTAAAGGGTCGATGGTGTGTCCTTGCAAATCTACGTATGGGTGGGTAGTGCTACTAGTGATGGACTGAATTTTGCTGACTGTCCAATTCGGCAAAACATTAATGTCATTGCTGAATGTCGAATTCGGCCAATATTTAAAAATATTGTGCCACAAGTTAATGAAGTTGCCGAAATCAAACCAACAGCGATTCGAATCATCGCTATAAAATAACAAAACCAGTGACATCTCAAAATAATTTCTCAAAGTACCTTATGTACTCGTTTAATCAAACTGTAGCAGCTCTCAAAAGCTGTGACGCACTCAATAGGATATTCTTCATTTGGTGCATTAATGACGCATACGTTGATATGTGGCCACATATCGACGTCTGCATCATTAATTATGTAAATTAATGTCACTAGACAGTATACACTTATACAGTAGGGACGTTTGAGCGAAAGCATTCTGCGTGTCGACCACACAGATATCAACACATGTGCACCATATTAATATAGTCCTGTCGGCTCAGAGAAATTGAAAAGGATGTTTGTACATGTTCAATTTGTGTGTTTAAACATTGTATTCATAATGCAGGAGAAATCGTATAGTGTTGGGCATTTGAACAACTACTATTATTTCCCTTGTCCCATCGCTGCACATCTTTTTCGTTATGCCATCGCTAACAGCCGTCATCCCAGAATTCACTTCATTACATTATAATATCTCACTCTCTCTCTCTCCCTCTCTCTCTGTCGCACACAATCCATCCAACTTTTACACCTGCTGTGGCGGCATCTACACCTCCACATGCGAACTACGCATCGAACTGACGTAACGCAAAATCCTGCATCGCGCAAGCAGAGTTTGCCGCGCGACTAGCATATATACAACGTCCTGACATCAATCGTCAAGCAGTAGTCCAATATACCCATTAAATTACCATAATCATAAGAATCTTTTAGCAATGGTCGAACTTCATCATAAACTAATAAAAGTGCCCTAAAAATAATCATTTCGTGCAACGGAAGCGTAAATCAATAACCTAACAAACCCCGCATGGCGCGTAACAAAGTGCATATTATGAGAAAATATAAGAAGTACCATATAATAGCTATTTAAGTAGTATATAATATGACGTTCCGTAAGTGCATTTTTCTAACTAGTTTACAATTTTACTAGGGAGTCCTTAACCCAACTGGAAAATAGGTTAAAAAAACACCAAACCATTGGAACTGTGTTTAAAAAACTAAAACTCGCCTTTCATCGAAATAATAAATACATATCCTAATTATTATGGTGACATTGGTGCCATGCCAGCCAAATGTAAACACGCTTCCGTGACCAAAACGTTCCTCAAAAGTTCAAAACATTTTAAGGACAGGCCTGCCTACTATAACAACGTGCCCTAAAGTTTAAAATGGAATACCTACTGAATCCTTTATATATAAGTATATTTATATCCATGATTCAATAATCTGACAAGGTCAATGTAATATCGCACTTTGTCGGAACAAGTCTTCTGAAGATACCCATACTGTGGCAGACAGTTCTGTGATAGGAGGGTCAGTTAACTCAGCTAATAATAGTGATGTGCCTATATTTACCATTTACCCGATAGGGGACGCATTACTTGCGCCCTTTGAAATGCGAGACTTCTCGAATAATATTTATTTTGTAAGAATTAGGGATTTTGGAATTAAGTACAGACCTACAGCTGCCAATCGATCTTGGGTTTGAAACCCGTGTAGTGGTTTTCAAATAATATAAAAAATGTTCTGAAGTTGAACATAATTTCGTAAAATTATTTTAGTCATTATTAGTCTTATCTCTAACCGGAATATTTGAGGAAACGGTAACTCATTTCTAATTCAGTTTTCCAAATAGGGAATATGTTATTAAAAATAGATTTTTAATAATATGTTTTTCCTTAATGAATGCTAACTCAGAATTTAGTTATAAACAATAATAATAGTTATTCTTATTTACCTGTTATTTCACAAGTATGTGTATTTTTTTATGTTTGTTGAATGTGCATTTTGTTTGTGCAGAATAAACAATTTTTCATTTTTTTTCTTGCCTTTCTTTCTTTTTAGGAATGTAACTACACAAAAAGGGAAGCGTGAGTTTATGTACCTATGTGAGTATTGTTGTAGTGGATTTTAAGGGCAGTAATAGGGCAGGGTCTCAAACATAATTTTTGTTCAATGCTTTTCATGTACAGAACACGTTGATGACGACTTGGTGGTGGGTTTCTTTTTATATCCCTTTATAGTTCGAAAGAAATGAGTAAAATCAGACACCGAATCAAATCCCTACCTGCCATATACTTTAAATCCTTTTACGCCAATCTCACAAAAATTACCATATAAGATTATATAAAAACGATAAAAAAAGATGACGTACCAAGGCAATAATGTAGATAAAACGTTAATTATACATTTTATCGATATCAAAGTAAACAAAACAAAAGGCTCGGAACGTGGTGATTTCATAAAAATATTATCTTTCAGTCTATGTCGTACGTTTGTTGTAACAGCTTGCTAGTGTCGTGACAATTATTATTTATTATTATTTTCATAAGTTTTAAGTGAAGTGACTGAAAATGATTAAGGATTTCTTTAATAAATATCTTGGACAGGTATGTGTTTAGTTATAAGTTGTTTTAGGTCTATAGTAGATTCTACCTCGTTATCGTGTTGCCCAGTAACACGATAACGAGTTGCGGAGTTCAGCAGGCTCCAAGTAAAATACTGGTATTCAGCAGCATCTAGTTAAACTGGAAGCTGACCCCAAAATATTTGGGGAAAGGCTAGGCGGATGATGAACTCCTTACATCTTGGTCAAAAGTTAGTCGGAATGTAGAAAATCATTCGCAGTCAAATCATTGCTATAAATAGAAAAATGCTCAGAAATTCTTTTAATGTTTTGTAGTGTTGGCACTTTGACATTTTTATCGATTGATCAAATCAAATCTTCAATCTCTTACTTTGCTTATAAAAGATTCTCCTTTTCTATTCTCTTCACTTATTCTTTTGTTATACTCACCTCTGTGATTTAATAAGTTGTTATTTTAATAGTTATGACTTTATGAGTCGTGGCTTCAATCAAAGCAATGTCAATCGGCGGTCGCTCAGTAACAATCATATTTCATTCATTACCCTACCGGTACTCCTTTTCACCCTTACCCAACATCCATTCATAGCAGAATTTGTAGCATTTAACACTTTACCTCTATTATGTGTAAAGGGGTTCAGACTATTTTCATGACTAGGGAGCTAGTCTACAGGGGCGAGGCTGAATGCCTAGGGTGTGTCTGATACACTTAGGTACAATATGAATCGTCAACATCATGATCATCTTCTTCCTGCCTCATCTTATCCCATGTTACTTGTGGTTGGTGCAACACGTTTTCTTTTCCCATTCTCCCGTGTCCATCGTCATGCTATCATTCACTCCCCTCACATAATCCATCCATCTTTTCTTTGCCATCCTCTACCTCTCCATCCATCAGCATATATATGCATTTCTCTTTTACTTGCATGCGTTACATCCCTTTTCATCACCCATACCAAGCCTAATGATTTCCTATCAACTGTCACTAGCGCCAATTAAATTTGGTGTGTATCTTTGAGTGGGTGGATGGTTTGAAAATACAATTAATTGACAGGTCCGCCATATTATATATACAGGGTGTTAGTGTAAACACCGTTATCTTTGAAACCAGTGGTTTGGTTTCATTTACAGAACGTAAAATCAATGGAAAAATACAACTTTTTTTTTTAATGAAAGTACGTTTTTCCACAAGAATATTTCACCCTACACGCAAGGGCAACGAACTTGCGTCTCAATACGGCGGCCAGCGGTTGGCGGGGGCGAGCGGGGCGCGCGGGACTTTACATGACCGGCCGTCAACTGTTTCGCAGCTCTCTCGAACGCGTATCCATGAGTATCGGGACAGTGACGGATATTTACTTTTAAAAATCTTTTAATGAAAATAAGGTTTTTTTTTTGTTGTTACTGGGTCATTTATTTTTATTATTTAAGTCAACTACCCATGGTTTGAGTGACAACGGTGTTTACCCTTGCATACTGTATATTTTTACACCAACTCGTCCACGTTTTAGATCTCTCTTAGAAATTCCATGTCCAGCCGTATAGCACTACTAACCAATAATTCCGATGAGAACTACATTGCTAAAGCCTTAATCAATGCATGATCCATTGACAATGCCCAATAAAGTATGTACACAATGTAGTTCAGAGAAAGTTCGCATAAAAACAAACCTCATACGTACCAAGCTACTAGAATGTAAGTGGATCATTATGTGGTATTTAGCTCTATGAATATCGTTAGTAATCTTTGTAACTGTATTTTAGATCTCTAAATTAAGCGTTTTTTTAATGACTTATACACAAATATCAACTGTAATTCTTTGACAGTTGTATGAAACGTCTTACACGGCGAATAAATAATTTCCCTGACTGTATTAAAAAGTATATTAGAACCTGGTATTTCGTTTGCACATAAAATAGACTCATGAGTATGAGGCATTTTCGTTTACGTCTTATGACCAATCGTATTTTACCTGGTCTATAATACGAGTATAGAATATTAGAAAGCTCACCCAAAATAAGTTGTTTCTCTTGTCTATAAACAAGGTAAAAATATCATTATTATCAAAGTTTCCGGTAATAATTTCAAATATTACAAAAATTCAAACTTATCAATGGAATGAGTAACTTCTATTTTAGTGATTCATTATTTTTTTCTGGTATCAGGCATCACTAACTGTGCGATTGGTTTTTGCTTTTAAATAACAGGTAATTACGTCATTCCATCAGCTGTATCAATACAATTTGTAATTTCATTAGCTTATCAGATTAGTACATAATAATATGTATATGTAGATAAGTTTGAAATCAGCAACCCGTCTTGAGCAAGTGTGGTGATTAATGGTCGTACCTTCTCTGTATGAGAAGAGGCCCTGCAGTGGGAATATAATAGGCTGCTTATTATTATTTCCTTTATTTCAGATTAGACCAATATCTTGTTGAAATAACATCATCTCCTATCGTATACAAACATTTCTCTTCATCTTCTTAAGGTTGTTTGACAGCCATTGTATCTACTTCCTTTTTTACCTTTGTATGTTGAAGTTGTAGGTACAAAGAGTTTTGATCTATTATTTGGTTTTACATCATCATCTTCATTATCATTTCATCCGGAAGACGTCCGCTGGTAGACACAGGTCTCCCCGAAGCATTTTTTATTATTGTTGATTCATTGAAATCATTACGATCACAAACAACGGATCTTGGTTGCCAATCTAGGATAAGTGGTCACCATTGACGACCACGTGCACCACTAACAAGATCACAGTAGACAATAAATTGTGGCCACTCGTCTAGTCTATAATAACTGGCCGTTATGACAGGCACATGATACTTGTTTTTCAGGTCAAATTCATCAAAGTTGCTCGATCGATACAAACTTCTGTGTTTTCACATTAGTTTCATCGATATAGAATATTTTCATATGAGTAGTAGTACCATTTATATCATAAGTTTTATCTCAAGCAACTACTAGGCTTATCAGGATCCATAATCATAATCAGCCACACGTTCACGTTCCCACTGCTGGGACACAGGCTTCGTCTCAGTGAGAGGGAGTGGGCCGTAATCCAACACGCGGGCTTATCAAGATGCCATGCCATAATACATGGAGATTTCAGTAATTTTAATAAAGACCAATTTTGCATTGAAAACCACTGCATTATTCAAGTTACCTGAGACTAATGCCATACATTTTGCTGCAAAAGACAGCTTCGTTTTCTTTTAGACACTGCTAGGTTGACGAGTTAAGCAGTTGTTTATCTTCATCTGCCTAACTTTTTCCCTACTATTATGGGGCCGGCTTGCAGTGTAATTGGATGAAACTGATTACCATTATGTTACATGGGGCGACTGCCTACCTGATTTCCACAAATCTCTCCTCCTAAATAAATCCTCTCCCTTGGTAAAGCTGGTTGGTAAGCAGTTGAAATCTCGATGTTTTGTGAAGTCGTAAAAACGGTGCAAAGAAGGGGTGGGTCGCTAGTCATAGATAAAACAATTTCCGTATGTGCTTTAGTCCATTCATTACGTAGAACCCAATCCTGATAATGTCTACTAACAGCTAACCGTGGTTTTCATCATATACCGCTACATTGATCGCTCCAAAAGCAATATAGTTATAACTCTGTTTGCGATACAATATTTAAACTTATATCCAAATCCATTCCAACTCCATCATAATATAAAAAGCTGTACGCCATTAAATATCAATAGATAGATCAGTTGCGCAAGCACTGGCGCCGTTACAGCGCAGTTCCGTTAGAACATCCTCTCTCACGATATCCGAGACAGGCTTATGAAACTGTTACTTCATGTTCATTGCTCATTTGTTAACTGTATCGAGTTTGAGTTCACGGGAAACATTTTTATGCTGTTCCAAATTGGGTTTTGTGATTTCTAAAAGCCTTTTCTAATATCCGATAGTAATATAGTATAGAAAAGGCAGATATACTTATCTGCAGTCATTATTAAAGTTCTTTAGATTTCACTTTTCAAGGGAGGGCAAGGGCCCTCCCTTGAAAAGTGAGAACTTGAGAACTCCATGAGAGGCAATTTATAGCCCAAAAGCTAAGGTGTTAGAAAGGCAACACAAGCGAAAAGTAAAGAAGAAAGAAAAAAAGAATAACGTTTATTTGGACACAGTTCGTGAAACACAAAATACAAATAACAAAATAAAATAATGTATTAACAATAATAGTGTGCACCCCACGGCTGCGCCAAAAACTTTCATTTCAGCATTAGTCGTGTCATCATCTTAAACATATTCCTAAAGTCCTAACAATATATCAATTAGCTTAGTTGGAGATATTAACAGGTATATTTCAAAATCAAAATCAAAATATTTTATTTCACATAAACCTACATGGGCACTTATGAACCATCAGAAGCTAGGTGCACAGGTTCCAATTGGTCGTTTCCTATAGAGAAGAGTTCCGACTCTTCTGAAGAAACTCCACGGTTACTCTATTAAAAATAATTAGCTTGATTTGATTCATCTATTATTGTCACTGCGACTGCAAAATCTAATTCCAATTCTTCAACCTTTTAATAAGGAACATTATTACATTCTACATTTACATGTCTAACAATAACATGCAACGATACTGAATATTAAAATATTGACTTTTCACCGCACTATCACGCGATGTGCCTTTACATTCATATAACTGTTGTAGGTAGTCGTAACAATGATGGTCGTCACGGCATGATTACCGAAGGGTTACGCAAATGTTTGATTGTCAATTGTCATTCAAGCTTTGATGGTCAATTGGATGCATTTGGTAGGAGAACTCATTCCCAACCACGCTTTGTCGATTTTAATACTGAGTCGAATAAGACTGCTTTTTTAAAAGCAGTTTTGGAGGAGTTAGTATTAAGAGCTTAAAATCTACAGCTATAATAGAAGTTTAAAAAAACCCATGTTTGCAACGTAACACCAAAATAATAGCTCTGATCTTAAAATATTTACTGATTTACTGAAAATATTCTTCTTCTTTTGAAATAAAATCACTTGTATTCTCGCATCGTTATTATTACTTATTACCTTTACAATTTATTAATTGCTTGTTATCTAGATACATAATAAACATTAAGAAATACTTACATAAGCTATGAATCTAATGTACGCATGTCATGGTCTATTGTAAATCCTACCTCACACATACATCACATTTTTTCGTTTCATAAACGCCCTATCATTTGAAGCCAACCATCCACATCCGTGTCGACACCTAGGTACAAAGCTGTACCAAGCACGTCAACTTTGGGACGACCGATAAAAACTGCATCACCTTGATAATACATCAGTTTTTTGTTCCGTGATTTCATCTCGAAAACATGCTGATAAAAATGTTTTTGTTATTCATCTTGTGCATACAAAAGGGACATCTTAATTATGTGAAAATTTATGGAGTGTAGTAAAAATATTTTTTGGGTGAATGACAGTTCGTCGTCTTTTCGTGAAAAATTTAATCACAAATTGTATCGTTCTTCAAAAATTATGGTATTTTATCAGTTACCTCTATGAGGTACATCTTTGGTTTAATTAAGTCATTTAGTTTTTGCTAAATCTTAAATAAGCTTGCTTATTAACATTTTAATTATTACTGCAAATATTGTTTTATGCTTTTGTATTAATTGACTACTTACTGAGGCATGCTAAAAAAGTGCAAGCGATCCAAAACATTATAAATATCTACAAAGATGGATGCCCCTGCTGTAAACGACCTCACATTACTTCAGCTGCTTTTCTAAACACCACGTTCACGTACTAACAATTATAAGTAATGGTTCCACAACACAAAAAATAACGCAAAGCATAACAACCAAACAGCTGACAAAATTCTGCAGTTTCAAACAAAAAGTACCCTTGGCCTTGATATCTCAGTTTTTGTGGGCTGATGTCACTATCAGAAACAGCTGTACCGTATCGATGCGGTTTATATAGGGTGTTTTTTCCAGCATTTATATAAGTTCTAAATTACAAGTCATAGAGAAAAAACGCTTAAAGGAACCATTTCATTTCAAAGGAGCTCGATTTTAAAGAAAATAAAATAAACATAAAATGTGTTTAAAAAAAGTGTATTTTTAAAGATATTTAACTGTTTAAAAATAAAATATTATTACTTAATTTTTTCTTTAACATAAAGCCCATGGTACCTTCAGCATTTTTCTCCAGGATTTATAATTCAGTATCTACCCACACTGGCTTGAAAATTTTATTCACTTTACTTATACGATAGCTGTCAATGTAGATCTGTTTTTATGATAACAGTTTGTCAACCTTCGGGATAACAAAGATCTATCTCAGTGAGTCTGAGAGGAAGGACAAAGATGAAAGGAAATTGATATTTTGTTATGATTATAATTCAAACGTGTTTCGGGGTAGCATGATTCGATTAAGTAAATTATTTGAGCACCTCCAGTTAAAACAATATTTTTCTGTGCAAAATGCATTAAATAAGGGTAGTATTGCTAGATTTCAAATGACAGTTGACTCTATATCTACATCAGGAGGCAGGCAGTAAACTTCTGTAAAACATTCTAGAGACATTATAAAGCACTGACCAAAAAGGCTTACCAGACCAGTGACATTTCGAGCGGACTTTAGAAGACAATTAAAATCGAGTTCACAAAATATTTTACTGCCAATTTATTACCTATTAACCATAAATTCATCAGACGTAATAATGTAAATACGTGTTATTTCACAAAGTTTTAAGTAAATAACAGCTGCATTTTATGCATCGGCGGCCATTATACATAAATACACACTATAAATAAGTTAAATGTCACAAAAGCCATTCACATTCCATTAGAAACAGGTGACTCAGGAATAAGTAAGAACGAGGATAATTGAATTCGACAAATTAGAAGGCTGGTTCTGTAATAATAATTTGATTTGCAGCTTTTAAATTGGTAGGTCCGTATTTGAAATAAATTTAAAAAGCTTCCTGAAAGCCTTACTATCCAATTTCAGGCTACTAACATGTGGCAGTGGGCAGAGCACATTGCTCGTAGAACAGAGGTCCTAGACAAAGTGACATTCTATCAGCGATAACGATGATGGAAAAAGCAAAAATGTATAGGACTGACATAAGCTATCGAAAAGCTTATGTCAATCCTGTTGAAAGTCGTTGTAGAAATACTACACGCTTTGGAAGCGAATGTCACTTGTCTAGGCCCTCAGATGGCCGATGGGGCCGAAAGGTTCTGGAAAGGCGACCGCGTACCTAAAGACGTAGCGTTGGAAGGCCCCCCACAACGTGGACCGATGACCTAGTGAAGACCGCGGGAATCCGCTGGATGCGAGAAGCACAGAACCGGCCGAATTGGCGGTGCTTGGCTCCCCCAAGCACCGCCAATTCGGCCGGTGTATATTTGGCCTATGTCAAATAGTGGACGTCTTTCGAAAATCTTCTGAAATTATGATGATGATGATGAAGAACTTGTGATTTGAAAGTAGCGAGGTTGTGGGTAAAAAGTAGCAAGGACACGTTTTCAATTCATATGTACTTTCTGAGTTTATCTTGACATCGGTGGAGGAAAACATCGTAACGAAACCTGGACCTGAGTTAATGCTATTTTAGGAGTATGAGGAACATGGTGTAAAGTTCACTCATCCACCATAGAAAAGGGAGGATCCTCCGACCAGACGGGTGTTGTGTCTGGCGGGAAACTGCCCAACGATTGATGTCGGGTTCTTTTAAATATGTCCATTGCACGGTAAACTTTAATTGCGCGATGCAGGATTTATGTGACCTCAGAATTTTTGTGTGACGTCAGGTCTTTGATGCCTAGTTAGCATGTGGCGATGTAGATACCGCCACACTATTAATATAATCATAATTATACAGATTTCTCATCGAATCCACGCCACAATACCCGGTTCTTCGCCTTCCGCATCCACTCCATCTCAGCCACCTTGAAAATGTCGTTGAACTCTTGAAATAAAAGATTAATCTGCAACATCATCTACACCCACCTATTGAATATTTAAATAAATTGAACTTTAGTCTCTTTTAAATAGATTTAATCTATACCTGACTCCAGACTAAAAAAACATTTAATTCTCAGTAACAAGGATATAATTCTATAGAAATTAACATTTAAGAATCACGTAAATGTCACTTAGATGACACTTTAATTTAAATCTAAAGCTGTAAAAGACAAGGTTGAAAATTGTATGGTGAGTGTTAATAAAAAGCTTACCCACGCCTTTTAACAGATTTGGGTGAAGTTGTCCAATAAAAATGCGTCTAAATGCTCTTCATAGCCTCCAATCGTGACTTGGTTCTCGATATAAACGTGTACTGTGTTGCTTCTAAGATCTTTTATGTGTATAAAGATTAAAATAAAGGTTAAAATATGGAATGCCAATTAAAAAAAAGTCATCAGCATTATCCATGTTTATTTTTCATAAATCTTCGGAGTGATTAAGTTCAATTTGCCGTACTTGGGAACATAGGATTAATAAACAGTAAAACATATAAGTACGAAAGCTGTCAGCACTGGGTCAACAAATCTGACGTAGGTAAAAACTGGAAAATAAGAAAGTTGGTGTAAACAACATGTATTTTCTATGAAAAGCAGGACCTGTTTAACTAGTACCTACTTTTATTAAATATTGGGTTTCTACTTTACACGCAACGGAAAAGCAAAGGAGATTACAGTTTTCCCGCTCTTTGGAAAGCTAAAACTAGGTCCGCCCCGCAGTTTCACTCACATAAGTCTCGATCCCGTGAGAATATCGGGATAATCAGTATCCTATGTCCCATTCCAGGTCATGGTCTACCCATCAGTCAAATTTAATCCAAATCTGTTCAGCCGTTTTAGTGTGAAAGCGTTACAAACAAATAAACTCACTTTCGTCTAGTTAGTTAGGATGATCAAAGTAGTTACAACCCGCCTTCCAAACATGTATTTGATAGGTACATACACAAACTGACCCACCAACAAGAAAAGCATCATGAGGAAGCACAAAAATGATGCGATGATGAATAATAAACTACACCATGTACACAAGGGTGGTGATCAATGGTTTCCTGCAGTGGGATAAAAAATCAATCTTCGTAGCCTCAAGTCGACTTGGCGTTGGCTTCTAATCGAACCGGATGCAGCTGAATACCAGTAATTTACGTACATGGAAAAATTGCCTATCTGACCTCCACAACCCAGTTACGGGCTAAGACTCCTTGGTAACTGGTTGTTAGACTTTCGGGATTCCGACTTCGCTGCAGTGGATACAACCAGTTTCAGTATTTTCTTACCTGATATTTTTATGTAACTTCATCTCATGAAAGTGAAAGTTGGTGTACCTAGTTGGAAAATAGTTTAAATTGTTTTTTGGCAGACCTATCAAGGCAGTCCTTGCTGGGTATCATCGTTAGGTTTCCATACTTTTGTATGTACCTAACCTGTACTTTAACCATACATCATCATCATCATCATTTCAGCCAAAAGACGTCCACTGCTGGACATAGGCCTCCCCCAGGCACCGCCACTTCGACCGGTTCTGTGCTTCCCGCATCTAGCGGATTCCTGCCGTCTTCACATGGTCATCAGTCCGCCTTGTGGGAGGCCTTCCAATGCTACGTCTTCCGAACCATACATGGAAATGACTAAATCTGATTCATTGTTTTTTTAAACCCCGAGAGAGCATGCAAAAGTCAATTGACTTCAAAAATACAATAATACTGTATTACTGACAACCTTGAATTTTGCAACCAGTAAATTGGTATAATTTTTAAGACAATCAAGTAAACGCGTAGTATATTAACATGAAATGTGAGCCGAGTCGTATCAAGGTCACATTAGTGCTAGCGCTCACGGTTCTTCATAAATCATGGCACATCAACAATGGAGATCATTAGAAAAGGTTTAAGAATGCATGATGTGATCAGATGATGAATCTTTGATGGTATTGTCACATGCAAAAAGTAATTTTAACTTAACTACTTTTAGATGTTGAGTTGATTTGCATTAAAACCATTTAAGTAGGTTGCTAAAAGTGGTTGGTAAAGCTAGTTGATAGGTTAAAAATAAACAAAATATTATGTGTAGTAAAGACGGCTTAAAATATTGTTATTGTTACAACAATGTTTATGATAATAACTCATTGAATAATCAAATAAAATGAAAACAATTACAACTGTTAATCACGTGTTATTTATAACCTCCAATTAGTTTTACATGACGAACAATTCATTAAGCACTGATTACATGACATTAAACAATTTAATAATGAATAAACAATTGTTCTCGCGGTATCACTAACCATAAAATTGCTCATAGTATAAAAAATAATCCACAGATGCAAACATAACAATAGCCTTTTCACAGATGGGTCAAATGTTTAATGAAAAAAGAAGCATATCTCTATATAAAACAGGTTCTTTTTCCTACATTTACATAAACATAACATCACGCCTGTATTCCCCAAAGGATTAGGCAGAGATGTACATATAGTACACCCTGCACATCTGCCTAGCCTTTTCCAAACTATGTTGGGGTCGGCTTCCAGTCTAACCGGATGCAGCTGAATATCAGTATTTTACATGGAGCGACTGCCTATCTGACCTCCACAACCCAGTAATACGATACCCCGGTAACCGGGGGCGACCCTATTGCCATCAAATCTAGACTCCGGGCTGCTACTGAGGAATTCCAGATTGAAAACCCCTATACAACTTTGCCCGACCCGGGAATTGAACCGAGGACCTCATGCTCAGCAGTAGCTCTTACAACCACTAGACCAACGCGGCAGTCTACATTATAATTCTTCGTATTCTTCTTTCAAGTCCTTTGCCAAGCTGTTTCCGAACCTCAAGAAATTTCACACTCTGTACTTCGTACATCTTTGATCATTCGCATAGCTCAGACATGTCATTTGCCAACGATAACATACTTGGCGCGCATTTCTGTTTTCACAACATTCGGTCAATGCCCTTTGGCTTTGTCTGTTAATGAATGATTAATTCTAGTACTCTTATCTTTGTTAAAGGTCTTGCCAGACCATTTATTAACAATGTGGCGGCATCTACATCTACACATGCTACTATGCATCAAAGACCTTACGTCACACAAAATTCTGCATCGCGCAATTACAGTTTACCGCGCGGTCGCCATTATAAGTATAAAAGATTCCGACATTAATGGTTGTGAAATTGCCCGCCAGACACGACAGCCGTCTGGTCGGAGGATCCTCCCTTTTCTATAGAGGATGAGTGAACTTTACACCCTGTTCCTCACGCCTCTAAAACAACATAAAAATATTTTCGTAAAACTGTGCATTAATATATCTAACTAACATTTTAAGCCAAAAATTTTACCGTGGTCGATCCGTGGAAGGATGATCATCCATTACATATCCATGCCTCTGAAAGCATGTTAAAACATTGGTTCCGACCGTCATTTGTAGATCTTTGACAGTCGTTACGGGTAGTCTGACAATCAGTCTTACCAAGGTGTATCGTTGTGGAGGTCGGATAGGCATGTAAAATACCGAAGCCGACCCCAACATAGTTCAGCATAGTTGCGAAGACACTAGGCAGATGCTGATCTGACCAACATTTTCTTTATAATTTTACGTTTTTTATATGCAGGTGGACGTGGGTCATAATACAAGGTGGATTGTGTAACTTGCCGTTAGTCATTACTGTTGATTCATACGTATTTATGGACAGACTGAACTTATATGGGTTAGCTAATGAGGAAATAGGTAAATAAATAACGTATTTTAAGGCGATTGACGATTTTGCACGCTGCACGCTGTATTTGTATTGTTATTGGATAATTCTTTTCTGTTTTGTCCAAAGTTTATTATGAACCCCCTCAAATGGACCATTTCAATTTTAATTTGTAATTCTGTCATGCCTACTAAGTAATAATAGCCGTACGGGTCGATCCATCAGGTTAAGCTACGCTTGGCGCGGTTGGTCCGTGTATGGGTGACCATCTGTACCTACACACCAAGACCCCTCCGTGGCTCAGAAAGCACCCTAAGCCGTTGGTCTCGGCTAGGCAGATTGACTGATTGATTGATCTTATCCAACAAAAATATGTGCATGCCTAGACTGTCTGTTAGTTCGTGGGTTTGAACTCGGCACTTTACTTTGTGTAATTAAATCATCACCACACTGCTCTCAATACGGTGAAGGCATACATTGTGAGCAAAATATCCTAGAACCAGAAAATCTGAAGACATGTGACACCTACTAACCCGCACTGGGCCCTGGTAGATTACAGCCTCTCGAAGACTGGAGGCCTGTGTTCCCGCATTCAGAACGTTATAGGCTGATTGAGCCTAGAGATATCCAAACAGAACATTGTTTGGATATCTCTAGGCTTTTGTCTAAATAATGTACAGCAGCGTTTTGGTGTGTGTGCTCAGTAAAAGTTTTTAAGATTTTAGTCCGGCATCCCTACTCAAATATTGAGTTGTCACATGAGCACATACTTAATGCTAATCTTTTCTATTAGTGCTTTTAAGCCGTAAAGCTAGAAAGTTGTAAGTGAAAATAACGTGGCAACATAGGTTTCTAACCTGTCAAACGCCAAGGTTTTTCTTTTCAATACAAAACTAACGGGTTGAGTTTTCTATAAGGTGTCGAAGCTTCTAGTGGTCAATTTTTTCTGGTGTTTGTAACTGGAGACTTTTACTTTTAAGAAACTGAAACCAGATCAAGAAACGTTAGAACAAGTAATACTTGGACTGTTTCGATGGATAAATCAATCTCCTAATGGCTTTTGAGAGCAGAATCTCTAATGAAACAGCATCTTACGATAAAACAAAAGTGTAGCTACTGTAGGGTAAACTTTACTAATTGATAAAAATTGATACTGTAAGGTAAGTTTTACAGGAAGACGTAGATACTAAGGGCAATAAATGAATACAGAACTTATTCGGTTAAAATAAGGTTCATAATTTGGTTTGAAACACCTACTTGGCAAAAGTAAATTCAAAGTATGATCTGAGAATCTTGCTCTAAGTAGAGGATACGAAATGCAACCGAATACGCGAGAGTATCCAAGAATAAAATCTTATGTTCCCGAAACGAACAAATAAAAAAATTAAGCCGAAAAGTCTACCAAAAACAAAAACATATTTTTTTTAATTCCTTCTAAACTTAAACTAATCACCAACATACAGCCGTAAGTAGATTAAAATTCCTTTAAAATAGTTTAATAGCTCTGCTTCTATTACAGCTTGGTTCTGTGGGAACATGCAACCGCGGCCCGCGGCTTGCAAGCAATTATGGTACGGGGAAAGGGCCTTTCACATTAAAAAAAACTACGTTAACGACCGTAGACACGTGTTATTTATGCGAGGTTAGGAAATAAAAGAGATGAAATCCATTTTTAAAAAGTGATGTTTCAATCATTGCGGTAAATTCATTGCAAGATTGATTTAATTTTTTCCAAAACGTCTTCGAAAAATATATGAAAGTAATCTGACAACTGAAACTTGTAAAGTAGCCCTGCACACACAACTATTATTTACGCATAGGTATCACTATAGTTGTCGCTTTTTAGCATTGCAATAGCGGTTATTCACCTACATTTTCTAGCATTATTTTATTTCATAAACTGAAAGGCATTAAGTCCGCCTTTGTACCTTTTTTTTTGAGTGCGAAAAGTTTAAATAAATAAATAAGTAAACAAAATCCGTTAACGTACTGAATCTATCGTGAATTCATGACCGTTAACATTTATTGTGCCAATAATGAAAAACCATAAGTACATAGTTTATTCCTACGGTGAAATATTAGAAAAAGGGCAATGACCACTATTGTCACGCTAAAACGCGACAATTATAGTGTCTTATCTTACCTAATTAATTCATTTACAAAAAGGCTCCATGAAGATCATCATCTTCCTGCCATTGTCCCATGTACATAATTGACCTTGTCCCAACCGAATTGAAAGTCTAAGAAATCGAAAGAAAAAATAAAGAAAGAAATAATAACATTACACAGTTCGTGAAACAGAAAATACAAATATAAAAAAAAAAATCGAATCAAATCATATCGATTGGTAGAATAGGTACTAGGTTTCAAATTAACTCGATTGTGTTTGACACGTCTACCCGACACTAATGGCCCTTTCCGCCAAACCAAAGAGAATTAAACCACTGTATAGTCATTGTACACACGGCTACACATCAAGCTATACATTTCCAGTTTATGCTGATCCCGCATTGTATAGGATTTCCGTACAATGTGAGGTCAGCTTATACCTACTGGAAATGCATAGCTTAATGTGTAGCCGTGTGTACAAGACGGAGAGTTAGACTGAAATTATTACACTTGCCACTAAAAATTGAACCATCTAGTCGAGAAATCACATGAATTGGTAACTATTCGAAATGACAGTGTGTTTACGCTGTCATAAAACTAAATTTATTTCAGTCAGGGATCGATTTTAATCGATGTTTAGATTTTAATCGATGCTTAATTCCCTGCTACTACTTTCACTTCCAGTGGAAGCAGAGCATTAATGTTCACCATCGACAATACGACTCGATAATGATATGTTTGGGATTATTTATACATCCTGTTGATAGTTTAACACTCGCTTTGAAAGCATTATCAAATCTTTTGAAAAAATCTTAGATGCTGTAATTAGTGGACCTTATCCGAGTACCTACATATCTAATACAATGCTGGGAAATGCTCGGGTCATAGGGCCTGTGGGTCTAGACAAGTGACAATCACTTCCGAAGCGTTTCGTATTTCTAAAACGACCTTTAACAGGATTGACATAAGCTTTTCGATAGCTTATGTCAAACCAATACATTTTTGCCTATTCCTACATCGTTATCGCTGATAGAATGTCATTTTGTCTAGGCCCTCTGTCTCGCCGACTGGTCGACATTTCACGTGACCAGAGGGCTGGCTCGTTCTCAGGTCAAAGAAATTAGCATTGCCATTCAATGTTTCAATTCTGCCAGCCTTCTGGTTACGTTCAGGATGACAGCAATGCGGATATATGGGTATACTTCGACGCCTCAAAATCCTTTTGTTTTTGTATTTATTTGTATACTTAGTTAGTAATTTACCTAGTCTAAACAGCACGTTGTATTGTGTTAAATATAATAAAAATTTGGTTTTTGATCCATCTTATAGTAAGTAAGTACCATACTGAATGATTTTTTATACAATGATGTTGGACCTTAAAAAGGGGTAATTTACTACATTTACTGAACACCGTTTACAACGGGACCAAACCTGAAATTGAGAAAAAAACTTAGTAAACATAGACACAATGTACGTTTTAGTTATACTTTGTAAAGCCACTAGGCCTACGTATATACATGAACAAGTTAAACAGAAATGTAAATAAATAGGTAGGTATCACTGAAACTGCAACTAACTAAATAAAATACATAATTAGGAAAAATGTTACACTTTCCTCCACAGTTTTGCTAAGGTACTTTCCTCAATTATTCGTTTAAATTATATCATAGCATTAACGCAATGAACTCTGAAATATATTATACTAGCTGCGCCCCATGGTTTCACCCGCATAAGACTCGATCCCGTGGGAATATCGGGATAAAGAGTATCTTATGTGTTGATCCAGGTTATTAACTATCTGTGTGCCAAATTTTATCCAAATAAGTTCAGTAGTTTTTGGCTGAAAGAGTAGGTAACAAACATCTATCCTCGCAAACTTTCGCGTTTATAATATTATATATTAATTAATATTATATATTATTATATTATATAGTAGAATAGTAGGATGCCTATTCTTATTTACACATAGGTACCAAATTAAGAGGTGTGAACTGTGAACCAACTCTTAATAATTGAAAATCATTTTCGAAATCAGTTTGTCTTTAACCTTTGAGTTGCAATAAGCTGTTTGGTAAAATTGGCACGTAGCTACCTACATTATTTAGTCAGTTTTGTAACAGCAAGTTCATAGGTGACGAATCGAAGACACGAGGAAAGAAAGTCACATATCGTAAACATTATTTATTTATTTACATAAAGTTACATAATAAGAGATACATAATTATGTCACCCAAACCACCTGACAGTAGATAGATTAGATATTTTTTTTGATGAATAATACATTCATCACCCTATATATTTTAACCAAACAATTAAAATTAAATGAAAATGTTTAAATAGGATATCGGAATCGCTATAACAAGAAACATTGAAACAAAAAAAAATAAGCTAGATGAGGTCGGCGTTTCCTATCTGACTACTCTGAGAAGAAAGGCCGAAACAAACTCAGAGGTCGCAGTCTCTTTTAAAGTCTAGACATAATCTTGGTCAGGCCATATGAGGACCATGTAGTCTTTTGAGAAAAGAACCACACAGATTTGAGTGAACCTGTCCAGTCAGTGCAAGCATTTGTAAGGAACTCAGAAAAAAAAATTAAAAAAAAAAACTTATTGTGTATAAAAATCGTATTGTATCCATAAAATAAAACCAGTCAATCATGACATAATACAGATGAGATCATCAGCACTTTAATACTGACTATTTAAGGCATTGTTTCGTTCGACCGGTACTCACTTATTCAGGCTCTCAAGGTGACACGGACGAGAGAAATGTCTGGCATATGTAAACTCGCTT
Organism: Lithophane semibrunnea; assembly: GCA_947363905.1. Taxonomy (NCBI): domain Eukaryota; kingdom Metazoa; phylum Arthropoda; class Insecta; order Lepidoptera; family Noctuidae; genus Lithophane; species Lithophane semibrunnea. The sequence goes on from OX376197.1 coordinate 16,051,509, forward strand.
TAGTAGGACACTATTGGATTGGTGTGTGTTGAGAAACGAATACTTATTCGCTGTGTAAATAATGTTGGTGAATCATGTGGGTTTCTCATCTGGCATGAATATTTTAGGTCCTCATTTAGTTCGAGAGGACCCCAGGAACTACCTTTGTTTAAGGGCGCACCCTACCTGAAATTGCTTAGCATGATCCTCCGTTGTGCCGAAAATACTGCAGCATTAATTTTGAAAATATAAATAAATATATGTTAAAGTTGAGGATTGATGCTAGGTCCTATGTTTGGTGAAAACACGATTACAATCATATTCTCTATAGAAAAAAAATCCAAAGTTACCTCTAAACAGAACTATAAACCACTGGTATTCAAAAAATACTTCAAATTAGATCATGAAAGGAGAATGACCAGAAATGTAGGGCACCCTGTACCAAGCGAAAAGTCCGCCTGTCACAACCAAACCTAGTGTATTTAGAGGAGAATTAAATGCTCTTTTTATATTGTTAACTTTTTTTTACATGGATTCCCGCAATTCGTATTTATTAACCATTTATCTACTTCATATTTTGAGGTTAAGTTTGAGAAAGTGACAGGCTCGAAATGGGGAAGTTGATGACAAATGAAGCGGTAACTAATATCGGTTGCTTTTTATTCTTCATTTGGCGCTTGTTTCCTGATGGATGATTATACAATACATCACTGATAGTCAATAATAATTCTTGGTGTCAGGTTTTATATATAATGATAATGGATATCAATAATCATGTAGATAGGTACTCATAGTATGTGCAGCTGGTAGTCTGAATAAGTAATCAATTTAGTACTGTGTTTACTGATTCCTAATATCTTGAAATCTTAACATAAAAGCAGGCCTGTTTTCCCAGAAGAGTTAGGCAGAGTTGTATTTACTATATAGTACACCCACTTCTCGAACTTCACATGTTAGTAAATAATAATAAGGTGATAATGTTGTTAGTACCTAATAAGGCACTTATATCAAAAATAAAAAACGCAGTTAAGATATATTCATATTTACATAGCGTATATGACCTCGACCGCTACCAGAGAAAAGAAATATACAAATAAAACAATAGGTAGGACAATTGGGTTGCGCTCGGGAACGCCTTGCAACTGTTGCAATACGTAGCATGGACTGTCCACATCCAAAGCACACATCACTCCACATTGTGACCAAGTGTTAGTTCAGGTATCAGTTCGGAATCTCAGGGAGTTTTTCTTGTATCAATGCGAAACATTTGTAACATTATGAATAGGAACTACCAGGATTGATCTGAAAGCATAAAAACTGTTTTTTAATCCTTAAATTGAATAAATAGTCCCGGAAGTAGGTAGGTACTTTAGAAGCTAACTATAATATACATGCTTCTACTAGGTGAGGTAATACTTACGGGCGTCGCGTCAGTACAATCTATGATGTTAAAACACGATCATATCCACGGATATATTTTCTATGTAATATATTCTAAATTGTTCTAACAATACTAGTGAACGGTTTAGGATACGTCGGCGACGCTGACTTGCTGGCCGATGTCTTACTCTAGTTGAGGGCATCGCTAAGGATTATCACACAAAGACTACGTTATGAAAACGCACCTGAGCCCCCGTTTTTGTTAATAAGTATTACAAATTATTATTCAAATAGTTCAGATGAAACCAGTATTGAAAGTAACGTCATCCATGACGGCGCCACAGAATAATTATTGCAATACGTCACAGTACAAATAGTAATTTAACTTTTTTGAATAGGTCCTCTTTTCATTAAATGCATTTATTTGCAATGTATTCCAAAAAAATAATAATAAATTATTACGATGTAACGCGTGACCTAAAGATGTTTTTTGACACACATAAAAATATATTGTATCCTAATATAAAATGGCAAATTGGTACAATTATCTTCTTCATTTTTTAATGTTCGTTGACAGGTAGGTACCTATATTTTTAACATAGTAGCAACATTCGGAAATGAAGTGCAATGTCAGTGACATAAGCGGAAAATACGTACCACAAAAGTAAAAAAAGACTTTTATTTTTGGTGTCCGAAAGCCGGGAATCGTTTTCATAACAAAATCGTATATCTGATTTAAAAAATAGGAGTAATTTTATGAACTACATTTGGTTGTGACACTCTAACTCCTTTGTTGGTACGACAATATGGCATTCTCCTTTGCATAATAACTGAACTAACTATAAAGCAGGTCTTATGTTTGTTATTTTTTTTTAATTACCATTATTTTTACCGTAAAAAGCAATTACCTAAACTTTTCGACGCTTTAGAGCCGCTAGCGCCCCACTCCGTCTCGTTTCCACTCAGGTCGCGAGTAGTATGGTGCGAGCAGGATAAAATCTGAGGTAGGGGACGCCCTTAAGAGCTGTTCTGGGGATTATTACCTTATATGCCACCATATCGATTTGTCTTGACTTAACAAATTACAGACACTTAGACGTTTTTGCTGAAGTCAGCAAAAAATTCGATCCATCAAATCTATCTAAAGGCTTGCAATGTCCATAGACGGCGCCACTGGCGCTAATGGACCTTTGTTTGTTTAACTATAATACATAACATAAAAGCACATGTCATATTCCAAATTCAAATTGTTTATTTGCAAGAAAATACATTGTTTCCAATGACAATAATTACTATCCGTTAAAGGTAATGCCAGTAGCCGCAATCCTACCTACACGTCGCAAATCCCACCATAAGCTGATAAAAACATGTCATAAGTCATTTATTAATTTGTTTTGAGTAAATGACTGAATATTTGCTTGAATAAGTATACTGCATGTATCAGAAAACCGACACATAATGTAGTATAGACAGGCCATCAAACTAAACAACTTTCTGCATGGGACCAAGACCGAAAAAATTATCAACTGTCCCATACAAAACTTCAAGGGGTGATTATTTGATGGTCTGCGGTAACTTAATTATGACCACACTTTTCTGATACATCCATACTAATCCATACTAATATTATAAATTCGAAAGTAACTCTGTTTGTCTGTATGTTACCCGTTCACGCCTAAACCACTAAACGGATTTCGACTTTGGCGAGGAGATAGATGGCACCCTGGGGACGGACACAGGCTACTTTTTATCGACATACCGCGCGGGCGAAACCGCAGTCGGAAACTAGTCCATACTAATATTATAAATTCGAAAGTAACTTTGTCTGTCTGTCGGTCTGTCTGTCTGTATGTTACCTTTTCACGCCTAAATCACTGAACGGATTCCGACAAAATTTGGCAAGGAGATAGACGGCACCCTGGGGATGGACATAGGCTACTTTTTATCGACATAACACGCGGGCGATGCCGCGGTCGGAAACTAGTGCTATATAAACGCAAGTTCAGCGTCTAAATACTCATAGCAAAGAGCATAATTACATTACAAAACACTCACTTACACAATCTTCTCACCACTTCCCTCTCAAATTAAGGGCAACTAATATTAGAAAACACAAGAATATCCATCAACGCCAAACCGCTTCCGTATCGAGCTCAAAGACCGCCGCTTATGAGCAATAAGTACCTACCAAAACGGTTCAAACTAAACTTAGTTCACGTCCATAATTTACTTTACATAACGTGCTATTTATAGCCCATTGTAGACTGATAATTAGTTATAGTGTCACGTGTATTGTTTCTTTGGCCAGCTCCTAATACAGACCGCGATAAAATATATGTTTTGCAAGGAGCGAAATATCTGCCAGACTGAAGTGATAAAAGTGGCCCAAAGATCGATATTCTTAATGAAATGAAATTGTTTATACTGTAAATAGGATATCGGAATCACTACACGTCATATAAAAAAAGAAAATAAGCTAGATGAGGTCGGCGTTTCCTATCTGACTGCACTGAGAAGAAAGGCCGAAACAAACTCAGAGGTCGCAGTTTCTTTTAAGGTCCACACATAATCTTGGTCAGGCCATAATATGAGGACCATGTAGATTAGCGTCTGAAATGGTCTTTTGAGGAAAGAACCACACAGATTTGAGTGGACCTGTGCAGACAGTGCAAGCATTTGTCAGTAACCGAGGAGCTCAACTCAGAGCTTAACCAAAAACAAAAATGTCGAAATGATCGAACAACACTAGGTGAACCATAATATGGTAGAGCCGTATGTCCCAATGGATACTTAGAAGGTAGAACCATTACTTTGGCATAACAGTCACCTGATGGGTGAATGACACTCTCAGACCAAATAAAAAAACCAAGACAGAGCGCTGCGAACAATACAGTAAAACATGCCAAAACTACACCTCCGCTCTGTGCATACAGGCTTACACGCACACATTTACAATCAAACTACACCTCACTAAGACTGCACACATGTTTACGAAACAGGCCTCACGGCACTGTTAACAGCGCTCTGTCTTGGTTTTTTATTTGGTTTTAGATGACAGTGAAAAACTTCTAGAAAAGACAAAAACTGCATTGCTATTCTGTAACCATCTCTTCGTGAAAACTTAAGTGAAGTGAGCGTGGAGTGAGCTGTCATTGTCATCGATACCTACTGAAGGCAGTGACAGTTCACTCCAAACTCACTTCACCTAAGTTTTCACGGTAATATTTTTACAGAAGAGCACAACAGTAGTCTGTTGGTAGTTACTCAAAATATTACCAACAAAGTCAAGTCAAACGTAATATTCCGTAAGTGGGTGTCTGTTTGAGGCATCCATTTACGGAAACAAAAACAAACTTATTAATATTTCTGCCGCATCCGAAACCCTGAAACACTGTCACGCTGAAAACACCTGCATTAATACAACTAGGCCACCCGTATTGTCATATACATACAAATAGCAATGATATAGTACATATAGTTATGTTTGTGAAGGTGCTACGTGCGTTTTCACCTCGACCTGGACCGGTTACCGGCTATTCTGACCTGGATTCCTAGTGATACTGTTTTTGATGCGTTTCAAATCATAGGTAGCACATTTCTGAACGTATTGTCAATCAGTGCGTACTTATTTTCTTGAAATATAACGGAAAAAGAAGGTAATAAGTACCTACACACATACATATACATCTCTATGAGAATTATGATGTGTTGCATTTATTTCGTGTCTCCCAAATGCATGCTTTTATGATCGTGAGTTTTATGCGATTGCGACTATAGTGACCGACTGATCTCTTTACTATGGATTCAATTTTGCGTAGTTTATTAATCAGTAAAAACTTTGGATCTCGAGAATTCTTTGAACGACTGTACTGTAACACTTAATCACAATTTGAGGCTAACAATTATCCTTTGCATAAAATTCATTAATTTAATTAGAATTCATACACCAATTACAGTCGGTTTCCAAAAACGCTTTGTTTAATAATGTATCTTATAACAGCCTAGTCAGTAATTAAAATATCATTAACATCAGCCGTAATAGCCAGGCAAATAATTTATTGTAAAGCCATACATCACTGTTCAAATATACTTAAGAAATATCGGGCCAAGGGAACTATTATCTTGTCTACACTACACCTACCTAAAGATCTGCAAAATACAATATTCGCACTATGTATACTTTATTTTAAGATAAAAGATAAACTAGATCGCAAAGATAAAATGTTTAAAAATAATCACGTGCTTTGGCATACTTTTATAATGGCTTATTGGTGATTCGCATGAACTTACTCGCTCGAAACGGGCGAATCGACACTTTTAAATAATACTAGCTGCGCCCCGCGGTTTCACCCGCGTAAGTCTCGATCCCGTGGGAATATCGGGATAAAAAGTATCCTATGTGTTAATCCAGGTTATAAACTATCTGTTTGCCAAATTTCATCCAAATCCATTCAGTAGTTTTTACGTGAAAGAGTAACAAACATCCATCCATCCATACTTACAAACTTTCGCGTTTATAATAATTATAAGTTAGATTAGATTATTCTTTCTTGAGGCAATTCGGACGCAAAAGCTTGTTTGCTGCCCAAATGGAAACCAATTTTCAATAATGTTCGATCCACGGAAAAGAAAACTCCATAAAATCTAAATGCGTCACTCTTAATTTCTTTTCCAAACATTCCTTACCCTGACCTAATGCCGGTTCCACCTCAGACAATACATAGTACAATTTAAAATAATAACTTGCCAATAAAACAAACAGTAGTAAAGTGGAGCGGTAACAAAAACAAACACTAATGTACCACTTTCAGGTTGTGTTGAAGGACGCAGTTCGTGACCTCGCAAGACAGCACTTACCTACTACTACATAAATAGTTCCCAACCAGAAGTATCACTTTTAACAAGTCGGACATCATCATCATAAACATAGGCTCGGCAGGTCTTCTTCTTAGCACATCTCTACTAGCCGTCATCTCAGTAGTCACCACCTTTAGCACATCTCTACTAGCCGTCATCTCAGTAGTTACCACCTTTAAGCACATCTCTACTAGCCGTCATCTCAGTAGTTACCACCTTTAAGCACATCTCTATTAGCCGTCATCTCAGTAGTCACCACCTTTAGCACATCTCTACTAGCCGTCATCTCAGTAGTTACCACCTTTAAGCACATCTCTACTAGCCGTCATCTCAGTAGTCACCACCTTTAGCACATCTCTACTAGCCGTCATCTCAGTAGTTACCACCTTTAAGCACATCTCTACTAGCCGTCATCTCAGTAGTCACCACCTTTAGCACATCTCTACTAGCTGTCATCTCAGTAGTTACCACCTTTAAGCACATCTCTACTAGCCGTCATCTCAGTAGTTACCACCTTTAAGCACATCTCTATTAGCCGTCATCTCAGTAGTCACCACCTTTAGCACATCTCTACTAGCCGTCATCTCAGTAGTTACCACCTTTAAGCACATCTCTACTAGCCGTCATCTCAGTAGTTACCACCTTTAAGCACATGTCTATTAGCCGTCATCTCAGTAGTCACCACCTTTAGCACATCTCTACTAGCCGTCATCTCAGTAGTTACCACCTTTAAGCACATCTCTACTAGCCGTCATCTCAGTAGTTACCACCTTTAAGCACATCTCTACTAGCCGTCATCTCAGTAGTTACCACCTTTAAGCACATCTCTATTAGCCGTCATCTCAGCAGTCACCTTCTTTCTATATAACATTTTTCACACAATCCATCCATTGTTTCTTTGGTCTTCTACTTTTAATAAGTTATAACCATCATCATCAGCCTAGCCTTTTCCCAATTATATTAGGGTTGGCTTCCAGTCTATGCGGATGCAGCTGAATAGGTACCAGTATTTTACATGGAGCGACTAGCTATCTGGCCGCCACAACCCTCCAAAACCATCAATACAACTCTCAATATTACGCTTTTGAAGGTCTATCTATCTATCTGTTTCATGAATGAATGAGTTGCTATTGAATGGCTATCTATTTCATGGAATTTAAGGATTATTCTAACTTTAGGAGATTATATTGCTGATTTTTATGATTATAATTCTACAAAGCCATATTTGTTATGGCCATGAATCATATGTTAATTAAAGACAATCTGGCACTGACCTGAAAATTGCAAAAAACTAACTGGGCTACCTTAGTTTTCTTTGAACATCCCTCCAATTCTTTCAGACACTTTCAGCCTCTCACAGATTGCGCTGTCATTTATTTTATTTTTCGACCAAGACCTTTTAACGTCATTTAACCTCATTTCAAGTAGAACTTTTGCATTAAGTTTTTGTAGTGTAGTGACGCCCACTTACATACATAATGAAGTATTGTTCAATGATGAGCTCCATTGATACGGAGATGGTGGCAGATATAAGTTTATTAGCTGCCGTATATTAGCACAAGATTTATAAGAAAATACTACGGAGAGAACGTTAGTTTTCCATTAGTTTATCAGTTTCATGTTGCTTTTCGATCAGATTAGCATGCGATGTCCCGTTACTAGTTGGAATGTAAGCTTGTGGTGCATCAAGAGCCTCCATCAGTAACGATACCTACTTATTTATGTTAGCTTGGCGCAACTTACCTTGCTTGCTAAGCTTTTCGCTTTGACCCAAGTTATTCTTGTACAGAGGGCCTAAGTGATATTCTATCAGCGATAGCGGTGATGGACAAGTCAAAATTGTATTGGATTGACATAAGCTACCGAAAAGCTTATATAATTCCCGTTGTACGTCGTTGTAGTAATACGAAACGCTTTGAAAGCGATTGCCATTAGGTGCTCAGGTCACACGAGAGAAGTATCTTTTGGGCCAGTATAGAAAACTCCTGAAATCGGTTAGGGTATTTATGTGGGACTATCACCTACTAAAAAGCCTGCCGAGGGCCGTGTATAAGTCTCTGAAAGTCAACACTAAATCAAACTTTACTGAACTTGGATAAAATGAAAATAAATTATGTGGAATGACCAAATATTTTGATTGGAACCTCTTAAAAGTTGGAACTTCATTATTTTCTCTACAATTATTAACACACCGTGCTGTAGTCGCGAAAACACAGTCTTAAACTACAATCGTTTACAAATCCATGTTAACATTATGTAAACATCACTCCACTTATCTTCACGCTCTGTTTGCTGCGGTGGTAAGCACAGAACTCGGCGTATCTACTCGTTACATCAGGGCCACGAGCACGTAATGTATCGAAATCAGGTTCGCACATAAATATTGATGGGTAGTTACTATTCTTACATACACTGCAATAGTTTAGAAATCACTTTGTAGGTAGAGTACAAAAGGCAATTGGTTTTAGGACATGATATTTGAACTATTAGATAACTTTGATATGTGGTGAGGAAAGTTTTGGCATGAATGAAGATGGCTATAAGAGTAGGGGAAGTCCAAAGAAACGATTAATGGTATGCCTAAGAAGGGGGTGACTATACCGAGATGACGACTAATAGAAAAGCATGAAAGAGGAAGACATGATAAGCCGATCCCAAATAAATTGTGACAAGGGACCCCAAATAAATTGGGATAAGGGACCCCAATAAATTGAAATAAGGACACCAAATAAATTAAGATAAGAGACTCCAATAAATTGAGATAAGGGAACCCAAATAAATTGAGATAAGGGACCCCAAATAAATTGAGATAAGGGACTCCAATAAATTGAGATAAGGGACCCCAAATAAATTGAGATAAGGGACTCCAATAAATTGAGATAAGGGAACCCAAATAAATTGAGATAAGGAACCCCATATAAATTGAGATAAGGGACCCCAATAAATTGAGATAAGGATCCTCAAATAAATTGAGATAAGGGACCCCAAATAAATTGAGATAAGGAACTCCATATAAATTGAGATAAGGGACCCAAATAAATTGAGATAAGGGACCCCAAATAAATTGAGATAAGGAACCCCATATAAATTGAGATAAGGGACCCCAATAAATTGAGATAAGGATCCTCAAATAAATTGAGATAAGGGACCCCAAATAAATTGAGATAAGGATCCTCAAATAAATTGAGATAAGGGACCCCAAATAAATTGAGACAAGGAACCCCAATAAATTGAGATAAGGGGCCCCAATAAATTGAGATAAGGGCAGTAGAATCATGATGATGAAATAACTGGCGAAATGTGGGTGAGACTATTAGGCATACCTCTGCCTAACCCTGTGAGGCAAAAGGCTTAATGTTATGTTATAGATAGGTACCACGTCATACTGCACATGCCGCGTTCGTGACGATGCAGCCGTAGTAATGCTAAGTTTTAAATCTCAAAGGCACGTTGTATGCTTTGTAAATAATCCTTAAAAGGTGCAAACGTGAGTCAGAGCATGTCATTTCCAGTTAGATTACATTACAACTGCAAAATGTAGATTCATATAATTACATTAGCAGTTAGATACCGCCAGGCAACCATTTTATACTGTTATAGATTTCGAATGACAATGACGATTGACGAATGATGATTGCAAAATACTGGTATTCAGCTGCATCCGGATAGACTGGAAGCCGACCCCAACATAGTTGGGAAAAGGCTAGGCAGATTGATTGATAGATTTCGAATGCATGAACAATGCTTGTTGTAGTGTATCTATTTAATGGATATTATGTAAACACTATCTCATGCACGTCAGCAGTGAAGTCGCTGTCACTAATGTCAACTGTCAGTTCACCACGAATGGCGGGAAATGGTTGAAAAAGTGGAGCGTGCCTGCACGAGATGCTTGGTGTGGTAATGAGCCAGTGTAGTGATATACTTAATCAGGTTAAATACGGGAATAACAGGATTCTACACTTGTAAATCTAATCACATAAGCATATGAAAGCCATCACGTCTCTTTTCCCCAAAGGGTAGACCTAGAGGTGTAGTAGTTATATGTATGTAGGTACTTATGACACCTAGTGTCACAGTTAGTGTCATAGTGTCACCCAGACGCGAAAACAGACTCTGGGCTACTACTGCAAAATAACTAATAAAATAAGGTGCTCTCAAAATAACTAATAAAATGGAGTGCTCTCAAAATAACTAACAAAATGGGGTGCTCTCAAAATAACTAATAAAAAGGGGCGCTCTCAAAATAAATAATAAAATGGGGACCTCGCAAGAGTACCTAACTACTAACAGGTAGGCTGGCGACCCCTAGTCATTATGGCAATGAACTAAAACTATCATAAATCGAATACTTAACAATACTTTCTCACACTATTGATCAATCCATCAGTAATGAAAAAGTGCCATCATCTAAATAGCCTTGTCCGAACAGCGATAAAATTCGATCAGCTGACAACAGTGAACGAAGCCATATTGATTTTATTCATGTGTGATACGGCCGTCAAACGCCAATGTATTTTATTTGATCGTTTCTAGCATGAATGTGCATATTGTCACGCTATTTAGGTAATATTTAAGGTGTCATAAACACGATACATGGTCACTTGTATGAACTTGTAGACAAACGGCATTGAAAATCTTTCTTTTCCTGGTCATTTTTCATAGCATAAACCCACAGTTATGTTTAAAGCCCATTTAATAGGGGGCGAGCCTATTGACATCAACCGGGCACAAACACAGACTCCTGGCTGCTTCTTCTGACAGAAATTTGGCACATGGGTAGACCATGACCTGGAATAGGACATACGATATTTTTTATCCCGATATTCCCACGGGATCGAGACTTACGCGGGTAAAACTGCGGGGTACAGCTACATAGTATTTAATATAGGAACCAATAGGTATCATCGGACATGAAACGATTGAACCATAATAATTCAAAATTTAAATTCCATGTCCACCGATTTCGCCATCAGCAACTACATGACCTATGTATATTAAATGGTACACATTACAATGTATATAGACAGTTTCCACTATTCAGTCGCGTTAATGTATGAATATTTGATCAGCACTGTGGTGACATCAATACTCTGTGTTTGCGGAGAAAGCACATACTTGCCGCTGTTACGCATATTTTCGACTCAAGTTGTAAGCGAAAGCGGGTAATGTAATAGGGATTATGAATGTTGAATTAGTAACGTAACGTTGAGATAGATTTTGTTCACGTTAAAGGAAAGAACCGTATCTTAAAAGTGCAGAGCAATGGCATTTTCTCATATAAATACAGCCGGTCTAAACTGTACAAGTCTCACCGTGAAAACTTAGGTGAAGTAAGCTTGCAGTGAACTGTTCACTGAACATTCCCCATGGTGGGATTGACACTATTGACAGCTCGCTTCAAGCTCATTTCACCTAAGTTTTCACGGTGAGAAACTCACAGAGTAGATCACCTGTACAAAGTGTAGAACAAGCATTGCACGTTTGCTAATTGCGATGTTGCCGATTTCAGATCGTACAGCTTGGCAAAAAAGAGTTTGGAAAAAATGAGGGCGCCACTACCGCATTTAGGTCACTTCAAATGGGAAATGAGTAAAAGAATTTAAACAAATAAAAAAAACGCTGCTTGTACTGACTCAAAAACCTACTAGCACTTGTCGGCAGAGCAGTGCCAACATCATAGGTCTGCATTAGGTACCTAAGTAAAATATTTTTTCAAATTCAAATTCATATTCAAATTCATTTATTCACGTATAAATAGAGTAAATACAATCGGTGGTTTCCATGTTACATTATTTGGTCTTATAATTCTATTTAGCCTGTGGTATGGCATGTGAATCGTTTTCTTAAAAGTAAAAAGGAATAAAGAAATATAAATATTGTAATGACCTAATCTTTAATGAATAATGATGACTTAATAAGTATCTACATAATTTCTATAATGTAATTTTGATGTATATTATCACGGTCTATGTACCATCTCTTCCCACCAATTTGTACGCCACAATATGCGGCTAAACATGTTAGAACTTCTGTATCTGTAATATCTTGCATGCAATGTATCATGTACACCATGTTTAAACAAATTAAATTTTACTTACTTACTTACTTACTTACTTACTAAATAATGGTTAGTCTTAGCCCGTGGTCTTAGCCAATACGTGTCTCCGAAATTCATAGTCTTATATAATGTCAATAAAACAATTATGTGCCTGGTAAAATACATTGTCAAATGCCAATAATAAATAAATAAATAATAAATAAATAGTCTTTTATTGCAGGCAAAATACCCATATACAAAAATTGAAATAGAAAATAGTAAAATAGTAAAAAAAAAAAGCATAAAACATAAAAATTAAAAATTGATACATGGAGGTATGTATAGGTACCCCTAGTCTTCAATAAACAATAGTCCTTCGTCATCTTTTGTTCTCGCTTAGGTGAACAGAAATCCAGTGCATAAATATTGGGCTTGCTAGGTTGCACGAGACAACCCTCAAAATGCTGTTACTGGAGCGTCTCAAACTCTGCCAAAAAGACGCGACTCTCGACCTCATGATAGCGTAGAAGTCCGGGACCCTCGCTTCGACAAACATGCTTGAGGCACTGCAGCATCTTGGCAGTTTCATAAGGGTCCGGTACGCATCATTGTACTGAACCCTTAATGAACTGTACATCTTTTTTGTGAAGTTGCACCAAAGTTGGCAGGTGTACATTGATAAGCAATAAGCTCTGAATAGAGTATTCTTCACGTCCTTGGTGCACTTCACAAATCTGCGCGCGAGCATGTTACTCCTCACTGCGAGGGCCCTACGCTCTCTCTCTATGTCGCAGTCGTCCTGAAGTCTGTCCGTCAGAATGTGCCCTAAGTATTTGAACTGCTTAACGACCTTAATGGTCGCACCATTCAAATACAGACAGGGTATGTTTCCCGGACCAGCTCCAGACCTGAATACCATGGATTCGGTTTTGAGAACATTATATTTTAGTCCGTGAGCATCAGCATAACGCTCACAGACAGACAAAAGTTTCCTCAAGCCTTTGATCGAGGGACTCAAAAGAACCATGTCATCAGCATAGCTCAGGCTGTTCACGCAGACATTGCCTAGGTGACAGCCAACTTTGGTTCTTCTGAGTTCCGCAATCAGATCGTTGATATACAGGTTAAAGAGGTCCGGAGACGTCAACCCTCCCTGGCGAACACCACAAATAAAACTCAGTCATTTCTACGTTGAATTAATAATACACAACACACATTATTTAAAATATTTATATATAGAATATTTTCCTTATTCCTGTAGCCATTCATTTACCGAGTAAATCATTTTTTTAAGCAGTAGCTCTTTAAGCTTTTTCTTAAATTTTGGTAGGGGGAGATTTTGAATGTCTGTTTGTAACCTATTATAAATTTTAACGCACATAGCTGAGCAATTTTTTTTTAACACCGCAGTCTTTGGTGCAAAATCTAACACTAGTCGCTGACCATGTCTGGAGTTACGAGGGTAGACATTATCCCGTGTATAAATATCACGAGCTCTTACAAATAGATTAGGATTGGACTTTACGAACACACAAACTTCAAAAATGTACATACTCGGCAGGGGTAATATCTTGAGTTTATTAAAGTGAGGTTTACATGACTCATAAGGAGGAGTACCAACAATTGCTCTTATGCATCGTTTTTGGGAGAGAAACGCCCGCTGGGAGTCTGTTGAGTTTCCCCATAGTATTAACCCGTATCGTAGCACGGAAGCTACATGGCCATGGTATGCCAACAATACCGTACTTTGGTTAGACGTAGTTCTTAGTCTGTTTAGGACATATACGAAAGTGTTAACTCTCTTGCAGACTCCGTCAACGTGTCCTTTCCAGTCTAGGTATTTGTCCATGGTGAACCCTAGAAATCTTACACTGGTAGATTCATTTATTTTTATACCGTCATATGAAATATGCCTTGGAACAATTTTTGATCCACGGGTTTGGAATTGTACAAAAGTCGTCTTATTGATATTTACTTGTAAATTGTTCCTTACTAACCACTCTATAACTAAATCAATTGTATTGTTTATATCAATGTCAAAGTTATTATTAATTATACTGTCATATGCTAATATTATTGAGATGTCATCTGCAAATAATATACATTTTTTAGTAAGAATGTCAGGTAAATCATTAATATATATAAGAAAAAGGGGGGGTCCGAGGATACTTCCCTGCGGAACGCCGTAACTGTTAACAAGATACTCAGACCTCTCTTGTTTTACCGCTGTATTATGTTCACAAGGTATTTCTACACATTGTTCGCGATTACTCAAGTATTGTTCTAACCATTGTAACGCTGGGCCTCTGATACCATAGTTCTCCAGCTTTTGTAGAAGCAGATCATGAGAAACGAAGTCAAATGCTTTTGACATGTCAAAAAATATTACTATTGTCTGCTTTTTCTTGTCAATGTTTACTAGGATATTGTGTACTAAATCGAATGCAGCAAGTGTAGTTGATTTTCCCTTTTGGAAGCCATACTGTTCATTCTTAATTAATTTGTACTTATTCAAATACGAAGATAATCTTTTATGCATAGCCTTTTCAAATATTTTAGACATAATAGGGATTAAAGTTATGGGTCTGTAGTTACCCATTTCTGTTTTCTCTCCTTTTTTATGCAATGGCTTGACTACTGACTTCTTTAACCGGCTAGAGAAATTTCCTTCCTGGAAGGATAAATTTATCAGGTATCCGAGCACGGGGACAATACTGACGACACATTTTTTTAAAATATCGGTTGTAATACCATCATAACCGACAGAACTTGTATTGTTTAAGGACATAATAATATTTACAATTTCAATGTCTTCTATCGGTGTAAGAAATATGGTATTGTTTGTACGGTTTTTATTTGTATTTTGTATGTTATTATTATCACTGTTCGATAGTTGTATTAGGTAATTATTGAAATGATTTGCTATGTCATAAGGATTGGTTACCATACCATTGTCAGTTTTTATTTCATTTATGAACTCTTGAGTGGCCTTATATCCTATATCATCATTAATGACTTTCCACGCAGCTTTACATACATTCTTAGATTTTTCAATAAAATTGTCATTAGTGATTTTTTGCGACTTTGATATACAGCGACGCAATAAGTTTGAATAGTTGTGGTACTTAGCTTTATTTTCTTTTGTTCGCTTAGCGTAAAATTTAAATCTTAAATGTCGCTTGGTTTTACAGCTGAGTCGTAGCCCCTTAGTAATCCATTTTATATCCCTATACTTTGTGGTAATCATTTTCCTAATTCTTGGGAAACATAATTCAAAAAATAAGCACAAATCGTCATGAAAGATATTAAAGGCTGAGTTCAGGTTAGGCTGTTTGTAAACACTGTCAAAAGTTAACTTGTCTAGACTTTCCCGAAATTTTCGAATATTATCCTGACAGAAGTCTCTCTTTGTTATATAATATTTCGAAGACTGAAAAATTTTGGTTTTTATTGTCACGTCTAACATCTGTGCTGTGTCGTGGTCGGAAAGTCCTAGTTTCAATATTTTACTAGACGCTTTTTTAACGTTACTAATTATATGATCTATGCAGGTATTTAGTCTTGTTGGCTCATTAATATGCATTGTCAGATTATAGTTATGTATGATGTCCTTTAAATTTTTGACAGCTTTACATACTTTGAGCGTGTTAATATTAATATCACCTGCAAGAACAATTTTATGTTGGTTGTATTTGCAGTTAAATAATAATTTATATGTATAACAGCGTATCAAAATGCTTTAAAAATAAGATATTTAGTTTCATCTGTCACCGCATCATACTCTTTTTTGCCAAGCTGTAAGTCCGAAAACATTCCGTTGTTTTTTTTCGCATTTTTTTTTAAGTGGTAAAAAAACTAACAATGCAATTTGCAGTATTCTTGTAAACCCGTAAATCACACCAATTTATTAAATTATTAATTGTCGAGATCGCATTATGATTATGTACAGTCACGGACTTTAATTGATGAGCCACCTTCAAACTTTTCAATTTTGCAGTTTCATACATTCACGAGATTACACGATTAAACACGAACTCAAATCGCACGCTCGTAAACAAGATGACAAATAAATTACTTTTAATCGGAAATATCCATAGAGGTTGACTTTATTAGTTAACCTCTATGGATATTTCTAATTTATTTGTCACCTTGTTTACTTTCATACATTCACGAGATTACACGATTAAACACGAACTCAAATCGCAAGCTCGTAAACAAGATGACAAATAAATTACTTTTAATCGGAAATATCCATAGAGGTTGACTAATAAGTTCTCAATGATAAAAATAAATACAATGTTGCATTAAGTTTATCCAATCTATTTGATACCGACCTCCTTTGAATCATAGCTCATTAACTCGATAATTATGAAAACATAACTGAAGACAGTGGCAGTTGAAATATCAAGATGACAAATAAATTACTTTTAATCGGAAATATCCATAGAGGTTGACTAATAAGTTCTCAATGGTAAAAATAAATACAATGTTGCGTTAAGTTTATCCAATCTATTTGATACCGACCTCCTTTGAATCATAGCTCATTAACGCGATAATTATGAAAACATAACTGAAGACTGACAGTTGAAATATCAAGATGACAAATAAATTACTTTTAATCGGAAATAGTCTTATCCATAGAGGTTGACTAATAAGTTCTTAATGATAAAAATAAATACAATGTTGCATTAAGTTTATCCAATCTATTTGATACTGACCTCCTTTGAATCATAGCTCATTAAATCAATACTTCTGAAAACTTAACTGAAGACAGTGACAGTTGAAATATCGATGTCAGAGAATTTCTCCGTACGCTAACGTTACTATGCAGCAGTAACCTACCAACAATTGTTTATCGTTGCTAGGTTACTGTTGCTAGACCTGCAATTGGTTGACTTTGAGTAGTCACTGCTGTCAAGTTTGTAGTTCTGCTCTCAGGTTAGCCAACCGGTAAAGATATGAAATATAATTTTCTTCTTCTGATACGAAGACATATGACTTTGCATTTCGGGAACCGAATAAACCCGATTTGTATTACACGGCTAAAATGCGAACAGTACCAGGTGGCTCATCAATTAAAGTCCGTGACTGTACATAATGATTATAAGTATTTGTTACTGGTTACATCATATTTGTTTTTATTTAACGACAACACTATGGTTTGTCTCATAATAATTTAATAGATTGAGTAATTGGTAGCTGCAGCGTTTACGCATGTTCGGTTGATTTATTTAATAAACAGGGCATTTCGTCCATGGAAAATTAAACAATTTGCAGGTAATGACGAAATTGAGGGAATGTTTAAAAAATATCCGGAAAACACAAGTCAATTATTTCAATTAAACCATATAAAGGTACTTTAGAAAATAAACAATTATTAAGAAAACAATACACCAACAAAACCATTGAATTAATAAGCAAATCACTTATTTAAAATTGATTGTTCTCAAGAGAAAGTGATGCGCTTAAGATCTAAAATTAAACATGTTTTTTTTTGCATTTTTAAGAACTTAATACCAATTTGAATTTCAAAACACTAATAAGTTATATCACGATCTCCACTTCCGCATTAACCCCGATTGGATACAATATATTATCTAAGGGGTGTTTACATAAACTCATAACCTAAATCACCATTTAAAAATTAACATTTTAACCATGCTTATCTTATGTAAAGGGGTCAATCCTCATCAATCAGCCGGCTCAACAAGATATTTATGTTTTTATAAAAATGAATAAAATATTAGAATAAACAGCCGCTTTATCTTCTATGCAAAATTTTACGTTATTACTTAAATGCTAATTAAGCTGAAAGTAAATGTTAGTTAATACTTAGTTATTCACCTAGACAAGTAGGTATACCTAATAATTAATATAGGTCGTAGTCAATAAAAAGTAATTAAAAAGTAAAAAGTAATTTTTTGTACACTCACATTGCTCTCAATATGGGAAAAAGCAGGCTCAAATAAATAACAATTTGTAACTTATGTATGTTAGCGGAAAAAGGGAAAAGCCCATTTCGTTTCATCAGAACATATAGATCGTCTACTGATGGAATGACAAAAAATAAGTAAACGAGTTGACTAAAGATTTCTGGATTTAAAATTATCCGTCTTCTATCAACTTGTACCACACACCAAAACGTCCACTAGGGATTTATTCCACTTCTCGTATTCCACTTTGATAACCGAACGTGACTCGTTAAAGAATCGCTAATCGAGTCCGAACAGGTATCGATTATTCCCGATTAAACTCGAGTGTTTGCGTAAGATTCTGATCAATTAGTTAGAGCACGCACCATGATTATTATGTAAAGACTAGATGGATATGTAAGTGTAGTAAATTTTTGTAAATTGCAACATTTACTTCCTTCTATTCGTTTAGTTAAATACTTCTTTGTATCCAGGCTAAATTCGCTTTTTGAATGCAGGTCAAGCTGCGAAACTGTGATGTACTGTTTTTTTCACTAAGCCGGGATGACAAATACTGCCTTTTTTAGTTTTTAAGTGTGATAAGCTTAAGCAGCTGATTATAGGTCAATTATAAAATACCACGTTAAAAGTCAAAGTCAAAACGTTTATTGCGAACTTAGTGTACAATGTTGTTGTTATGCCATGTTAGTACTTATGACTTAGCAGCCTTTTACAAGCATTGCAATTATCATCCGCCTGCCCTTATCATCCTAAATAAGCATGCATTAAAAAAAAATATTACTTAATTATTATCTTTTATACATGTTAGAACAGTTAAAATGAGAAAATATAGAAAACCGGAAATATAGATATCGTCTGTAAAAAAAAAACTATCTATGAATCAACACGTAGGTATATCGTAGGTTGATCGAGTGACACTACTAATGGCGCCAAACTCGTAGCTTTGTGATCGACACGCTTTGAAGAAGAACCTTATTGCATATCACAGTCCTCTACAAAGCATAGTCCGGCAAAGGTGCAATCTTTACTCAAACAGTTCCAAGAATTGACTCTTACGGCTCTTTTAGGTCTCAATCGTGAATGCCCTATTACAGAAGGCACGTGTAGGCAGATTGTTAGCACTAAAATTAGCAGTTTACTATGAACTAACGGCACGACAACGGTATAATATTTTTATCTCAGTCTGTCTGCCACAAACATTGTATTTACACAACACAAAGCAATGAAAACTTTTTCTTATATCTTTCTTGTTATATGACATTTGTATGGGAAGCTTCCGTAACACCTGTGATCTTTCCCATGCCGTTCCCACAACTATACTTGGTGTTATTTATGTTTCAAATCAAGTGAACTGCAATTAGAATCGTGCTAACTGCAATACGGGTTTTGTAGATGGAAAAACGAATATTGCTTACAATATCTCCCTTCTAGAACTAATAGCTATAGCGAGATTTACATAATACAGTCTTATTTAACCTCTGTGGTAACAACTCCTGTGATCATTCACAAAGTATTCGAGAAATACTAAAATTATCTTTTCTCTCTTTCCAGAATGCCAGTTACGTGATCAACAGACGATACTCGAAAGACAAGATGTCACCGGTGTGCCACAACTTCGTGCAGAACGCGTGGAAGAAGGACTTCTGTTCCAACTGTTTCAAGTCGCGCGAGGAACACGTCAAGCAGGAGCGGGTAACTGACGGCGGCAAGTACCTCGCCACATCCTTCCAAAACAGAAGCACCTACTTCAAGAAAACGCCGCCAAGCATACTGAAAATACACCCAAAGAAGAAAAACAAACGAAACGTCACCTTCCCCGAAGAAGTATGCAGTGTTATAGGCTTCGGAGGCGACGATTGGTCCGATGGAGAGGAGTTCGAAATGTCAGAGGAAACTGAAGAGGATGACCCATTCCCAGATACAGAAGAGGAGAGAGAACTTCACAAAATCACTAAATCCAACACAGATTTCAACACAGTTAAAGCTAACTTGTTGGCAGATTCTGCCGCAAAATCTTACACATCTCTGTTATTGGGAAAGGTGCAGACCGACTCAGATGGCAAAAAGAAGACACTGTTAGTATCTGTCACGCCTTTCGGCTCAGAGAATAAGCCTAACCCTAAGTCACACGTCCGAAAACCCGCCGTAATACACGTATCGGAAGCACCCGTCGAAGAAACGTGTAATAGTTATAAAACTAATATAATTCTATCTTCGTATAAAGAAACAGAAACAATCATAAGTGCAGACAATACCAGTCGAACTATTTGCACAGAAAAGTCGTTGCTAGAAGAGATATCAGAGACATTAGAACAAAATAGAATGTCTAACGGCAATGATAACCATATGTCGCAATCGAAAAAAGATAGCAATAAACCTACAGTGGTTGATGAAAAGATGAAAGAAAGTATGCAAGATGAAACTGAGAAGAAAGAAATGTGTGAAATCAAGAAGAACGGTATTGTAAGACAATCGCCATTACAAAAAACTCATGAAAGGCCAAAAGTAAACTTAGGTCGATCCGAGTTTAAATTCTGTAAGATCAATATTGAGAGCAGTAGTGTTGATTCAGCTGTTAGCACTTTGAACTCCACTGCTAATAACTCGCTAGCCTCTGACGACGAGAGCTTTAGTGGGCGGACAGACTCGGACAATGACGACAGCGGACATTTTTCGGAAACCCATAAATGCGAGGAAACCGTTAAGATTAAAGTATTCAGTGAAGGCGATAAAAACATTAAAATGTCTCCAATTGGGCAACTGAGAAAAGTAGACGGGCAAGCTAACAGTGGCTATTCTACATTCCAAAGTCCGATCATTGACATGCCGCCAATAATACCTAAACAGCCAGATAATATATTTTCTGCAGACGCCAGTCGCGAACTGGCGGGTGAGCCAGACGGTAGAGCCGACCCGGACGATGCCACGGAAGCACCAGCTTTGCCGAAAAGTCCTATCCCCACTCTAGACCCGCGGCCATCTTTCTTGCATGGCATGATAACTGACATATTGCCTGCACTCAAACCGGCTTTACCAGAAAAACCCAAGCTACCAGTCAAGCCAGTTATCAAACAGACAACAAAAAAAAGTGTTATCACAACAAGCCAGCAGCAATCAAATATGTATATGCATACAAAAAAAGAGGAAGATGAGAAAATTATTGGATCGTTGAGTGAGGAAAAAAATAATGAGATAACAGAAGTTCACGAGGACAAAGCGGAACCGATTTATTATGCCCAACCGGTATTGACTAAAGAGGACAGTGACTCGTCGCTCAGTAGTCTCGGCAAACGCAAAGCGCCAACACCGCCATCATCGCCCACGGTTGAAGAGTATCCTAATATTTACCAAAGAAACTCGACTGGGTTCTTGAAGTCAGACGCACCGATCGTGAGGGAATTGGAAAAAAGAGAAAGGGCTACTGGGACGACAAGTAAAGCTCGACCTGCAGAAGAACCAATTGAGATTAAGAAGGTAGATGCAACTCCAGAACCAGCGCCACGAAGAAACATATCCCTATCCCATGACAACTTACTATTGGATGACAAACGCAAAGGAAAGCTTAAATTCTCAATCAAAAAGCTACTTCGGATAGGCTCATCAAAGGACCTCGACAAAAAGGAGCTGACGGTTCCAGCCGTAACAAAAATGTCAGGCAAAACTGAAGAAATATACGATTTGACCCCAAAACCGAAACCACGTCTTGTAATCATACATCCTTTGGACATGAATGGATCTAACGGAGTGGAGGTTGTGAAATCGAACTGTGAAATCTCGGGAAATCTGCGTCGATTGAGTCACGATGACGTGTCTTCGATATACAGTGGTTCTAGTACTGCAACGGAGCCGGAGATACCTAAGGTAGTGAATAAGCCTCCTCCTCCTCCGAGGCAGTCGAGTGAGGAACATAAGGCCGTGTCGAGTGTACCGAAGCCCGCACGACCACCACCTCCGAAGTCAGCTGCTTTGCAGAAGAAACAGAAACAACAGGCGTGGGCAACTGCTCCCAAACAAAGTGATACTATTTATGCTAACTTAGGTGAGTTGTTTTAAATTCATTTCTACAAGTAGGCATAATTTTGCTTCTCAGCCTACTATTCCGTAATTCCCTGTAACTTATACCTTTTAAATTGTCGAAAGAATAATGATGTAATTAAAAGTACTGTTGGTAACATTAATTTCAATACTTTAAACTTCACAGGTGAATAAAGAAGCTGATCATATTGCCATAACCATATTTTCACTTTTTAAACCAAAATTATAATTTTAATGAATTAAATTTATTTAACTAACAAAAATATTCAATTTTGTAGGAGAAATCAGATCTGCTCTAGCGCCGAGAAAACCGGAACGGACAGCGAGTATGCGCGAGAGAGAAGCACGTTTGGAGCTCCCCAAACGTAGGAATCAGATAGACGACGACAAAGACGATATAGACGACGGACCACAAGAGCTGGTGCAAGCCACCAACGACCCTGTCATACACAGCTATGACGACGTCTACAACTCCGCTAAATACGACGAAGAAAATTGTGATTCGGCCAAGAATAGCGACAGCGATTACGAATACGTCCACCACGCGAGATCAAGCTCCCCTGAATGCGACTCTGCCATAAAACCAAGAGAAGCCAGCTCACAAATAGAATCCAGAAAAAGCGAGGAAAGCAACACTGAGTACCCGAAATACAACAACGGAATATTCAACCGTACATCCCTACCTTACTGCGGTAGTGAGACAGAATCTGAAATCTATTCTCCGTACAGTTTCTACAGCTCTAACGATAATATGGATAGTCCTGGGAACGAAGATTATCAGAACGAGATGAGTCCAAAAACTACAACAAATAAACTTCGAGTAAGGAAAGGGCGGAGCGTGGTGCATAGAAACCTAGAGGACAATTACGGCGCAGTCGTTATTGCGAATCACGAAGCGCTCGCGCAAGTTCTAGAACAGGTAATTTGTTTAGCTTACCTCAGTACCGAGATTGCATAAAGTGGTAAATCGTTTTGCATTTCGTTCGCAACTTAAGTACGAACGGCTTAATTTATGGAACGGTTCAAGTGAAGTAGATCCTTGGAGATATTCGTGATCTAACATCTTGTTTTGGTTAAGTGCTTTGATTAGTAACTTAAGTCAGAAGTCATGTACACTTTATATATTATGCGATTGATAAACTTATTGCTTACTTCCTATTGGATTACGCTACCTAATAGAATTCGTCGCCTTGTGCTCAGATACCCTTTTATCTGTTTCATAAAATATCTTATGTATATTTTATACGAGTAATTCCAAATCATTATAAAGGTTATGCCCAGTTCTTATAAACAAAACCGAATCGTTTTGCTTACTAATGGTAACTTTTTTTAATTGCCAAATTGGCCATTTAAATAGATTCGTAAGCTAATTTTACCTGCGACAGCTACTTCCATATAGGAGGGTCTACTATGCAAATCTAGGTAAAGATACCAAAACGGTCCGTAAATTATAGAAATTGGCCATTAGTAATCAAATTTTCATCATTTTTTTTATCAATTATTTCCAGGTTCAACAAAGTGCCACAATGCAATCATCCCTACGGGGTCTAAAGGCATGTACCAACCTAAGGTGGAACGATTTCGCAATCCAGCAACCCAAGCCAAGCTCAGTGAAAGCCGGCAAGCGGTTCTTCTACCCAGCAATCTGGAACTCCAACCAGGGTCCAGTGAACGTGACCCTGATGGTGTATAAGGAACAGATGGCTTCGCAGATGGTATGCCAGCAGTCGGTCCAGCCGCAGACCTTGAGTTTGAATGCTATTACGGAGTTCTGTGACTTGGTACCTCTTCAGCAGTTTGGGGAAGAGGGCGAGGATTTGGTACAAGGTAAATATTAAATTCTTTATTAATTTTATGATGGGATTTGGAAAGTACCTGAGTAGATTCTACTGTTGTGTATCTCCCGTTGATCTCGTGGTCGTAACCGCAACTGCTGAGAGTAGGGTCCTGTCCTGGGATCGATTCCCGGGTCGGGCGTTTTTCCATTAGGAATTTCTAAGTAACAGCCCGGAGTTTGGAAGTTGGCGGTGTGATACTCCCGTGGCTCGGTGCGCACGTTAAGCCGTTGGCCCTGCGCCTGATCTCTCTACGGTCGTGTCGGACTATGAAATGAGGGAAGAGAGAGTGCACCCGCGCCGAGGGCTGGTCTCCGATGTGATTGGTCGCCATGGCCGAATTTCGGTCTGGAGGACTATTATATTCATCTTAGTATATATTTTACTACACACTACTCTTCTACATTTTTATTTCATTCTTAAATAAGTATGTAGATACGAGTACCTTTACTTTAATTGCGTAGGCCCATAGTATCTAAGTTATTTAGGCCGATACACACAAAGTAAATATGTAGTTCATCTAAATTCATAATCCAATGTTTATTAAAACTAGTTTACTATCTGAAGTTGTTCGACCACACTTATTTGACATGAATTCCTTTCGTAACCCAGATATTTAGATTTAAAGTCATTATTGACGGGCCCCGGGGCTTGTGTTGAAATCCGTGTTTTTCCGTAGTGGTCATGGTTTAATTTCAAATATAGATACTAGATACGGCAGGTTAACTGGCCGAGTACCTAACATTTCGAAACCATTTCGATAGTCCGAAGACAAAAGTCTAACAACAAACTGGTTCTACACATCACAAGGATGCTCATCCGCCTATACCTACTGTTGCCATTAAAATCTGATGTTTCAATGATAGGATCAAAGAATAAATAGTAATCATCTTAAAATAAACAGGTCATAGTGGTGTTATTTCATTGGTCCACATTATGACAACGAGAATTCACCGTCCCATCACTGCCAAAAACCATTCAACAACTTAAAATGACCACCCAATATTTCTCTATTCCAGCCACAATAGTAGTGTTAGCCCACGCCCAAGTGGACACCATCCACTCCTACGGCGAGAGCCTGCACGCAGCCGAAGGTCTGACCACGAAAGAACACCAGCTCGTCCAAACGGAACAGATCCATGAAGCCATCTTCATGATGCTCCAAATGATTAACGGCCTCAAATGTTTGCAAGCGCGAGGAGTGGAAGAAATCCCTGATTCCTTGACGTCTTTCATTGCCCTGAAGGAGTTGCAACCTCTGCAGTCTCATGGAAGTACTTTGAACCTGCCTTCGTCACCTGATGATAGGTTGAACTCTCTTTGGGCGCCGAAAACGAACTCTTACGGAAGACTCTGCATATTACAGGGGTGAGTTTCGGGTTCTGCAACATTTCTTTATCTCTCACAATTACTTTCACACGAAACAATCTTGGAGAATTTTATTGAAGGATGCAATATGCGAAGGTTTTGATTATTGCGTAAAAAAACTGCTAATTGAAATTTCAAACAACCATACATTTGCAGTGAACTAAAAAGTTACTGATAAATAGCATACTATTACGTGTATAATGCCGCCAGGTTTCCCCGAAAGGTTGGGCATAGGTGTATCTATAGTTAGGTATCTTACCTACACCCACTTTTCGCCAGTTATGTAAAATTACATTGCCAATAGAATAAATAAAGAAAGCTTGGACATAACCGCGATACTACCTACACATTATCCATTCACAAATTGTTTATCTTGAAAACTTTCTAATTAATCTTATGTATCTCCTTTTCCAGATTGAGCGACGAAATAAACAGCAAATCGACAGAAGAGGGTCATCTCAATTCTCTGTGTAAATGTGCTATAAAAGCGACCGAAATTCTTCTCCCAGGAGAGAAGCTTATTCCCCTTCTAAAGGAAATACTGCATGAGGAACGTGCGGTGTCCCTGAACCAGGCGAAATCTGTGCTGGAATTCATGCTGTGGGGACCTTTGGATGTGGTTCAAGGGGTCCCGGTTGAAGAACGAGAGCTGTCGCTTCAAAGATGGCTGGATCTTGAACGGGCGACCGTCTTACATGGACTTGTAAGAACAAGGATCCAGCTAAACGTGTTTGAACAGCTCCATCTTATGTTCTTAGTCCGGTCAACAGCTAAAGCCATGTGCGATGCATCCGTGCTCCTCGAAAAAGCCAATGTTTATTAATTATTGTAAATTTTTAAGCTTACTTTTAATGATGACCTCTTCGTTTATATGATCCAGTTTTGACTTGTATTTATAGTCATTTTCTAAAGTTTAATTTTGTAATTATTTCCAAGTAGTAATTTGGATTTTTTATCGTCGTTTGTTTTTTTTTCATAATTATGTAACGTAAGAGGCATCCGTCTATAATGTAAAACTTAGCTTAGTAGGCGTAGGCACCTGAAGACTTGATATTTTATTTTTAGAGTGTTGAATAATTCTATAATGTTGGGTATGGGACATGATTGGAAAAGTTTATAATTTTAATATTATATTACCTATTATAAAGTATCAGTAAACATCAATATGATGTTAGATATTGAGATTGAGTATGTTAAATTAAATATAAAAGCTTACTGCCATTTTATGGGACCAAACTGCTAAAGGTCGTAAATAAAGTTAGAAATCACTATGTATATTTTATCGACCAATAAGACCAAAATATACTGATCATAAAGACATATTTAATAACGCATTTAAGCAAGAAATCGTGGCATAAAACGGAGGAGGCAATTCTCAGCAAAGTTGCCAATAAATATAATTATTACTTTAGCCCAATTCAATCAGTTTTGGCCAAATTCGAGCATTTTTCATCCAATCAATGACTAGAAAGGTGCCAATACATAGAACTGAAGGTATACTCATGTACTAACTCCGGTGCCTTATATTGTATTATACGTAAGAGCTGTATCATATCGAATGTAATTTATACTTTATATTACGAACTCCGTTAAGATATCGAGTTCAAATTATTAATTTTACCCTTTGTAAGAATTCATCGAATATAAAAATACATATTTCTTACTATACTTTTAGTTGTTTTATTCATGGCTAACTTCCGCCCACGTCATATCGTTTTATAGCCTACTTGCAGCACTTGTAGCAAGCTTGCTTGCAGGCAGAATATAATGACACTTAGGTTATAAGATCTCACCTGTATGTGGCAAATAAACGTTTGATTTGATTTGATACTAGCTGCGCCCCGCAGTTTCACTCGTCTCGTCGTGTGTCTCGATCCCGTGGGAATATCGGGATAAAAAGATATCCTATGTCCTATTCCAGGTCATGGTCTACCTAGTAAAAGTACTCTGTGGGTCTACCCCTGTGCCAAATTTCATCCAAATCCGTTTAGCCGTTTTAGCGTGAAAATCTTAACGAACAAACAAACTTTATAAATGCGAAAGTGAGTTTGTTTGTTTGTTTCGCTTTAACGCTAAAACGGCTGAACGGATTTGGATGAAATTTGGCACAGGGGGACCTTGACCTGGAGAAAGGACATAGGCTACTTTTTATCCTGGATCGCAGACGAAGTCGCGGGCAACAGGTAGTTAAAAATCATTTTAAATACATAATTTATTTTCATAGGTACTTAAATGTGAGAAAAGTAACAAGAAAACACATAAAATTGTTTCTAATACTTTATTGTCTCAAGTTTGCAACAGACATTCCACTAAGTAGGTAGGTAGGTACTACAACTAAAATACTACAGCCTACACAATAACAAGGAAGCTTATAAATAAGTAAATAATACAATCGCTTCATAGATATATAGTTATACAAGGATCTTTTGACGCGTGGCCGAAATTGGAACTAACGCCGCCATCTTGTTTTTCAATACAATTTCATGGCACATAAATGCAAATGTTTACCAGCAGCGCCCTCTTGTCAATGTCAGTCGGGCGCCAAAAGATTCCTATAGCACTTTATAAATGGCACAAATTAAAAAAGCTTTGAAAATGCAAACAATTAAGTGTCATATTTACTGCCATTTAAATATAATATTTAACAAAACTTAAGTTACACAACAACACATTTTAAATTAATTAATTAACATCACCTGCCTATTTTGTATCGTTGGTTACATCCAACTTGATACATTCTAATATCAACAGTACTTCATAAGCCCACCATGATAATCAGGCAAGTGTTCTAAAAGTTCTTATCGTGTCAGGCAGAGATCAACAGGGACAAATTAAATTAGATAGCAAAACTCCAGTAACGTGATGAATATCGATATCTAAACATGATAAAACAGTTGATGCAAGCAAAAAGTTGATGTTTTTTTGGGGTCATCTATCACCGGTAGTGTTGTAAAATATGAGTTTTTTCTTGTGTAAATTTCACACATGAGTATCGTTATCAAAAAACGATAAAGCAGATTTTACCAACTCACACTTCAAGTGACAACACTACCAGCGGTCACTGACCCTAAATCATTTTTATTGTCGTGTTTCTGTTTAGATATCGATAACTCCCACGTCTGTGGAGTTTGGCTATCTAATTTAATTTGAACCTATATAAACGTTACTTGGCACGTACTTAGCCGTTATTACTGACACTGTCGCACAACTATCAGACTACAAGAGTAGAGATGGGAACATGTCTACGTCAAAGCACTTGCTACTAAGTAACATTTATAGATCTCTTCCTTGCTATCTCAGACCCCACGTTTGTCTCAGAATCTTATTGTGATTACTGCTCGTTCTAATTAACTTGGCCGGGTAATAAAGAAGACTATAGTTTGACCTCACCACTGTACCGCGCCTTAGGAATCCACGAGGCGGTGTTGTGGGGCGTCGTGAGCGTTGACGAATGAGCAACACACTGCGGCCCGGGAGCCGCGCACAACATAGCTAAGGCGCGGTACAACAATAATGCTCGTTTCATTTTTCTATCATTCGATACCCCGAGTGAAAGATCCAGTTCCGAAACCCAACATCCTTGAATAGATTCACTAATGAATTCATTTTTCACTTTCAATTCAGGGTATGTTCAGAGGTTTAACTTCAAGTGGAAGACGCCGAATGAAGGACAAAAATGAACGAAAAGTGAAGCGAATGATATCTGCTTGACTTTTTTCAAACAAAATATCGTATCAAATCGGAGATAATTATAAAGAAAAGTAGACTGAAATCTAGGCACACATAATATTTTATAAAAAAAAAACAATAATATCAATGTTTGTCTTAATCAAATCAACTAAATTTGAGCGTAAATAATATCGCTTTCAAGTTTAAACCTTACAGTAAGAAATACATTTCACCCGCCGTTGCTTATAAATGTTATATGATATATTTGTTAAGATAAATTGTTATTGAGCTTTAGTAAATTACTGTCGAAAGTTTAGAGGCAATGGCAAAAAAAGTATTTTTTCGAGAAATAAATACATTAAATGTAAAAAAAAAAAAATTACTTCGAAATACTAGACTACTTTCGGTCTCAAATGAATCCATACTGGAGGAACTCGGACATCACCAAGCGGCTATCTACAATATGCCAGGAGCGTGCTCTCAAGCTTTTTCGGACATATTATGCGTTCACCTAAGCATGGTCTGGATTTTTGATACTGGGCCGGGTGGAAGCAAAACGCGCTCCAGGCAGAGCACCGGCGTTGCGGGTTAGTTCGGTTGCGGTTAGTCCGAAAGGGCTACCGGGACCTTGGCAACAGGCAACTGAAGGAACACGGGTGGGTTTTAGTCATTTAAAGTCTGACACGCCCTTCCGCTCCGCCCAGAGCGGGAGAAGTCATTGGATGATTTCCCACACACAAAAAAAAAAAAAAGGCAGTGCACCGGCAAGATGGTCAGACGCGATCAAGAAGGTTGTTGGAGGCAGTATCTACCAAGCGGTCCATACTGCAGAAGACCGCATAGCTTGGAGACGCGTCATTATGTGGTCGTGATCCTCAGCATTGAGGGAACGACGAAGATGAAGCAGAAGATTCTGTCTCAAACAGAGCCTATTGGTTATATAGAGCAGTAAAATATTGGATCAAATTTTCATAGACAATAATTGATAATGAACTAAATCTCAACCCAAATAGAGTTCAAAATAGCGTGCAAGGGAAGATTCCCTGTGAAGTATGTTCGCGCATGCTCGAGCATTTCACTACACTGTGTCCACTGATCCTTATACTATTGCCATAGCCTCAAAACCCAGAACAAATACAGGACTAGAAATGAACATACAAAAATATACCTTAAAACAACGCCAACAAAATAGTAAAAGCAAGCGAATCCGGAATGTATACAGCATGCATAAAAAAAGCAATCAAAAGAATTAAGTCGTTGCAAATCTCGAGCGCATGTCATGTAACCTTTATGAAAATTGATATAAGGTTTAAATTACAACGAGACGCGCGCTCATGAACGCAACAACTATACTAAAACATTCCAAAAGAAAACAGATCTCAATGTTACATAATAGAGAAGCTTAAAATAAAGTTGTAAAAAAAAATAGGAATATAAAGTGTAAAGCATTCGATTTTCAAACTATACAATGATACATGAACTTTAATATGTGAATGTAAATGCGCAAGATTCGCCGGTTATGTTTAAGTCCCATGTAATAGGGGGCGAGGCTGTTGCCATCAACCGGGCACAAGTCCGGGCTGCGACTAAGAAATTTCTGATAGAAAAACACAATAACATTTTGCCGGGAATCGAACCCAGGTCCTCATGCTCTGTAGCGGCGCTTGCGCCCACTAGACCAACGAGACAGGCAGCTAAGTAGCTATCTAGGTTAGGTGATGAATTAATCACCACAGAATGAGCTTTTTTCCTATAGTTCTTACCGATACGAAAACACCAGAGGGCCAATTCTCTTACTTAAAAAACTATAAGGATTCCTTGTTGACTACGGAACCCTAAAGAAATGTTCACATTCACGTCACAATCTGTCAAACTTGTCAAAAATATTGGTAAATTTATGTTTTTTTTTGACAGATTGCGAATGAGACGCGAATGTGAACGTTCTTCAAAATAGGGAATAGCCCCGCTGGATTCATCCTCTCACAAATATTCAAAATCCATGTATCATTGCCTAAATACAACTCATTTATAAAGAAAATCAATATAATTTTTAAAAAAAGCTCTAACTAATATCTT
Organism: Lithophane semibrunnea; assembly: GCA_947363905.1. Taxonomy (NCBI): domain Eukaryota; kingdom Metazoa; phylum Arthropoda; class Insecta; order Lepidoptera; family Noctuidae; genus Lithophane; species Lithophane semibrunnea. Next base: position 16,082,681 of record OX376197.1, read on the forward strand.
TCACACGTCTGTATCTAGACTCGATTGGGTAATAATAAAAATAATACTAAAACAATATTTTTCTGATTCAGTAATGATTAACAATAATAAAAAATGATTCCTTACGTCCAGTGGTTTTATAAAATTGACTTGATACAATACCACAGATGAATACAGATGATTTACTCCGCAAAATCATTTAAATAAAAGCGACTCTTGCTACGACACAATAAAGTGCAATTCAGGTCGCACAGCGCTAATTACCTACAGTTATATTCAACTAGAAGTTGCCTCTCTTTCTATCGCGTAACTCTTATATATTCTGACTACGTTAAACTCACTGAATTGACCCGACAAGACAGGCCCGCCGCGTACTTGTAGTTGCATAACTAAAATGCGAAGTGAGCCATCTGTATTCATCTGTGACAATACAGTAAAATGGTCAACAATAATAATTGTTTTTTCGAGCCCTTTATTTTTTCACGGTAATATGACATTACAAGCTCCCGCCCGCGACTTGGCCCGCTTGAAATATCCGCTATGACAGTCGTTAATACCACGATAAATAATAGAAAGTAAACCCTAATAGATTTGGTGGTAAGAAAACTTAGAACGGAGTCCGACTCGCACATAGCCGTTTTTAGGGTTCCGTACACGAAAGGTCACACCATGGACCGCCATGAGAACGAATGAATCCATACTGGAGGAACTCAACATCACCAAGCGGCTATCTACTGTATGTCAGGAGCGTGCCCTTAGCTTTTTCGGACATATTATGCGTTCACCTAAGCATAGTCTGGAAAGGCTTTTGATACTGGGCCGGGTGGAAGGAAAACGCGCTCAAGGCAGAGCACCAGCAAGATGGTCAGACGCGATCAAAAAGGTTGCTGGAGGCAGCATCTATCAAGCGGTCCATACTGCAGAAGACCGCATAGCTTGGAGACGCGTCACATGTGGTCGCGATCCTCAGCATTGAGGGAACGACGAAGAAGAAGAAGACACGAAAGGTACCGGAACCCTAATAATAAGTCTCCGCTGTCCAACCTTCTGTTAGCGGGCTGTATCTCATGATCTTAAATAGGTAGACGGTCGATATTTTCACAGATTGTGTATTTCAAAATTAAAAAATGTTAATAATTAAAAGGGATACAAGAAAAATGTTTTTTTTCAGCATTTAGTGCTCGATCTTAATACGGTACGAAACACTTCGTGTGTAAATCCGACTCGCACTTGGCCAGTATTTTCATAAAGTGACAGAACTCTTGAATACGCTCGAATCTTATACTAACAATGAGACAGTTTATTATTGACCATTCTACTCCTCACTGGGTATTATCCTTACTACCAAGTTATAAGTTTTATGTCCTCGTAAAGAGAGTTTTGGACTTAAATGCTAATAGTTTACAATCCCTTGTTGAAGTATACGTATTCTGGCGGCTTGCCATCCGTGTTTTTTAGGATTTGTTCGTAGTTGTCCTTCTCGAAACGTTTGATTGTGTCTATGGACAGTTTGCTGTAAAAAAAAAAGTGTGTAAAATGTGTGTTTGTCTCTGCATCACCCAAAAATATAAAATAACTGGTAGGTTTTCAGTAAATACACAAAGAGTATTTTTAGCAGTAGCTGTAATTATTAATATATTTAACGTCAGCTCAAACCGCGACGTGGAGAGACGCGACGTTACGCGCACTTTTTAACAATTATCGAACTTATTTTCTTCACGAAAAGGTATAATTTCAGTACGAGGGTTGACACGTGTCAAAGAACGCTGAGATGCGCAGCGCGTGTACCTTATTGTGTTGTAAATAAATTCGATATTGTATCGGATCATAAAAAAATAGCGCATCGCGTCTCGGCGTTGAACTGACCCTTAAAATTTAAAAACCGCTCTCAACTCAAAAATTAACAAAAAAAAATTTTTTTCAAATATTTTAGAAAAATATTGTATAGTTTACGACTACGGCATATGAACATTTTTCGTTTATTATTGAAATAATACACGCACCATCTTTGCGGGAAGATCGCACACGCAGTCGGCACCATAAAGGTTAGGCTGAAATGAATAAGATATATATTAAGTTTGACATCAACAATTCTACATTCTTCTAGCTGTCATTCATGGATCTTTGACAGTCGTTACGGGTCGTCAGAAGCCCGAAAGTCTGACAACCAGTCTTACCAAGGGGTATCGTATTACCCAGTTACTGGGTTGTGGAGGTCAGATAGGCAGTCGCTCCATGTAAAATACTGGTATTCAGCTGCATCCGGTAAGATTGGAAGCCGACCCCAAAATAGTTGGGACAGACTTCACAGCGCCTTAATTCCGTAACACACTTTCAATCTCAATCTGAATGACATTGAACGATATTGCGAATCCGTTGCGTCATATGTTCGAAAAATTTGTTTGATCACCAACAAAAATAACGCAATGAATGTTGTTGAACTGTCAAAATGAAAGCCATTGCTACTTTATGGTCGCTTTATCCTTAGCTTTATGCCTCGGCCTTACCCGAGGCATAAAGCTAAGAGAATCGTACATTACTGTCGCGGCCAGAAATAAGGGGATTGATGGACGATCACGTGAGTCCATCAATTCCTGATTGCGGCCAAGGCTTGTATAGTGCTTTTCTCAAATAATGCGCGGAAATTCAAACTGAGTAAATTAAATAAAAAATCCAGAATCAATGACGAACAACTATAATTTTTCACGCGAGAATCGGTTCATTTGCTTCTTCTTTACTTTAAATAAAATCTTTGATTGAATTTTTGAAGTTACCTCTTTGGTTGCCATGTGTGTAGAAGTAAAAAGTTCGTTCCATTTTTAAATAACACGACAGATATGAGTTTTCATAGTAATTTATTTGGCCGCTAAACACGACAGATAAGGATTTTTATACTTACTTTGCCGGCTGCATCGTCATTTGTTTCTGAACAGTACGGCAATTTCGATTTATCTCGAAGAAGGTTGTCAAAATAATGCTCGAATTTCTAAGCATGTTTGTGAAAACTAATTTTATTTACCTTTTGTTAATGCCACGAGTTGGGACAGTGTAATTTCAAGAAAGCTAATCTTAATGATAGTGATACTCACAACATGCCGACGATAGCAGTCTGTATGCCGATGTGCGCCCACCGGATCCTCTGCATCCAGGGTTTGGGCTCCAGACGCTCCATGATGACCGGTAGCAGCAACATGCCAGGGGCACACATCACGATCCTGGAATTCAAAAGTATAGTATCAGTCTCAACTACTTTCAGTCATTGCTACATATTATAAAACGAAGTCCTCCGCCGCGTCTGTTCGCGAAAAACTCAAAAACTACTGCACCGATTTATATGCTGTTTTCACCAATGGATAGAGTGGTTCTCGTGGAAGGTTTTAGTATATAATAACCGACATCCACGCGGGCGAAGCCGCAGGCATCAGCTAGTATTTAATAAACTTACAATAATAGACATTAACATGAACAAGTTTTTTTATAAGTATACAGGGTGTTAGGGTAAACACCGTTATCCTTGCAACCAGTGGTTTGGTTTCATTTATAGAACGTAAAATTAATGGAAAATTACAACTTTTTTTTTGATTTTTTGAAATCTACATTTTACCACAAGAGACGCAAGTTCGTTGTCCTATGCGCTAGGGCAACGAACTTGCGTCTCAACACGGGCGGGGGGTACGGGATGTGACCTGACCGGCCGCGAGCGCGACACCTCACTCAGTCAGTCAGCTGTTTCGCTAGAGAGCACGGTGTCGGATATAAACTTTTTAAAATCTTTTAATGAAAATAACGTTTTTTTTTTTTGTTGTGTTCGGTCATTTATTTTTATATCTAAGTCAACTACCCATGGTTTGAATGACAAGAGTGTTTACCCTTACAGCCTGTATAAAAACTTTTTGCAAAAAAAAACACCAAAAAAATTGGTTGTCTGTAAAGTCGGTATACGGACGATAGTGTAACGTGACAACGTCATAACAAGTGCCTTTCGCTCGCTCGTGTAGCGCTCTCGCTCCGATCGTAACGTTACAATGAGCGTAACGGGACAATGAGTCATCCTTTTTCGTGCGTGCAGCCGGCGTTCATCGATTTATTATGTTCTTTCTCCAGCATTAGCTTACCCACTGACATTATATGAGTTCATATATGTATTTTTTTATTTTACTGTATAATCAATTTATTTTTAATGTTTTTCTAATTTAATTTATTATTGACATAATCTACTCATTACAATGTTTACTACGAGTATATTAGTTGAATTGCAATGTGTGGTTAGCTAGCGAACTCGATAATTGATAAATATTATTTATTTTAGTGCTAGCTGACATATGGCTAATAATTAGATTTATGTTTTGTGTTGCATGATGTAAATGATTTTGCATACTTTTGTATAGAATCATTTTTTTTCTAACTGAACAGACAGCTGTGCTGCTGGGGAGTTTGTTGCGCCACTTCTTCTTCCCAGCTAAAGCACTAGGAAGTGGTGAAGGGTGGGCGTTTTGGGGGACTGTCTTATGTAATTTTGACGTTCGAAAAGTGCTGATTCTCAGCCTAGTTTGAATAAATGACTTTTGATTTTGATTTTTTTGATGTTGTCACGTCAAAAGTGAAAAATAACTTTAATTTCGAAAGTCTCGGTGTCTTCATGATTCCCGAAGCACATACTTTTCTTTGTAAAACTGTGCATGCTATTAGGTGTCTATAGAAAAACTTTACAAAAATAACATGTCAATGTTCAATGTTATTCTTACCTGGAGGTGACGACTTGAGATATGCCCTTTGCAGGCGCGATCTGAGACTTGCCAATCACTTTGCCGTTTTCATCAGTCACGTCCAAACCTGGAAAAGTAGAAGTAAAAGAATTAAGATGATAAGAATAGTTAATTGATTCAGACGTGACTTTGCGGAAATCCATAATAAAAGACAATAGACGTAGATAGTAGATCGGGTTCGCGACTGGTCAATCGTCATCCTGAGGATGCCTCGTTGAGAGGTGAAACATGTGTCGATTTCTTACAGGCTTTTTTTTATGACTCTTGAGGAATAGTTAAGCGGAATAGGTTAATAAATATATCTACGTCTGTTGTATATGATAAGAATAACAGAGTTTTCGTAGAGAAATTATACTAGTAAGTTTATTCCATATTGCTCGGTTGGATAACCACAAAACTCAAATGAAATAAAAAAACTTGTTAATTTTAATTTCTATTATTGTAAGTTTATTAATTATCATCATCTGCCTAGCCTTTTCCCAACTATGTTAGGGCCGGCTTCCAGTCTAACCGGATGCAGCTGAACACCAGTATTTTACAGTATTTTTTTGTTAGTGGGTTGTGGAGGTCAGATAAGTTTATTAAATATGATTCATTTAATACTTAATCTGTTTTCTTTATAAAGTCTGTCCTTTTAACCATCCTTATCGGTATCGCCGATACGTATTCATAAATATCGGTATCGTATCGGCCGAGATGCGTATCGATGCATCCCTAATCTCAATTCTCAACTTATCCTATGTATTATAAAGATGTATATTTATATCATTGATCATTAAAACATGACACACGTCTCGACATCACAATATCGCTTTCAAAGCACGTACAATACGACCGATGAATCCTGACCGGTCTGAACATTGCGCAGAAGACTGCGCACTATCATTTTTTTAGGAACCAAATGGTGAAATGAGACGAGTGTGAGTGAGAGAACATGCGCGAAAGTTCGTAGTGCCTATATTCAGACCGGCCATGATACATCGGCCGTATTGCAGGTCGGGTGATTAAAAGTAATTAAAGATTGTATGAATAACGACAATAATAAAGTGCAGTAGGTACTTACCTAACAGTATCTCATTCTGTCTCATTAAAGGAATGTTTACCCAGTTCGCGGCCGCCACAGCTACAAATGGTACGAAGCGCTGTAAATAAACAATTTTATGTGTGTATACACATTTTTTTTTTGTAGGTATGTGAAAAACGAAACAATTTATAAAGTATTTTGGTTATTTAAAGTACACAAATGACCAAAAAGAAACGAATGGACATCATAGTGCATCGTCTTCACATCTAAACAATTCAATAAAATGGAAGTGTGACATAGTCTACCTAATGTGGTAAATAATAAATATGATAATTATTGTCACCCAAGCTGATTCAGTTTACTATGACTGATCGTATGACATCGATGGCGGAGACATACGGTTCAAATAAAAAGTTTTAACGCATCATAAACAAAGGTGTGTCCAAACATTGCGCGGCAAGATCGCGGTAGCACCACGCAGTATTGGCAGGACTCATGTCTGCCGCGATCTAGTTAGGTAAAAATGTTTGCGCGCGGCAGGTAGACAGAAGCGTTCGCGCGCGGCAGTCCTCCAATCACTGCACGGCAGCCGCGCAAGATTGCCGCTTTATGTTTGGAGACACCTTTACATACACCTAGGGACAGTAGACCGCACGGCAGTGGTAACAAAATCAGTTTAAGTTGGCATCTTAAGGACCTCCTCCGTTATATCGAATAGACTGCAGCATTAATTTTAATTAAGTACCTAAACTATTCGAGGCTTGTGAGCCGCCCGTACTCCACTCCGTCTCGCTCTCACTCAGACTGCCAGTAGTATGGTGCGAGCGAGGTACAATTTGAGGTAGGGTAGGGCCTAAAAATCCGTACTACGCTAGGTCAGCTCAAGGTCAAACCAAGAATTTGCGGTCGACTGCACTTTCAGTAACTGCATTATCTACCGAACTTTGAAACATCCCGACATGAAAATAACAAGGGATTCAAAATTATAATCTTGTAGATAAATAAAACATACGTAAATAGTACGAATATTGAGGTATAATCTTATCTTATATTGATAAGATAAGATTATACCTAGCCGCTTAAAGACATTATTACCATTGGGTAATAATGTCTTTAAGCGGCTATAAAGATTATCGGATAAAAGTTATCGATACATGTTTACATAACTTATTACCGTAACTATTACAAAATGTCAAAAGATTACCAAGATTTCAAATAAAATGTAACTTTCAAAATTTTTCAAGATTATTTGATTGCCTTCATGTGGATAGCGCTGTACCTTAGCACTTGGTTTTGCGCGAATTATGTTTACAAATAACGGAGACACATCTTAATTCAGGATACGTGTTATTTTTTATTCGATTATAATATCAGCTAGCTCATTCATTGTATGAGCTATAAATGTGTGTAGGAATAGAATATGATTATATTAGGGAATGCCCTAAAGAATAGCCGTACGTATCGCGGTTTTAGAATGTGCTCTAAGATGTGTAAACCTGCTTGTGCCAGTTTACGCTATTTCACGGATGTAAAGTTAAGTGCACAAACCCAGTGCACAAGTGAATTTACACAGCGTTGCTAACATCAAAAGTTCATTAACACCGATTTTAGACCTTATTTACTTAGTTATACGATGTAAATTCGCTTGTGATATGCTCCGTAGGATCTGAGTAGTGTAATTCTTTAATCAGTTTACAGTGGCAAAAAATCAACTTACAGCAAGAATAGGATTCTTCGCACGTTTCTGGATGCTGAACTTGAAGATCAGTGCGGTCGCCATGGCGGCTGACGTAGCAGACACATACGCGACCCCCATTTGTGTAGTCGTGAGGGGCGAGTTCGCGTTACGGTTGGTGTAGTTCACCAACGCGTTGAACGACTGGTTCACCCATTGCCAGAAGACTACTGCTACTGGAGTTCTGCAAAAGAAATGGTTTGTCTAACGTTTCCTTATTTTTAAAACTTTTATCGCTACATTAAGCGTGCGCACGCGGCGGGTGCACGGTGCAGGCGCCCGCAAAACGTACAATACTCGTCGCACGCGTCCGCGCCAGAGAGCGCTTCTCATATTATCTTTCAATACAAACAGGACCCACTGCGTGCGTAGCGAACGCCCTAAACCCTCAATTCCTAGCAGATGGCGTTCTGTGGTTTCTGCCTACCCCCACGGGAAAAAGGCGCGTTATATTTTAATATTATTTTTTTATGAAAAATTGCTTTGGCAACGACCGAGCGACCTACACTTCCAGACGCGTGTGGCTGGTTGCGTCGCCGTTGACAACTAGTTGCGTCGTGTAAGAACCACCATGGAAATGGTCTTAGAATGGCCTTAGAAGAAGAAGGGTAAGAAACCTGCCTCAAAGCTGGTGGTGACGGGCAAGGTGGATGGGAAAAGACCTCGCAGCCAGTCACCTAACCGCTGGTCAGACCAAGTAACCTCACTGGACTCTCTGTTACGGCCGCCCTGAAAGAAACGGAGAACCGAACGAAGTGGAAGAACATCATACATAAAGTCGACCGCAGTACGCGAACAAGAAGAGATCCTGAAGAAGCAGGTAAAGTGAGGTTAGTCAGGGAACCATTACAGGTACATACAGTATGCAAGGCTAAACACCGTTGTCACTCAAACCATGGGTACTTGACTTAAATATAAAATTAAATGACCCAGTAACAAAAAAAAAAACCTTATTTTCATTAAAAGATTTTAAAAAGTAAAATATCCGTCACTGTCCCGATACTCATGGATACGCGTTCGAGAGAGCTGCGAAACAGCTGCCGGCCGGTCAAGTAACGTCGAGCGCGCCCCGCCCGCCTCCGCCTACCGCCGGCCGCCGTGTTGAGACGCAAGTTCGTTGACCTTGCGTGTAGGGTGAAATATTCTTGGAAAAATGTAGATTTTCTTTAAAAAAAAAAAAGTTGTATTTTACCATTTATTTTACGTTACGATAACGGTGTTTACACTAACACCCTGTATAGCATTTAGCCAATACAACAACCCACATAAATTAAAGTTATATACGCTCATTTCCATAGCAACGAAGATATTCTAATAAGTCGGCGTACTTACATAATCTCTAGTTAAAACCCTCTATACATAAAGATCTCTGAGCGAGTGAATATAAAGGGAAATGATCTTTTACATCACAATGCTCTGTTTGTAGCAGCAGCACATTATATGTTATCCTTATTAGCATTTATGAGTAACAATATATTTTATTTTAAAAACATTGTTTTGTCTATTGATTCTACCTTTTGTTCACGTGCATGGTTATTTTACTACCTATCAATGAGGAAGAGAGTAGGGTATTATTGGGCATTCTATACCTCCAGTACTGTCGGACAGTGGTATAGAATGCCCAATAATGAACGATCGACTCGACTCTCTAGTGAATTACTGTACTCGACCAATGATCATGCGAGTGCGCCATCGCTGTCCTCCAGTAGCTCGACGAGTTCGCCTTCGCTACGGACAGTGGTATAGAATGTCCAATAATGAACGATCGACTCGACTCTCTAGTCGATCAATATGTCATGAAACTCTTCAGTAGGGTATTATTGGGCATTCTATACCACTGTCCTCCAGTTAAAATTAAACAAAGGCCTATTAGTGGACACAATTCTTTTAGAAATGCTACAAGTAGAGTATGTGGTCTTACGTACCTACTCTATTCCTTTTGGCATGATTATAATGTTAAGCAGCAGAAGTATAAACCCTCTATTAACTAAAAGTTGACTAAGAGAATGTTCACGAGAATTCACGAGAACAAAGAAAAACCGGCCAAGTGTGAGTCGGACTCGCGCACGAAGGGTTCCATCTATAAGAACGGCAAAAAAATCACGTTTGTTGTATGGGAGCCCCCAAAAATATCTATTTTATTCTGTTTTTTAATATTTATTGTTATAGCGGCTACAGAAATACATCATCTGTGAAGATTTCAACTGTCTAACTATCACGGTTCATGAGATACAGCCTGGTGACCGACAGACAGACAGACGGACGGACAGCGGAGTCTTAGTAATAGGGTCCCGTTTTACCCTTTGGGCCCGGAACCATAAAAAGGTGTTAATCATGAAACGCAAGTTTTAAAAGCGTAAAATCGCTTGTTGACAAATTCCTCGGCACTTGGCAACACAATGTACTAACATTAAAAGTCATTATTCGATCTTTACTGTACAGCTACGTTATTTGAGTTTTGGCCTACATTGGCCGGTTGCCATTGCAACTGCATTTCAAATGCACTTTAGTCCTTCAAATTAATGTAGGACTTTAAATAAACTTGTTTTGTAAAAGTACGTTATTAAGAGGAAATAGTCTCTTCTTATAACTAGGTCTTTTCTCCATACAAAAATTCATAATTCGAGGTACGGCTCTCGTCCATTTCATCCTCCAATATTGGACCAAAATGAAAAATATTTAATAAATTGATTAAGAAGGATATTTATTGTGCCCCAATGTTTTTCTTTTTTCATTAATAGTTGTCAAATTTGTACAATAGGCATCTGATGACAGCGGTCTAAACAGGCAATGTTGAGCATTTGCTGAGGGTTCTAGTGCTTCTACAGATAATGTATCATCAAAACGGAAAACATAGGGGCATAGACCTAGTTGATATTTATTTTACTGTAAAAAATCATTGCCCTAAGGTCATAAGCCAGAGAGAAAACAAGCGAGAGCGTTTGTATGGAGAGGGGACCGACCCTATTTCCTCTTAAATTATCAAGAGAAGCGACTTTTCTCTAGCAGTGAGATATTCTTCTTCTTTTCGTGTGGTTATTGACTAACCTGGTGTCAGAGTTTTAGAGCCACCCATGGGCATCTGACTTGGCTTCACATGCCGTCAAGAAATATCTCTCAGGCATGCCGGTTTCCTCACGATGTTTTCCTTCACCGTTTTTGAAGCAAGTGATAATTATACAGTATACACATGAATCGGAAAAGTCAGAGGTGCCTTGGGTTCGAACTCAAGACCTATGACTTGGCAGTCCGACGGTCACACCACTAGGCTATCACTGCTCTGATCTGCTCTGGTGGGATATTACAAGCCAGAATATAATAGCATAATCAGCCTATAATGTTCGCACTGCTGGGAAACAGGCCTCCTCTCTTTGAGACGGAATGGTAATCTAACATGCGGGTCAAGGGTTGGTAGATGTAACTTGGCTTCAAATTCTTGATTCTAGGACATGCTGGTTTCCTCACGATATTTTCAGAAAACATCGTACAGTCACGAGCAAAAATATGTATACACTCAGCAAAATTCAATAACGATTTTCTCGAGGAATTACGATTGTAACTTTGAGATGATACGTATTTCACAATAATAGGGGTTTCAAAATACTATGTTCGTTATATCATAAAATTATAATCAATACAGTAGGGGAAAATCACTTTTAAAACTTGCTAAGTGTATACATATTAGTGCTCGTGACTGTACTTATACTTGGGTTACCACAAGTAAACCGCGCGTCGTTTCGTGAGATAAAGAAATACTGTACACCAAATTAGACTAAACGTTCAGTCAAGTTTTAGGTAACTAAGCTAAAGAAATTATGTTACTTACAATAGTATAAGAGACAGGTTCACATACCTATACCACTGCAACATGGCTCCAGTAATAAGACAACCTCCTGGCATCTGGAAGGACATTCTGCCGAAGACATTCTGAAGTTCCCCACTGTCGGGGTGGAAGGCAGATTCATACAGCTGCTTAGCTCTCACTACTTGCTCGTACTTTGTCCCCGCTGGCTCTTGGCCTAATCTAAAGAAAAGTGAAAAATATTACTTTAAATAATCTAAACTAATATGAAAAGATTTGATTTTTTGTGTTTGTTTGTTTCACACTAAAATGGCTAAATGGTTTTGGATGAAATTTGGCACAGGAGTAGACCATGACCTACAGAAGGACATAGTCTATGTTTCATCCTAGATGACCGACGAAGTAGCCGGCAATAGCTAGTATAAAGAAAAAAAAGTGATTTTTGTATGTTTGTTTTTAATGGATAAAGTCAAAAACATCAAAACCGTTTTAAAAAATTCTTTCACCTATCAGCAAGTGACATAGGCTGTATTTTATTTTTATGTCATTTTGACATTACAAACGGACACTCTTTTCCAACTTTCGGAAGAAAGTTATGTTTATGTAAGTTATGGATGAATACAAGAGTAATAATAATAAACAAGTTTTCCTTCTTTCTTTTCTATAATTTAATGATAATGTTGTGTTATACTTACTTATACTTCAAATAAAGGTCTTTAGCTGCATGCAGCTCAGTTTCTGAAGCCAGTGACAGTAGAGGATTAGAGATGTATGCGAAATGCTTGAATCTACCCACAAATGTGCCCTGGTCCCACAGCGGCTGGGTAATGTCTATCCTTTCTGTCGCCATCACCTGTTGGCATACGTTATTTAAATTATGACACTAACTTATGAATATACAAAGATTCATTCAATTTGCAAAATTTTATTTCTGGCCATTGATTGAAATCACTTATTTTTATTAATAACTAGGTAATAATTTACACTGAGTCATTCGCATAAATAAAGAAAAAAATTGCAATGAGTTTGGATACAATGGGCCCATTTTACTACCTACAAAATTGTATATTCTCAAACAAACAGGAGAGAAATATTTTAACACTTTCACTGCCTATAGTTACAATTTATTTTAAGCTCTCAAGGACAAAGAGTCTTATTACTTGCCGAGTTTCTGCCGTAGTAAATAATAACTCCACCGTCCACGTAATATGAATAAAGTCCGTACAAAAATGTTAAAATAGTAGTCAATCAACTTGAGACAACAACAAAAGTACATTACATGGCCTTGAATATACGACAGTCAAATAAAACCATGGCAAAAACTGCCGTTTAGCAAACAAGAAAATAAAAGCAGAATAACTTCGAATAGATTATGTAAGGCCGCGTTTAAAAATTAAATATCTACAAAACATTGATATATTTCACGTGAAATGAACCTGTATTTTACTTACTGTAGTATGTTTTAATTTCCTGAAGAGCGAAATATAATTTTAAGTAAATGCTATTGATACAAAAAGATATAAAAAGATGTGCGTGTTTCGCGAACTCAATAAAACAACTGGAAAATAGTGTCGTCGCGTTCGCCTTCGCGATCGTAAACTGGAAATGTCAATCTGTCATTCTGTCAACTCTGTGAAGTTGTGAACTCTGTCAAAAGTCAACGGAACGGAAAACGGAAACCCCGAATGAAAACAAAAATCAGTACACACGGCTACACATCAAGCTATACATTTCCAGTTCCTGTAAAGTTCCGTTGGTACAAACCTCGCACTGTACGGAAATCCTATACATTGTGAGATCAGCATAAACTGGAAATGTATAGCTTGATGTGTAGCCGTGTGTACCACAGTAGTTATTTGTAAAAAATAAAACATAAGGTAAAAATCTTTTTAAAAACAAGCTTTTAATTAACTAAAAAGTACTTAATAAAAACGAAGCAAGCTAATATAAAGCTTGTAAAAAGAAACTCGTCGAAAACATCAACTTTTGATTTCGACGACGTTACTTACTAGCGACACGGATCATTTGTTTGTGAAGTAAGGGATAAGGTTTTTTTGTGAAAAAAAAAAGGCAGTGCCAACCCTATCGTTTAACCAGGGTTGCCAATGCCTATTTGCCAAATTCCCCAAAATCAATGGTGAAAATCCCCAAATTTGAGGAGAGCAAATGCCTGATTCCCCACAATTCCCCACACAATTATTTCATAAAATAAACTAATTTTTATAGAAAATATCAACAATATTTATCATTACAAAAATTTAAAAAAAAAACATTCATTGTCTCTCACTTTGCCATACCTTTTTGGTGAGCATACTATTAGAAGGATTAAATTTTAGGCTACCCTCTTGTTTTTTTATCCCTCCTCTGGTAGCCATTAACGCCAATAAAGTATCTGTATCCGTTGTCAATTCAATGTAAAAAGCTTGACATGTTTTATAAAAGTCAGCAATTGCAAAATACGGAAAATTTTCATCTTTTTATATTTTTTGTAGCCTTGATTCCAATAAACATCTCATCTAAACCGAAAAAATGGGCTGCATTGCTGAATTCAGCGTTTAAAATGTCTCCACAGGATCTGACGAGATGTTTTTAAAAGATTTTCTACTTCTGTGAAGAAGTGACGTTTCTGATTGAAACATGGTATTCAAGTCGGTTACCAGGGAAAGAACGGGACATGAATGTAATGTAATATTGGTTTAAATTGGTAAAATCCTCTTCTCCCCAAAAATTCCCCAATCGTCTTAAGATTCCCCACAGTTTGGGGAAATCCCCACAAATTGGCAACGCTGCGTTTAACAGAAGATACTATTCTACTGTTTTTTCTATGGCGTCCCTTTTTTCTTAAACATATTGCTGCTGTTTTTTGTATCCGGTGATACCGGATACAAAAAACAGCAGAAATATGATGTATAAAAAAGCACTTTTATAAATTTTATGCATCGGATTTTCGAAGTTTTTATTATTTTTCTTAAGTTTGATAATAGAATTACTGTTCTGAAATTACTATTTACTGTCTTCTACTGTTTTTTTATAGTTGATTTGCTGTTTTTTTAATTAGGTTGGGTTGGCAATACTGGTCTTTTTTTCAACTTTGTCTTGTCTATGACTTAACAAAATATGGCGGCTGTCGTAAGAACAGCCGATATGACGATTCAAAAGAATTCTCAGATTCTAGTAAACGTAGAAGAAGCTCTAGCTGATTTAATTGTTGTATCGTATTGCTCTGACGATAAAAAGTTCCAAGGTGTGCTTCTGGACTCCAACAAAGGGTAGGTAACAGAGACATAGCCGAATGTGTTTTTATCGATTATTGGAAAAACTCTTGATATTTACATTAATTTGACTGTATTTTTGCAGTAATTTGCCTTTCGGAGTTTATAGCCTCAACCCAGCATTCTCCAAACAGGCTGTGTCTACAAATGAAAGCGATAAGTTGCATTCCGTTAGTCAGAGGTTCGCGTACCAAGAACCCCAATATGAGAGTGAAAACTCACAAAGATCGAAGAAGCCAGCTCCTAAGGGCAAACAGCAGCAAAAGATGACCGTCCGACTACGACCTCGGAAAGTCTTATGTTCTAATTGCCAAGGGATTTGTAATGAGAACAATGAAAACGTAGACGTGTCTAAAAAACGTAAGTTAGAATCTGATGACGATACACCACACATATCTGAGTCATCAAGGACAGAGAAAAACTATTTGATGGGCAGCATGCTTATACCCAAGCTGTCCAGGCTGCAGCCCAGCGAAATTTCAAGTGCTGTAAGGGGTGCACCGAAAAACTCCAATAAGGTTATTGAAAAACAAGTTAAAAGTGAGAAATCTAGTAACGAGACCGTGACACAGGAAATGGCTTTTGTCAGTGTTTCTGATGACATGGACGGCGACAAGGAAGAAGACGTAAAAGACGAAAATGACATTTCTTTTAGTTCAATGTTTTCAAGTGCAAAAACTCTTAAAATATGCTTCGGGGAAGGTGAAGGAACAGTTGTGAAGATACCACCACTTACAGGAGATTTTAATGAAGATTCAGGAGTCTCCTGTGACATGGGGAAGTCAACAAAACCAGATTCTAAAGCAGCTAAAAAGGCATTGAAGAAAGCTAAAAAGCAGGCAAAGAAAAGTAGTTCAGTAGAAAAAAGTCAAAGTATGCTGTCACCAAAACATGTTGGAGCGTTATCACCGCTTAACAATGCATTGAGCCCAACACTGGACCCTTTAGAGAAGAAACACAAGCACAAGGTCAAACATAAAAAGAAATACAAGAACCAGAAGAAGCGTGATGAAAACACAAGTAAATGTGCTGAAAGTGTATCCGTAGACTATTTTAGTGATATTAAAGAACACTGTATGAATCAGAAGCTTTCGATAAGCTTACGAAGACTAAGTAGTAATTCCCATGAAAAACAGAGTGAGAATGATCATATAGAAAGTAGTTCAGAGGATTGGGAAAATGAAATGGTACCGGATTTCCCAGCGAATGGTGTAGAGGGTGTCGGTGGTAGGTTATTACGGGTTTCACCAGGGGATGTGGTGTGGGGCAAGGTGGTAGGGTTCCCATGGTGGCCGGGGAAGGTACTCAGTGTCACTCCAATGTCTAAGGCACATGTGGCATGGTATGCTTCAACCACATCATCTCTGATGCCATGTGATAGCTTGAGTCCATTCTTAGAAGATTTTAAGGTGAGTTTATTATTGCTTTTTCATCATATTTCAGCTGGTAATCATAAATAACAAAGAGAATTATGTTGCCAAGATAATCTTACAAGGTCATGCACATTATTAGAGTTTTTCGTAGTTTAAGAGGAAATATAGCCACATCCACCAATACTATACATACATGTATACATTTTGATACTAACATAACATGTTTTCTTAATAAGTTTTCCTCATAGACTGATTCAGTCGTCAATATTTAAATTTTTATTAAAATCAAAGAACTTAGTAAGTATTTCTTGGAAATAAACTTTATGACAATATAAAATACAATATGTTATGAACAGTGTTTATCTTTGTTTTCATTTATGCAGTATTTCTTGGAAATAAACTTTATGAAAATATAAAACACAATAATTATGTTATGAACAGTGTTAATCTTCGATTTCATTTATGCAATGTCTACAAATTTTAGGGTACATTCCCGAAATTGAATGTGCTGGCTTGTGTAGTACAATTAAATTAACTCATCATTTGTATCTTCCAGATCCGATTCCTGAAGAAAAAGCGGGGACCATACAAAGAGGCGGTAAAACAGGCGACAATTGAAGCTAAAAAAAATGAATCTCACGTAAGCGATCCACTTGCCAGCCCTACACACAACCTGGCAACGGTTTCACCCCGCCCCATCGATGTGTTCTCATAGACTTAAGGTGCATCCGAATTTATTCAAAGTCATGTGATATTTATTAATTATTTGATTCGTCTGCACAAATAGTTTTTAAATGGTGTTTAATTGTTACACTGTAAATGTTGATAAAAGTCTTAAGCATTTTAGAAAAATAAATGTTATAACTCGGGGCACTTCAGATGAAAGAGCAACATCTAAAATCGTTTTGTTTGTTTAGCTAGCTTTACATGTGATCATCCTAACTAACAAATATTATAAATGCGAAAGTGAGTTTGTTTGTTTGTTACGCTCTCACGCTAAAACGGCTGAACGGATTTGGATGAAATTAGGCACATGGGTAGAGGTAGACCACTATCTGGAGAAAAGCACATAGGCTACTTTTCAACGTGAAATGCAGACGGAAGTCGCGGGCAACAGCTAGTTATTAATATTTCCATTTTCAGTTGTAACAATAACTGTAAACCAATAATCTAATTATTATGTTGGTGAACCCTCGAATTTACGACCACGTTTTGCGTTGATCTTGATGAAAAATGCCGCGTAGAAATAGCCCACGTGATTGCGAATTTGCCACCTGATGCTACCAACTTATTAAAAACTGAACTGACTGCAAATATAACATTCTCTACATTAGCTTTCAATGTAAAAGGTGTTTCAATAAGTTCATTACCTGCCAGGTACTGTTAGGTATATACGTATTTTACTCTCGGACTTTAAATCTACAAGGGATAGAGGGACACTAATGTAAACAATATTCTTATGTACATGTAAGTGAGCCAATAAAATAAACCCAGCAATTTTTTGTCTTCAGATTAGTAATTAAAACAACTTTGTACGTGATTGTGATAATTAAGTTTTAATACGCTTGACGAATTACTTCTCAATTAGAAACTTGTTTGTGATTGATTTATAGACTACTACTTATGTATTTAACTGTTTTATGGGAAAAACAAGCCATGGGTGGTTTCCTTCACTATTATCTTCATTGTAGGTACTTGTTACATAATTTTGTGAATGTGCATAAATATCTTTTTACGATTCGTGCTTGTTACACTGTAGTAACACTGGCGCATTTTCTAAATAGGTATCTAAACGAAAAAGGCTTTTTTCATAAAGCCAAACCAAAAAAGAGCCTAATATTTATAACAAAAGACTAAACTTTTGCAATAGTTAACTAATATATTCTGTTTTCAGTGTTCAATAGTTAAATAATAATTGGACTTGAGACCAAATGCTATAAAACAATTTATGCTAGAATAGTGTTCAATTAATTATATGAAGTGACAAAGTTATTCTACGTGTTCATTACTCTTAATTTTGTCAGAAAAAAATTACTCCTCAATTATTCAAATCAGGGGACTGTAGCAAATAAAATATTATGTGGGGAATGGTGCCATAGAGCCATAGACAAATTGATAATAGTGTTGTGAAAATATTCACCAAAGGATTTTTAAATAAGTATTTGACCTATTTCAACTTTATTGCTATTTACTTGGAAAATAATTAATGATAGAAAATTATGTGCGTAATAATTTTATTATATATTTTAATTTTGTTTAAATTTTTATGTTTCTGTAAAAAGTTAGGTACTAATGGCCATTCCTTTAATAACTAACTCTTGGTTTTGAATTTCATTGTAACTTATACTTGTATATTTTTTACACTAGAAAACTTACTGTAAATATTATTTTATAGTTCGATTTTAAAACCAAGAGGAAGATTTTGTTATTTACTTTTAAGAGGTATTTTTTATTCAGATGGAAAGATTATAAATGCATTACTATTGTACCAACAATTGGTTGCTATATTTAAGATATTTTAGTTTATAACCAGAAATAGTTCAAATGCTGTTGGATTTTCCAGTTGTTCTTTATATTGTTGCATTCTTTCATTAATTATGGGAAATAATAATATTTGGGAAACGCTATTTTGTTTTTTTTTTGTGTTTAGGGCTTTGGTTTGGAGCTACACTTAAACAAAATACTATATCTGTTTTTTTTTATTCGTTACTGTTATTTGAAGATACTTTTACCTAAAGATATTATACATAACCCATTGGATTAGAAATGCTTAGATTTACTTAATTGATGTGACAGGCTGTTCTAAAAGTTGTGTATTTTTATATCTTCAAACTTATCCCAGGTGAGGTAGTCAGAGGCACTTGTAAACGAAAGGAATTCTGCCAAAGATTAATGATCTTTGCCCAACTTGTGGTGATTTAAAAATAATTGTTCATAGTTATACTTATTATTGTGTAAATATTCAGAATAAAGCCGTATTTTATTAGTGTAGTCTGCTACAGTGTATCATCTTATCATTACAGGAAATGTATTTTTAAAACATAAACCCTTCACAAATGCTGTCTTTGTTTTCTATGATTCTTTGACAAACAGACAAATACTCCGTTCATTGTCTGCTTGTCAAAGTTTTATGATCCCTGCTTTATTCATATCCTGGCATCTATAAAATGATAAATAGTCTTCCAAATCGATAATAGATCCGTCGGACTCTCGTGGCATCTTTAGGTCCTCGCAACATTCGGGAGGCTTCTGCGCTATGGTAGATGGTTCGATTCCAGCCCGAAAAAAATAACTAAGTAATTTAGGTATTCAATTGGGTCCCCAAAAGTATATAATGAGAATGAGAAGAATACTAGTTAAAAAAACTGATTTTCATACTGCGTAACAAAAAACTACCGTACCTACGCTAGAAATTACTCCGTATTTTGTTATTAATGTGCGGTTAAATCACGAAAGAAAACTTCTTTCTGTCCTTCGTGGCTAAAAACCCATACCACGTTGGTATGTACACTAGTGAGCAAAACGCATGCCGTGTGTTTCTGCAAACGTACCGCGAGTGCGGCAAGCGGCAAAACATATACCTTGTGTTTCTGCAGCCTAACGCTAGTGCGGCAAACGGCAAAACACATGCATTGTGTTTGTTTTTGCAACTAAATGCGAGTGCGGCCAAACACATGCCGTGTGTTTCTGCAAACTAACGCGAGTGTGGCAAAATAATTACCATGTGTTTCTGCAAACGTAAAGCACTTGCGGCAATTAAAACACACCATGTATTTCTGCTGTTTTCTGCAAACCTAACCCGAGTGCGGCAAAACACATGCCGTGTGTTTCTGCAAAACTAGAAGTAGAGTCCGCGCCAGCACCACTGAAGTCCGGCGGAAAATTGTGGAACTACATTTTCATCCAATTTGATGTAATGAAATAGATACTAGCACCGCGTCAAAAGGACTTCAGTGATGCGGCGGACTCTCACAAGAACAGTTTAAAAACTATAAAAAATTATACATTTTTCTTTTCGCATGAAACCCAAAAAACCAAGGATCCAAACGAACTTACAATAACAGTTTTTTTTAAATCTTTTCTTCGGAGAAACGTCAAATAAATTGAATCAACTGTCAAAGATTGTCGGGCGTTTTTCGGTTTGTCATTTCGAAAGTTTGAAAATATGTTTGTATAGTATATCCAAACACCTAGTATTTATTTGTATGTAGTGAATTAGTGTCTATAAAATGAGGCGAACATATAGGTCTAAAAAAGATACCGGGGGTGTTCTCGACCGCAGAGACTTGTTGCAAAACTTGGACGAAAAGAGTTCAGCTTACGATGCCTTTTTCATCCAAAATATCAAACAAACCAAGCGAGAATTATCTTGTGTTGGATCTTCTAACGCTCACGGAATTGCTTCTAACCGAGTTCGCAAGAGGAAATATGTAAAAAGGATAGTAAAAGAGGTTAAAACTCCTTGCCGAGAAAGTTTGTCTCGGTCAGCGTATTTGACTCCAGATAAATCTATACGAGTGAACAAACCGATGGATCCCTTCGATATGCTGTTAAATTCTTCTAATGCATGTACAGTGGAAGTTCGATCTCCTAAGACTGAGTCTGTGACTAGCAAGGTCGCTCTGTTTGATAAACTTGTGCAGAAAAAGTAAGTTAAGTAACCTATTCTTTTCAAGCAACTGTAAATATCACTTACTAAGTCCGAGAGCAGTGTTATTAATTTTGAATACTTAGTTTCTAATTCTTCTGCAATTACAAAGTGTTATATAGAGGCAAAATATATAACACCAACCGCCTCTGTGGTCTAGTGGTAAGACCACCTGTCTCAGACCCAGAGGTCCCTTGTACGATTCCCAGTGAGGAAAACTTTCTGCTTGGTTTGGCTGGTGTTAGGGCTTGTTCTAAGTCGGCCTTGCTAGCTACCATCATCTTTTCTAAGTCTGTCGCCATAACAACAGTTAACAGCATTGTTGTGTTAAGCAGTTAGACATAAGATAACCAGTTCCTCTGTGGTTGAGGATTCCGGGTGAAGCTTGCTTGCACCTTCGGCCTGATCATCACTTACCATCAGGTGAGATGAAGGCGTAGAGCTTCAAAGTTCTGGTTAAAAAAAAAGAAGAAATATTGTTTCAGTTACATAATAGTTACAATGTGGGCTGTATATAACTAGGGGTCTGTAAGCTCACTCTTTCATAGGGTTACTTTGTTTTGTGTAATAAGAACTCAAAAGTTTTATTGATGGTTTCAGAGAAGGGAAAACTTATACTAGAAGAAAACCATTAAAACCCAAAAAGGTTGACTATTTAGATAGTGAGAGTTCTGGTAAGTAGACTTAAAAAAAATTTTTTTAGAGCAAAGGAAATTAATTTTCATGTTCACATAATAATATGTTATCTTATCATATCTTTTGATGATTTAAATAAATCTAGCATACTAAAAAAAATAAAAATTGATGGTCACCCATTATGAAAATGAATTTGAATTACTATGGTTTTACATTGGAGGCTAAACTCTTTATTTTTCTATTTCAGATTCTGATAAAGAAAATTCAGACGAAAATATCACAAGAAATACGTCCGATATAAAAGCGTACCAACTACTTATAGAAAATGAAGCTAATACAACTCCAAAGAGAATCAATGACTCTATCAATAACATAGTGAACAATTTATCTATACTAAATAAATTGAAGCATAAAAATAGCTTCAACGATTCTACGAAGAAACCGCTAAGTTACTATAAACATAGACTGACTAGAAATATACAATCTCCAATATTACAAAAGTCACCATTATGCAGTACTCCATTCAAAATTAAATATAGAGGGGAATCTATTTTTAAGTTCTCTCCTATTTCCATTACAAACAATGATAATAGTCCAATGTATGCAACTATTACTGAAGATAATGATAATAGCAACAATAGTATAGTGTTCTTAGGTAATAATAAAACTCAAAGACATAAAGATTATAAGGAAAATGCTCAGAAGTCTGCTGTAGATAATGTTCCCAACAATAGTATAAAATGTGATATAGGAAATGAAGGTTCTATACCTGAAACGGAAATAAATGCCGAACAAGTCTTCCATAGAGATAGTACAATACAAGAAAAGAAAAGTACTGAAATAGTTAGCAAAAGCAATGCTACTTCTAGTGTGGAAATAAGTTCTTTACAGACTACAGAGGTTGAACCGTTTTTAGGGTTTCCCACTGATGCGAGTAGAGAAATTATTACTAAAGATATTAGTTTACACAGAATCTCAGATTTAGATGAAATAGAGCCTAGAAATGATGTAACTGAAATTGACGTCAATGAAAACAGTGGAAATATAGAAGAAGACAGTCAGTACAATTTTAGTGCTGAGTCCAATAATATGAAAGAAGATAACAATACATTATTAGAATCTGAAAATGATGAAAAAGATTCGTTATATGACACATGCAATAGTGAACAAAGTTCTATTGAAGAAAAAGAAGTGATAAAAGTACCTATAGTAAAGATTCGGAGAATGAATGATTCTTCATTTTTGAGGTATTATGAGAACATGAAGGATTTTGGATCTGAAGGTAATGAAACTCATGAAAGTTTGAAGGATGAAGACACAGATGATTGTAATGATAGTCTTGTAGAAGATGTTATTGACGACAGTAATGTGAGTTTACAAGATGAAGACATTTATGAAAATAATGCAAGTAGAGATGAGGAAATTGATGTAAGTGATATGAGTAGAGATGACGAAAATGATAAAAAATATCACAGCGGAGAAGAGGACGCAATTCAAGAGAATAATGATAGTCAAGAAGATGAGGTTCTTTCTCAAGACGAAGAGTTTGCTAGTTTTGAAGACAGTGATGCTTCAAATGAACAATCATCTGAAAGTGGTTCTAGTACTGAAATGAATGTAGAAAATGAGGCAAGCGAATATATCAATATAGTTTCATCTAATGACGATGATGTAGAATCCAATGATGAAGAGAAATGTATCAGTTTTGTTACTACAAGAAGGAGGAATGAAGTCACAAATAATTCAATGATTTCTATCTTTAATGATTCTTATGCATCTTCTAGTACCGATTGTGATAAGACTGTTCTTAGCAATAGCAGAAAAACAGGTAATGAGATTAATAAACAAAATATGGATGAAAATGAAACATTAAGAAACTTAAATGAAGACAAACAATTTGATAGTGATGATGAAGTATTAGAATTAAGAAAAGATGTTGAAAATGAAGAAACCATACCTAACTTGCCAAATTGTGAAGAAAAAGAAGATGCCAGAATATCATTTGTAACTACTAGAAACAGCAATATCACTGAAAGGAAAAGCTCAATAAGAAAGAGTTCTATTAAACCAAGGAGAAATACAGTTTCCGATCGAAGAAGCTCTAACTCGTCTAGAGAAAGTATGAGACATAGTCCAGAACCTTCTAGAAAAACATGTTTCGAGAAACCAGGCATAGTTCTACAGCCTGGGAAGAAATGGGAGAGATCTTTGAGTATTTTCAGAAGAATGACTATGATGACAGATCATTTTGATCAGTCTATTCTTGAAGATGAACCTATGGAGAAGAAGGGAAGGAAATATAGACAAAGTGTTATTGAGACTATGGAAAAGCAAGAACTAAATGGTAGGTACATTTTGAAAAATTATAAAAGAATAAAAGAATCTTCATGAAAGTTCTGCTGCACCTATCTCATAGCGTCTATTTCTACTCTATACAATTTTTTTTCTACCGTACTACTATTTCGCTGCGCCGCCCGCGCGCCGCCTTGCCGCGATATTCCACTTTTTGTTAATATTTGCCCTGGGAATCAAACCTAGGACTTGGTGGCTCAGTATCCGTGTTTGTGAACACTTTTTTATAGAATAAAATGAATATTATTATTCCATTTAAAAAAAAATCAATTTACACAATCTCTTTTGTCTAAGGGAGTACTGGCTGGCACATAGCAAATAAAAACAAATATACAAAAAAATGGAACAAACTTGACACTTCCATCCAAAGTTTCAGTGTAATGTCAGGTTTGTGTTTTTTTTCTGGGTGAAAAATAATTAAAGCTGTGTATTTTTTTTCACTTATTGAATTATTGCAGGTTCCCTACACAATGAATCAATCAATAGTCGCAGAAGTACATTTGTATCTAAGCCGAGTCGATTTACAATCAGAATTGTGAAAGTGAGTAATAGTAGAAAAAAATGGTTACTAAGCAATGATATATAAAACTATAGATACGTTGTCCGCACTCTAAAATGACAACATGAAATGAAGCCAATTGGCCACATCGCGCTTAGTTACGCACCAACCTGTCGCGCGACACTACGTTTGTTTTTAATTTATATTGTGTGTGTAAACCTGTGCAAAATATAAAAAAAACATGCCGTCGTGTGTTTTCAGACGATGTACAAATTATACTCCAAAAGTTAAAGACAAAAACGTAGTAGCTATCTAGTATTTTTGCCGTTTTTAAGCGCCGTGATGTTGGTTTATGACGTGTCTATATAATAATACGTCATTGTTACTAAGGGTCAGTTCACACCGAGACGCGACGCGACGCGCACTTTTTTATGATCCGATACAATATCGAATTTATTTACTACACAATAAGGTACACGCGCTGCGCAGCACCACGCATCTCTGCATTCTTTGACACGTGTCAACCCGCGCACTGAAATTATACCTTTTCGTGAAGAAAATAAGTTCGATAATGGTTAAAAAATGCGGGCAGCGTCGCGTCGCTTCACGTCGCGGTCTTTAAGTAGTACTTTTCTAACTGCAGAATGTGCACTTTTCTTTTCAGGATCCTGATATTTCAAGGCAAAGTCTATGCAACACAAGTGTATTTGATGACTTGAAAGGTATATATTGTTTTTCTTCTATTTATTAATTTATTTTATAAATTCTACTACAAAAAGTGTAAATATGTATATTCAGTAAGTTAGTCTTTTCATAGTTCAAACTCGCGCTTGAAATATGCTTGAAAGTGAAAAGATACTTGGCGCCAAAATGTATGTTTAAAAAAAGATTCCATTTTCCCTTCAATTTTCGAGGTATCAAAATATACAGGGTGTTAGGATGAACACCGTTATTCTTGTAACCAGTGGTTTGGTTTCATTTATAGAACGTAAAATCGATGGAAAATTACAACTTTTTTTTATTTTTTTTAAATCTACATTTTACCACAAGAGACGCAAGTTCGTTGCCCTATGCGCTAGGGTAACGAACTTGCGTCTCATTACGGGCGGGGGGTGAGGGATGTCACCAGACCGGCCGCGAGCGCGACCTCTCCCTCAGTCAGTCAGCTGTTTCGCTAGAGAGCACGGTGTCGGATAGAAACTTTTTAAAATCTTTTAATGAAAATAACGTTTTTTTTTTTGTTGTGTTCGGTCATTTATTTTTATATTTAAGTCAACTACCCATTGTTTGAATGACAAGAGTGTTTACCCTTACAGCCTGTAGGGGTTATTAATCGTAATTAGGGGGGGGGGGGGGTCATTTAAAAGGTGATTCCAAAATATATATATACAAAATTATGTATTTTGGAATGAGAAATTATAAAACAATCCCAAACTTTTAAAAAAGTAAGTGAACAAAATACGAACGATTATCTTTTCTTCAAAATCGTGAATAAAGGAACTGGTGATACCGAATTGATGGCCAGTATGTCGGCTTCAAAACTGCATAAACTTTTTCTCTGTCCTATTCCTATCCTCATCATTCATCATTATTTTTATTTTCGGCATATAAACATAAAAATGCACGATTTCTCGATTTAGAAGTCTGGGAGTGTATCATATACATTTAACAGTACTATTATGCTAATTCGTAAATAATTAACACATACGATTTTATTTTAAAAATATACTACCATTTTTCGAATAGTATCATAAATTAGCAACACTTTTTGTAGTAGGTTTTTTATATTGTTATGGTAACACTCAAAATCTGAGCTTCTATTCTAGATTATCTGTGGCCGTTCTGTGCATTTCGTGGAAGAAGACGCTTCGTGTGGTCTTTGTCCATAATCATTTTTATTTTATTTTTTATTTGTAACTGCGTGTTTCAAATTAAATAATTGTGAACTTTGTATTTAATACTATTACACGATAATAGTAGAAAGACATTTCTGAAAGTGACCATTTGTGTTTGAACGCTAAATCGTATAATTGTGCCTGGTGTCTGCCATTGCGTATCCGTAACGGGATAACAGCTTGGTTCTACGCCCTTTGTTCTAATAAAGTGTTAAATCAGCCAAGTGCATGCATCTTTCCCTGCAATACACAGGTTAGTTTCAACATCGTGGTGTTCTCCGTTCGTTTTATTTTGTCGTAGCGTAATTTCGTTGCGTCAACGAGACGATTACGCACGGGGGGAAAGTACGTTCAAGTACTTCCTACTTTGTGTAATGAATGTCATGTCTACCGTGGATTCGTGAATGACGCGTTGTCTTTTACAGGATTTTTGAACGAGGAGTGTGATGATACGATTATCGAATTATCCAAACTCTCGATCGCTGATCAGACGCACGAGGTCACTGTACTAGACACCTTCCATGATACTTCGAGCCGCATAGCTACAGCAAGGGACTACGTGTTGCGTCGATGCAGTCAAACAGACGCGATACTATTTGATGAATGCTATCCGGACACGTGAGTATTGTAAAATTTACATCTCCCCTCACAAAATAGCTCTAAAACTAAACAAAATTGGCGGTTAAATAGGTCACGCTAATACAAGATGGTGGCATTGTTATTAAACATGAAAAACATCTGTAACCCGTGGGTAGGTAGGCGGCGAGACAGATAAGTTGTATGAATGGCTGTGTCCTACATTTTGAAACATTAAATTCAATGACATATCAATATGAGTATTAGGTTCAAATTGATCAACTGCTCTACTTTTGAGCAATCAATGTTAATTCAACTATTTTCATAAGTTTGTCTTTATACAATTTATATATTTTTATGTCATTGAAACTAATACTTAATGCCTCAAAACGTCTGAAGTTGTAGCAAAAAGTCTTTATGTAACTGTCTCAGCTGAGTGATTTAAGAGTTAAGTAAAATAAGAGTAGTTACTCAGTTGGTTTTATTTATTTAGTTTATTACATTTTACAATATATAATTAAGTCAGGAATACCTGCTTTAAATGAGTAACTCCTGTACAGTAATTTGATTCATTGAACCTACAAAATTATTAAGAACTGAATGAGTCATAGAGTGAATGTTTTTTAAATATTGACCTTTCCAAGGTACGTACATTGTCCTTTTCATTTCATGTTTGCTTTATTTATCTACTTCATTTACCAGCATACTACAGTTTGTTATTGTTTGTACATTCACAAACTACGAAGTAAGCTTGAAGGATGTTTTTTGTTTTTCCCTCGAAAGAGGAAAGACAAAGAGTAATATACATGGCCAGGGTTATTCCTTGTGTATGTTATTTTTGGACACTCACTCATCAAATGTTTGCAATTTTTTTACTATACAAGGAAAAAATCTTACTGTCTTATTTATAAAGATACTTTAACTAAAATGCTCTATAATTCTATGCTGTCTCATTTATGACAATGGCAGGTAAGATTTGTTGAGTATTTATATTTTATTGATGTTTTTATAAAGACCATAAATTCATTTTCCATCACACAATGCATGACAACTTTAGTCATATGCCTTGTATCCTGACTGGCAGTGAATCACACATAATAAATAAGCATTAGTCAATGTGTAAAGCTAAACAATCTGTAATGTGTCTGCTAACCTATATTCATTATCTCCAACGAGTTTCAACTTTCATGTACCCTCTAGTATGCGTTATTGAAAAACTCATTTTCATTGAAACCTCAATAAGTATTTGTTGTGATTCAAGGTTGTAAGTGTCACAAGACGTAACCTTGTCAATTATTCAACACTGAACATCATGTCATGTTCAATTTAGCAATATTTAACATTTTCAAGAATAAAATGGTTGATTCTTTGTATGAAACTCACTTTGTTTATACAATGCAAGGAGTGAAAGTTGCAGAGTTGAAGATATCTTTGCATAATAATCATGTGGTCTTATATTTATAAAAGAAACCACAGACTACAAATATAAATTAGAGAGTAGGACTGTATGAGTGAATGTATAAGGTTTATTTTGTAGCTTTGTCAATTAATTTGAATACCATTTATGTTCATACTAGCTGCGCCCCGCGGTTTCACCCGCGTAAGTCTCGATCCCGTGGGAATATCGGGATAAAAAGTATCCTATGTGTTAAACCAGGTTTTAAACTATCCGTTTGCCAAATTTCATCCAAATCCGTTCAGCCGTTTTTGCGTGATTGAGTAACAAACATCCAAACACACAAACTTTCGCATTTATAATATTAGTAGGATTTGCTTCTCTGATTATATAGTTGCCAACTTGATTTTCTGTGTCACATAAATAACTGAGGATTTCATAACACATTTGTAACTGATGTAAGATACCTAGTTTATGCATTAATATCCAATGTTGCAGTTTTTTTAGTTGAATGCCCATACTAACACTGATAAAATTTTGCATACATTGTTACGCAATACTATCCAGCTACTCCAGGCATTCAATATGAAACTACATCTAACCAATATGACTTTTGGTTTGCCTTTGACACCTTTGTGCGATAGTTTTCACTAGCACATTTCCTCCAATTTCTACAAACTAACAGCCCTTCCACCACCATAAAATGAAAAGTTATGATCATAATCTTCATTATATTTTTCGACGCATCGTCCGCCCGCACTATAACTTCGTTTTCGCTTAGCGGTCTTTCTAACTTTTTTTTCTTATTGCTCCTGAGGATCATGACGTGATGTTAAATAGCTCATAACTTTCCTCAAGAATTGGGCCATCAAAATGTAAAAATAATCTTTCAAATCCGACTAGTAGTTCCTGAGATTAGCGCTTTCCAACAAACCCTTCAGCTGAATTATATTAGTATAGATAGATGTGTCGAGTTTTAAAAGGAGCTGGAATTTGTATCGTAATATAAAGTTTCATCTTAATCTTATCAGGAAATGAAGTTGTAGTGTGTTCTGCTTCATTTGTTTACATAAGACAATGCTTATCAAGTAGCACAGACTGTTATAAATGGTAATGGATGTTCTAGTAACATTTAAAATGATATGTAGTTAAGCATTTTAGATTCAGTATGGCTTGAAATTTGTTAATAAGATTATTGCAATGTGTGTGTGATATTACCCCCATTTTTATTTTATTTTGTAGTGACCTACAGATATGTATGATCAAAACTGTTAAACCTACAACCCAAAAAAGGGGTGTTATAAGTTTGAAGCCTTTGTCTGTCTGTGGCATTGTAGCTCCAAAATGGATGAATCATTTTCAATGCTGGTTTTTTTGTTATGTTATGAACTTATGATAGACATCTAAACAAGTTCAGTCAATTGCCCCTAGATGTTTTGTGCTGAAGGCATATTATTTACACTTACACATAAAAGTCCAGCATATCTGGCAAGCTTAGCTCTATCTCGACCCGTTTCTATAACAGCATCATAATTATAGGGTGTTGAAGAACTGCCACAAAATCGGCGAAGGGGTGTACGGCGAAGTATTTCTGTGGCGCGCCAGAGATGGTCGTGCTCGCGTACTGAAGATCGTGCCTATAGCCGGCACGCTCAAGGTCAATGGGGAGAATCAGAAGGACTTCCACGAAATCATATCTGAAATTGTGATTGCTATGTAAGTATATTTTTTTTATAATTTTTGGTTCTAATCAAATTGATTAGGCTTTTAATTGTCTAGGCAGCAAATGAGTCACCTGCAACAGCGCAATGTCGGCTAACGAAACGGATTCACACACGAGACCTCCTTTTTGTCGCATAGTAACACATTAAAAAAACAACACCACCCCTGTTTTCAGGGTTCGGCAGAGTAATAGGGGGTGAGCCTATTGAAACGCGGCTTTAGATAAAGCCTCACATTCAATGAATCCTAACACAGGCTATAAATAAATAACAAAGGCTAAAATAAACGATTAAAAAGGTATTCGGGATGACACACAATGAAGTTTTTGCTGTACGATAGTTACTAAAAAGAGAACGTATTAAATTCACTTTGGAATGGCCTCGATATCTTGACTTTGCCAACTTTGCTTTTTAAACTAAGTAGGTCGCGCAAAATGAAAACCAATAACTTTTAATAGGACAATGATAGAGTTATGTACACCATTGCTACATCCTAATCGTCTCTTTTGTACCGTTTTCTCTGCCAAAACTGCCGCAGTGACCTTTGTCATAATCATAACAGTCCGTTAAAGTTATTCACACCAACATCCAGTCAGTTCATTTTGCAGTCTCCCTCAACGGCTATTGTATGGACATTTGGCACTCAATTCAAGGTTTTCACTGACTACGCCGCATAAGGGCGACGCGGTCCTGTCTCGAGTTATTTTAATTCTTCAGTTTTCGAGTTCAATGTCGACGTAAAATCGGAACAGATTTTGGTATAATTTTCCATTTATTCAATTTCTATAATGACTCGTGACTACGTCCGCGAGAAATAATCCCGCCTGCAATATAATAATGCCCGCGCTATTACCTCGTTTTCGTTCTGACTTTTTTCGTTTTGCTCGGCTCCTCAGGGTCGTACCGTGATGTTCATATAGCCTATATAACTTCCTCAAGAATTGGGCTATCAAATTCAAAAATAATTTTCCAAATCCGATTGGTGGTTCAAGCAAAATAAAACAAACAAACTCTTCAACTTTATACTAGCAAAGCAACCCGCCCCGTCTTTGTACGGGTAAACTTTCCTCATGAATCACTCCGTCCATTGGTGAAAACTGAAAACCGTATGAAAATCCGTTCGGTAGTTTTTGAGTTTATCGCGTTCAGATAGACGCGGCGGGGGAACTTAGTTTTATAATATGTAGTGATATAGATTGGAGTAATTTTCGTAAGACAACCCACTTTCACTTTCAAAAATACACCGGCGTTTTGGCTCGAAATGAGTTTGTCACAAAATGATTATGACACCGTTCGACGGTACTGCCTGTCGAATGACTCAAGTACTGGGGAAATATAGATTTGGTTTATTAAATTTATCAGCTACCAAATAAGCTTATCTAGTCTGCCGACCATTTATGTAATCTATGCTATCATAAATAGATAATTTTCGATCATAATAAATGTCCTTGTGCGTAAATTTTGCGCAAACATTAATTTCCTAATTTAGATATCAATCATAAATTGTATCGAGTACTATCAGAACACAGACATCTCTGTGTAATTAACTGATATAAATATTCTTTGTTTAATTATGTAAAATTGTGTTAAACACACATATCTTTATACTAATTAATCTGGGTCAATTTATCAGTTTCATTCGCGTAGTTGTAAATTCTACTAAAAACCTATAGACAGAATTTATGCCAAGCAAATATCTAATAACTTATCGTGGAACGAATTGCTAAAGTGACCCATTTTCCTTGAAAATAAAACACTGCGGCTAATCGCTACGATCTTTAGCTAAACGGGTCACTTCCGCGATGAGTTAGCAACACGTTTATATAACAATCATTGTTCAGCTGCTTATGTATTGATTTATTGTGTTTAAATTATGTAATTGTTTTCCATACAAGCTCGGTTACCCTCACCCCTCTTTAGAGGGAGTTAACGTAAAGTCTTACGCAGTATAACTTCCCTCAAAGCTTTTCTTCGGGGTAGAAAATTACGTAACGAGCTCACAAAGATTCTAAGGGTCTTCGGAAACTGCTTTTGTTAAATAATTTTTCAGAAAAAGCGTTCATAAGACGGTTTACATGTTCCAAAAATGTGGTATTAACGTATATTTTCTTCTACAGGGAATTGAGCGCACTACGCGCTCCCATAGCCGAAATTAATCGCCACTTTGATGAAGGGAAGGACGTTGAGTCGCTGGATCTACATGCTATTGAGAATGCCACAGATATATTTAATGAGGTGAGTGAAAACATAATTACTACCATCGTCAGCCTGTAGTAGTCCACTGCTGGACATGGCCTCTCCAGTCCTACACCTTTGAACTCTTCCAGCTTCTACCAGCCACCCACAACTAATATATCCTACTTCCTACTAGTATTATAAACGCGAAAGTTTGTAAGTATGGATGAATGGATGTTTCTCTTGTGTCTCTTTCACGCAAAAACTACTGAACGGATTTGGATGAAATTTGGTACACAGATAGTTTTAACACATAGGATACTTTACTATCCCGATATTCCCACGGGATCGAGACTTACGCGGGTGAAACCGCGAGGCGCAGCTAGTATTTGTAATGACGTAAGTTTGAAGGTTTTGTGTTATATCCGCAGTCGACAGCGCAATCGATACTAGAGTCCTTGACACTAGTCTGAAGAAGGTTTTAAGTTGGCAGGAATCTGACGTAACCCTAGAATTATGTAACCTTAGTTTTCCCCGAAGCGTAGGGTACCCTTGACCATTTTTTCTTAGAATAAAACGCTTGTTAGTATCGGAGTGAACGAATACTAGCTTACTCTCAACATTGACCTCCAAGCATATTTTGTTCTGTCGACCAAAGTTCAAAAGAATAATATTCTTCAATGAATCTAACACGCGAGAAATATTTAGGTCTTACATCATTTGACATAACCTCATTCAAACCTGCATTCAAACTCTTTAGTTCATGAGTGCAAGCCAATGACGTAAGCTGTGCGAAAAATGATACGCGAGACAATGGGTAGTTACGTAATGGTATTGTCCGAGATGTGAATTATTGGAAAGTGATAAATAACGCGATCCGACCGAATGCTTAGCAACAGACTTGATGCATTCTTTGCTGCCTTTTATAAGATAAAAAATACGTGCTTAGATAAGTTCAACGTTCAAATGATAATCGTATTTGGGGAAAAATCACGTACGAAAATATCTCGATCCCAAATATCTGTAGGTCAAATCAAACAAATATTTATCTCGATGAGAAAATGAACTCTCACAGAATGTAGACGCCGCTCTATTTAGATCAAATAAGTCAGTACTCCGAAAGGTTAAGAGTCCAAACATCTCAATTCAATTTTCCTGTAACGCAAACAGCTCTGAATTACGTCCATACAATTTTCCTCCACTAGATCAATATGAAACGATCCCACTGAAGGTGAAGTGAAAAACACAACAGTATAGAGTATCTCCCACGTGTAAATGCATGATAATTTGCGACGTAGTAATTTGTGATAGTACGATCAGAGCAGGCGCTAATTGAACTGTCATATCTTATTGTTTGACGTTTGCGTTGATGTTATGAATTACTGGCGATGCCCCGGAGTTTCTGAAACTATTAACTATTGAAACGGGCAAAAATATAATCAGTATTCAAGTCTTAACAATCCGGCATTTTGGGAATCCTATCTGCATTCCTAAACTTCTAAACATTCTTTAAATTCCGAGACAAAACTGATATCTGCTTTGTATCCTCAAAACAATCATCCACTAAAAAAATTTGGACGACTTGGTGAATCAATTTTGTTCAAGGATTGTGGGACCTTTCTACCTGTTAAGAGGTCCCCCTGATTCTTCTTTCTAATGCTTGAGGTTATTTTACCTGCGCTAAGTCGACTTACGTCATCTTTGCCCTACAAATAGGATTATTCAAATGCTTTTTTATCTGCCAGAAATCGTCGTAAAAATACGACGATTTTACTATAGAAATATGCTTTATCTATGTTGCTATGATTAATTGGTAAAAGTCAACAGAGTACAACGGATTATTTAATCTTTCATCACGTTTGTCGATAAGCTTAGAAACTCGCTAGTTATGCATGCAATGTTTCTATAATATTATGCTGTTGCTATACGGTTTTCTTGTACCTATCACGATAAGTTTCCTTAAACGATTCTGTAAATCGGACTACAATTATTAAAATATGCCATTTATCGCTAATAACAACATGACCTAATGCCGCATTCGTCAAGCATTTAGCATAACACATAAAACCAATAGCCATACAAAATGAGGTCATTACAAATGCGCGTCACGGAGCGCTTCTAGGAAAATGAATCACCTTTTCCACCGTACGGCAGAACACGTAAAATTTTACTTTTGAACTAATTCATGAATCATTGTATTCACGAAAACGAACAGTGTTTGTTTGTTTGATAATGTAACTAGGCCGCTTTGTTATCGAAACAAGACATCCCTATCTTGTAGGTACCACAGCTGGCGTTACCAATTATAAATTATGATTAAACTGTCGGAATTTATTTTATTTCTTTCACAATTACTCATTGTCGCCGATTCATTCATTATGTGTGCGGTAGGTAATCCTGTGTGATATCTTTATATACTTTGTATGTATGTGTAATTTGCACTTATCTCCAGACAGATTTTTTCGATTATAGCTCCTGAATTTAGAGGTCTTTTATACGATTATTACAATAATCTTGATTTTTGTACTGAAGCTTTGAAGAACCGCGCTCATTCGTTTTTCAAAGCCATTGTATGATAGTACTGACCTTTGTCTCTCTTATCGATAATCGATCGTCTCGCTGCAGGGACGAATAAATAAGATAGTCCTTTTCATAATTATTTTATAAAATTACTAGCGGCCCCGCAGACGTTGTCCTGCCCGAACAGCGCCACCTACCGGGTTCAATTGTATTTTCAAACCATCCTGGAACCCACTCAAATATACACACAAAATTTCATCCGAATCGGTACAACCGTTTAGGAAGAGTTAAGTGACAAACACACGTACAGAATAATTAATAAAGATGTAGTAAGACTGCAGTTACATATTACATGCATCAGTGGTTACAGGAAATAACATCATTTCCATTTTCCTGTCAGTTAGAGAACCATCTACTGGCATTTTACCTCCATACAGGATATCTATTTTAAAATTCCGCATGGCAACAGGTTGCAACTGTTGTAAGCCAACAAGAGGGCACATGCTACTTCCTTTCATCTCTAAATACGAGCAGCTGCTGCATATTTTTTGCTGTGGCAAGTGGTCTTTACATTTTATTGGCGAGCCATCGGCCGTTGCCTTGCATTTATTGAATGACGGGCTTATAATTGACGCACATTGCGTCTGCCGTTTGACCGCTCGGACTGAGAAACATGTTTTTGGAAGTCAGGTTTTCTTGCAACGATAAGTAATATCTATATGTATGTAATGACGAATTCTGTTTCGTCATGGAAATCCCAGATTCTTTTGCCAGAGAAAATGAAATAAGCTAGACTCGTATTTATAAACCACGTTCTTTTT
This sequence comes from Lithophane semibrunnea, assembly GCA_947363905.1. Taxonomy (NCBI): domain Eukaryota; kingdom Metazoa; phylum Arthropoda; class Insecta; order Lepidoptera; family Noctuidae; genus Lithophane; species Lithophane semibrunnea. The sequence continues at coordinate 16,117,871 of OX376197.1, forward strand.
AGAGTTTCCTGTTATTTGTTGATTTGATCATTCCAGCTGCTGATTTAAAAATAAAAATGTATTTGTGAAATGTCTGAAATTATGCGTATTATAAATTAAAGACGCTTTTCGTGTCAGTCTATCTGACCACGTTGTTCTTCTAATCTACGCAACGGATGCGTTTTAAATATTTACATAATTTATATCAATAATAAAATAATTTATATTTGTTTTGTCATGCTCGTCGTAAAAACCATGCGAAGCAGAGGTGGGTCGCTAGTAGGGCTTTCAGTCTCGCTGCATTTTTGAGTCCCGGGAAAAAAAAATGAGACTCGACACGGTCTCGAAATTCCCGGGAAAAACGAGACTGGCGAGACTTTTTCAAAAGTAGTTACATACATAAAGGCTAGGTATTTAGGCAGTCAAAACAAGATTTTTCAATCAATTACTTTATTAAACATACTCTGGTAAAGGCATTATATTAGCTCTTCTTAAAATTACGCTCGCAAGCTCGAGATAAGCTATCTTGCGACTTGAGACCAGTGAGACCACCCAGAGATATAATCTGATAACAATATCCTCTATGTTCTTAGGTACTAGCAGTAAGGTGCGTATACGGCAGCTACCCTGCTCGCTTGCTCGACCTGTGGGACCTGTATGACGAGTGCAAAGGCTCGGAGAACGATAACCCGGCTATATTGCCAGCTGACCAGCAGTTCATAGTACTGGAACTCGCCAACGCGGGCCAGGACTTGGAGAGCTATCAGTTCAATAACGCTGAACAGGCGTATGCGTTGTTTATGCAGGTATGTAGATGACTGGTGCTTTTTTTTATCTTGATGTTTTTTAAGCATGTTTTTTTTAAAATTTATATGTTGTTTTTGTTTGCTAGTCGACCAAGATAAGATAATTAGACATCTGGGTGGAATGCGGCCTGCACGCGTAGCATGACCACAACAGAAACGGGTTGGTCGACGGAAGAATAGACAAAGTGACAGATTGTGAATGTGCATCTTGTCTATTCTTCCGTCAACAAAACCCGTTTCTATGGTGGTCTTACTAAAGTGCTGACGGCTTGTATAGTATCTCAGATTCTGCGTTAGCATCGTTCAAGTAATAGTTATTAACGATACTAAAACTAGCGACTGTTATTCATGAAATATTTGCGAATAATGTCACGATCACGAATGACAGTAGACTATCTCTTGTTGTTGTCTTAACTTGGTCGCCTACCGTAACTTGTGTACAATTTATGTGAACGTATTAAATTTTTTTGAGTAACATTAATTGTGATTACCAAGTGCATTTTTTTGTTGTTGACATTATAGAAAGTGACTTTCATGAAATGATTTATGGTTTTGTAAATAGAAAGTCAAGAATTGCCGTTTTGCTTTCGTTCATTAGCGACATCTAACTATTCTCTATTTATTATAACATTAGACTAATAACGGTTATTAACCTTTCGTTATGTATATGAAAACGTATAATAACATTCGTTATTTCACGATAAATATAAATAAAGTCTGTTTACATTTAAAAAATAACTGTAAAGTGCAGTAATTTTTACAATACGATCCAATAACTGAAACACTAGTTACTAAATATATCTACGTCTATTGTATTTTAAAATAACTGTCGTTATTTAGCCGTTATTTATCTAATTCTATAATAAATGGAGTATAGGTACTTACTTGACGGTTTTATGTTGCAATCTCGAAAAATATAATTATGAGAACCGCAATTACTCTTTACGATGGCTTCTTTACATAATACTATCATTGACCATAATCAGCTGTTCCCAGCAATGGGAACATAACTATTATGGTACAGGCCTCCTCTTTGTGAGAGAGAGTGGCCTGTAATCCACCACGCGGGCCCAGTGCAGGACCATAAATTTTATAATTATGAATTTTATCAAAACTTTATTTTCATTGATCTAAACGATGCATGAAAGGTGGCACTCTTAAACCTAATTTAAATTACGAAACTAGTAATTCATTGATAGTTTCACGTGTAAATATATAATTAATTACACGTGAAACTATCAATGAATAACTAAGTTCGTGCAACTAGTTTCGTAATGTAAATTAGGCTTTATGTACAGGAGCCATAGTGCATTTTTATGTTTGATTTTGTTTTTTTGTTTAATTTCTTTTTTTCAGTGGCTCAACTGCATGCAAGCAGCCTCCACGGAAGATAAGCGATATTCTAGTTCAAGTTGATTACGTATCTTGACTAGATTATCACTTATCCTCTGAGGTCGCTTTCGCGCGCTTTTCATGTGTCACCAGTGTGTGGATTCTTTTTTTAAAACATTCTTTAATTTTTTATTTTTTGTAGCATGTGTTTTTTTCCAACTTTGTTTATTTTGCATATTTTTTGTTGTTGTATGATTGTAGCTAACTTTGATTTTTAGAATGTTAATAGATTCTCAATGTATTTTTTGTTTGTATTGATTTTTTTTGTGTAACATTTGTATGTATTGATTTTTATTATAATTTTTTAACTTTTTCTAACATGTTCTTTGTTCTACTACCAGGTTGCGTATGGTCTAGCAGTAGCAGAGGAGGCGTTCCAGTTTGAGCACAGAGACTTGCATTGGGGTAACGTGCTAATAGCGCCGACAGAGCAAAAGGTATGTTGAAAAGAATGTCTTACTATGAAAATAGACTTGTGGCGGTATCTACATCGCCACACACGAACTACGCATCAAAAACCTGACGTCACATAAAACCTGCATCACGCAATTAAAGTTTACCGTGCAATGGACATAATTATTATATACAAGAACCCAACATCAATGGTTGGGCAGTTGCCCGCCAGACACAACACCCGTCTGGTTGGAGGATCCTACCTTTTCTATGGTGGATGAGTGAACTTTACACCTTGTTCCTCATACCCCTAAAGACACATTTAGTACGTAGCGAGTAAAAACACTTCTGCCAGTAATCATAATTTTACCTCCACGGTTCCTTGCGTTACTCGTCATGAGTCAAACGACATCATATTACACAAATCATGGGGAAATCTTACAAGAAAGTTGTACTTAACCATTGTACGGCCAATTGGTCATACACTTGCAATTTAGACCTTACGTAAGCTGTATGACGATCGATATAATACAACTGCTAATCAACGTATTTTCTGTGAAAGTTGCTCTAGAAATTGACGTTGACGGTGAATACAAAACCACAAAATAAAGCAAGAAGTTAGGCGTGAGGGTGCGTATAGCATAATCATAATCAGCCTATAATGTTCCAACTGCTGGGACACAGGCCTCCTCTCTTCGAAAGGGAGAGGGCTGTAATCTACCACGCGGGCCCAGTGCGGATTGGTAGATGTCACGTCTTCGGATTTTTTGGTTCTAGGGCTTGCCGGTTCGTCACGATGTTTCTCTTCATCATTTTGAGAGTTTAGGGTGCGTACCAGCGATTTGCGAGGATACGTAGCGAGGAATGTCCGTAAAACTAACCAATAATAACGCCAGCTTAGCTCAAATATGACAATATTGTGATGTTACTGGTTAGTTTCAGACACATCGCGACCCTCGCTCATCTCTAGTGAAAACACAGTCTTATCCATGACAACGCCACCATTATCTGTCCATATGATCGCGATGGCGATGGCGCTCATTGTGGCGCGACGGCTCATTTATCGAGTGCCATCGCCAAGCCCACTAATGTGGTGCTGTCGCTCGATCAATTGTCTTAAGTATTATCTTGCTATCTGATGCTTTAGCTTGCTATATGATGTCAGGATAAGTGGAGTTGGGAAGAATTACATCCCACTTAGTAGGTACAGTACCTAACTATTGTTGTACACTGAAAGATATTGCACCACTTGTTATCATCATATGTTATAAAATTTCATAATGAATCCCGACAAGTATTGTGCAATGTTAAATTTGTGAAAACAAACTGTATTCAGTATTGTGCAAAGTTCACCATCACAAAGTTTATTCGATCAAGATCCATGAAAAACAAAGGATAACAAAGTTGCCGAGAGTCTTATTCAAATAATTATTATTATTGACATCGTTATTCTCTTGGGAGATTCTCCTTTCTTTTGTCTGGCATGTGCCAAATATTCCATTCGGATTTTTCTGTTTGAATATTGCGTTATTAAATCTGGTTTAGCTATTTTGGAGATCATAATAACAAAGATTCTAGAACATATGACTTGTTTACAATAAACATACATTTTATTTAAATCAAGAAATGGATTTTATATAAAAAATGAGTTTTCCGAATAGCGCCAACAAAATATTTTGATTATAAATTATCGTATCACGACGCCAACCCAACGCCAGATAGTATTGCCAAGAATGTAAATAAACTGTCTAGTGAAAAAAAAAAGAATCCGTTGATTTCCCTCAGTAACCGGCAGTAACATAACACTCACAATTGCCCGAAAAAGAAAAAAGCCTACCACGTCCGAATTACAAATTACGCGCCAAAACAGCTGCAGTATGTAACTATTGTATAACCGCCATTGTACTTTGCACTCGATATTTCTAATACGATTTTAACCTTGCCGAAAGACCAGTCACCCCATAAGGTGGATGACTTTGCGGACAAACGTCTCGTCTACTCGAGGTAACGTCCTGGGGTGACGGGTCAACGAACTCATGCAGATAGTCCGGGCGAAATTTTGATCAATAACAATATTTAATTTGAAGTTTAAAATCTCTCTTCAAATATTAGTGTTCATATTAATTTATTGATATTGAAGGTTATAGGCTATATAGCATCACGCTACGACCAATAGGATCGGAGCATAACTGAAAAATGCTGCAAAAACGGGAAAAATTATTCCTTTTTGAGAGCTTCCGTTGCGTGCGCTGCGTAAACGGTTAAAGTTACGCAAATATCATGTATGATGGAATTGTTCCTCTTTAAAAGTTCTAAAAAAAAAGTCCGATACAGCATATGTCTATCTTTCAAGATTTACTAACTGTAACCTTTTTTATGGTAATCAAATTTGTTGGAAATTATTGCATTATTTGCGAAGGGCTTTTATCAACATAATATTAATTCTTATTCAAATAAATAGTTTTAACATCAAGGGTATTTATGTAGCAGTAAAATACTTTTTAATTCATTCGAATCGGACATTTAATTTCGAAGATATTACGAGTATAAAAATGCAATACGCGAACCGTTCGACGCCGGCGCGGCGTAGCGCCTCCCCGACGTTCCCTTCTCTAGCGAGGAGAGGATGGGCACACGGGTAGACCAAGACCTGGAATAGGACATAGGATACGTTTTATCCCTACATTCCCACGGGATCGAGACCAACGCGGGTGAAACCGCGGGGCACAGCTAGTAACAAATAAAATAGAATTCTACAAAATTTACTGACGATTCGTTATATCTGGCCACAATATAACGTTAAATTAAACACCGTTTCAATATTAGTGTTCATCTATCTTGCCTCCACAATTTATCGCAACCCCAGATTGCTGTAAGTCCTTGCGCTGTTATTGTGTTTATAATCGCTAATCATGCATTATGCACGATCGAAATCCTGCGACAGATTTTATCGTCATTTTTTCTATCGATTGGAGATAATCGATGTTGCGATTAATTACTATCAAATCAATGTCGACCAAAACAGAACAAACTAATTTAGATAATTCTATTTATTAAATTGTGCCATTTCCTGTCATGCAGCATTTTGATAAACTTGACTAAGACCTATATCTATTCTAGAATGGTACTTAGTCACGATTTTATGAAACTCGATATGAGTTACATTAGTATGTCGGCTCTTTCAGTGTATGGATTTTTATAGCTTTAAATTTCGATTTTGCATGTTATAAATACCATTTACTTTTATTGGTACAACTGTGTCTACTGTGAAAATGTCTCAAAATCTATACACAGTCTCACATTCAATTATCTATTTACGGCTCTAAGCAGACGATTTTAGCGAAAGTCACCTAGACCCAACTTCTAAAGGCAGGCCTAAAGGTTGGGTTAGAAGGAAGGAAGGGTCTTACAGGTTCAAGTTCTAGCCTCAGACGAGGTGATTCCACTTAATTAACATTTGGGGGTCAGTAGGAATAACGTTGAGAAATGTGATAAATATTTAATCAAATAAGAACCCTGACGTCAACCGCTTATAATAATAGATCTTACGTACTCGATCGTGGGGCAATTTCTGAACTCCACGCGGTCAAGTCGCGGGCAAAAGCTAATCAGGAGATATTTCCCTGCAAAGGGTCAGCGCTCATCAAGAGCAGAGCATTTTCTGAGAGTACTGAAAAATGAATCTTATGACAATTCCATACATTCCAAAATTAAATACACTAAAACGCAAGCTCGAGCGTCAAGTTGGACGCTCAACGTGTATTTAATTTTGCAACGTATGGAATTGTTATAAGATTCATTTTCGGTAGTCTCAGAAAATGCTCTGCTCTGCTCTTGGTGTGCGCTGACGCTAACCCAATGTTTTGTTGCGGACATTTCGCCGCCATCGTCAACGAATCCCGTGACAGAACAAGACTCCGAAAATTTTATGCTAAACAAGGAGTACTCGAAACCAGAGGCCCTAGTGTGAGTTTCATTTAACCGCTTTCGGCGCTCCGATTGGCACTTCATCAGTGAAGGCCAGTGAAGGGCCAATCGGAGCGCCGAACGCGGTCGATGCGTAATGTCGAGATAGTTAAAAGAAACTCACACTAGGGCCTCTGGAGTATTAAAGAGCGTCCAAAAACAATATGCACACTCTAACAAAACTAACATCGAATCTTCTCCCGCAGTACTCGACGTTCGTGGTCCGCGGGCGAGCGCACCGCGTGCCGCGCTGTGGCGTGGCGGCGACCATCATCGACTACTCGCTGTCGCGCGTGTCGCTGCCGCTGGGCGGCGAGTGCGCGGCGCTCTACAACGACCTCGCGCACGACGAGGAGCTGTTCGGGGCCGTCGGGGACTACCAGTTCGAGGTGTACCGCCTCATGAGAGACAAGTTGGGGTAAGGAACTGCTCAAATAAGACCACCGTTGTATGTAAGATTAAAATAATACTGTTATAAGAGATTATGCCCCCAGATCAGAAAATTAGCTGCTCTCAAATCTCATGTAAGAGTTCCCTTCTCTTTTTTTCTGTGAACCAGCTATGAGTGTGGCCATACGATGTTTCGCTGGTGCATTGCGAATTTGCGACATCACATTCCCCGTATGGCATTCAGTGCGTCTAAATCAGAGCGATGCGATAACGCAAGGCAACGGCAACTCTGGTTTTGATTCACATAATAAAAGTCGTTGAACAGAATAGATTTTGAACACCAGGTGCCAGCTGTAGATTAGTAATGATCTGGCTACTGCATTTAGTTAACACTTCCTCGATATTAATATTTATTTTTACTAGATAGCTATGATGCGATTCCAGCCGGTGCCATTGCCATTGGTTTCTGGCATTGTGCCATCCAGACTTGGAATCTTCAATTAAGAGTAAAGTGCTCCACTTTAAGATCATTTCGACGCTAAAAACAGTAATCAAAAAGGACAATCACAAATATGCGTTCTTGACGCCAATATCCCAAAGGTCGTTTCATTTTAATGTCTGGGGAATGCCCCCCAGTGGCCATGTTTTGTATTATCGAGTTCCTGCTCGTTTCCCCACAAGACGTAACTCCGATAGCTATGAATAAAATATGAATTAATAAAGCCACGTGTAGCAACAATTTATTCATACACGTCATACAATATGACGCAAGGAATATTAAACTGTAACATATTCTGATAATATTGACTAGAGAACTTTGCTTCGGGTCAATATTTGTAAATGCCATCCAAACTACATATGTGTATTACAAATGCGAATGTTAGTTTGTTTGTTACGCTTTCACTGCTAACGGGTTAACCGATTTTGATGATATTTGGTATGGGCATGGGGTCCCCACGAACAAATTTGAAAAAAAATCATAGATGGCAGCGTAATGTAACAATTATAAAATTAACAATTACTAAAAAGCGATAAGCGGCAAATTCTGGCTATAGTAATATTAGTAAAAATCAAAACATCTTTGTTTAATCTCGTATTTTCAACAAAAAACTTTTATTAAGCCTTTTACTTCAATTCGAATCCTTAGAATGATAAAGTAGCTATCTGTTAATCATTTGGTTGAGAGCTCTTTGCAATAGATGGCGTTTTACTAAAGTGATGAGAGGTCACTTTAAACTTGAAACGTTTAGTCGTTTCATTAAGGAAAATCAAACAACATTTTTTTAAATCTAGTACTTTTCGTAGAAATATAAGAACTGAATACCTAGGAAGAAAAAAACGTAAAAAAAGGAACAAAAAATCTAGGAGTCTTGCCTTGTACCTAGGCAAGACTCCTAGTTGGCGTTTTAAATCTACGGTCTCTGGCAATTAGTGAGTCGATGATGCTGCCATCTGTTAAAAAAATGGGGAAGAAAAATAGCCAGCTCAATAGCCAGACTTAGGGTGGTGTCATTTCTTTGTATGGGATTGCGTATCTGTACGTGGTATTATAATATCTGTGGTATGGGGATACTTTAACCTCTGGGGAATAATTCGGGTTTGTCGATAAAAAGTAGCCTATTTCCTACTTGTTCTCGACCACTATACCATCTATACCAAGCGGGCGGGACCTAGTAGATAATAAGTAATTTAAATAATTACAGACATAATAGTGGGTTTTATTGTTAAAGGACTATTAAAGTATCTGATCTTCCTAAATAAACACCCCTGTGTTCTCTCCCATATTGTTAATATAACCTCTTTTCAATACTAATGTTGTTCTATCTTCTTTACAGAAATGATTGGAAGAACTTCGCACCCTACACAAACATCCTGTGGCTGCATTACACTGTTGATAAAATGATAACGGCCCTCCGCTACAAGAGGACAAACACAAAGATTCACAAGCACTACATTGACAAACTGAAGGGAATCAAGGGAAGAATACTAGACTACGGCAGCGCGGCGCTGTTCGTGCTCACAGACAACGAAATATAAACGAACAAATTATGATAATAAACAAAACAATTTCATATGTAAATTAATTCAAACTAGTCTTAACAATGGTTTTAATAAACTACTGCTATTGCTATAAATCTGACATGACAATGAATCGCATAAATTATAATAATGTAAATAAAGTTTGCTTTGATAAATTCGTTGAAATTATCGACGCTAACAGAGTTATTTACAAAGTTGTTGCATTATTAGAACAGTATCAGAAAGGTGCCTTTTTAGATAAGGTAGTGCCTTTGTTCACATTAATAAATTCATGTATTGTGTTCCGAAACCTTGGTTTTATTTTGATTTTGTGAGGTCCTTTTTCCATACCCAAGTCTTACTATGCCTATGAACCAGCTCCTCAAAGAGCACATCATACACGATTTTCACAGCCCACGCTCAAGGAACTGCTTTTCTTACGACATCAAATTCAAAATCATTTATTTGCAAACATGGGTAAACAAAGTGCAGAAAACGACTGCACCGATTTTCACGCTGTTTTAACCAATAGTTAGTGGTCTCCGAGGAATGTTTTTGCATATAGTATAATAACCAACATCGTCGCGATACTAGCGGAGAAATGTATGATGTTGTTAGGCCTTGGTTTCGTCAACGGCTGTAATGAAAATCTGTAATTTTCACCAGTATTTGACAAAGTTTTTTCACTCTAATCGGCGTAGATTTGGATAACCATTATTGTGTGACCGTCATGGAATTGGTGATCGCTAACCAAAGCTTTAAGATCTACTTAGACGGTCAACTTTTCATGAAGTTATAACATCATCGAAACAGTGGACGAAGACCAACTGACCGTACGTTCTTATCATAAACGTGTAGGTAGCATGCAAACTACTATTTTGCAGCAAGCTTGCAATTCAAATGTAGAATAGACCCTTACACCAAAGCCTGACAAAAATTAATAATAGCATTTTTCTACCCATGCCTAACTGATTGAAGGCATAGTAATCTATGATTGAAGGGATGTTATACAGGGGAGTTGGGGACGATGTGTCCTCATTTTAATCCATTGTGCGTTATGCTAGGTACACACGCATTACTTGTGTTCATTGATGGCTAGGATAGGCCACCAGCACTACTAGAAGAAATTGTATTTGATTATTTCGGTGCTCGAATTCTTTTACAGGTAACAGTTTTATTAGCATTATCTGGTTTCGTTGAGGGCCTATACATTGCGCTACTACTGGTAATATATCTTTATATATAATCTGTGGATTACTGTGTAGCTTGGATTTGGATTTCCGAACGTTACACAAATGTCAAGTTGTCCAGGTTGTCCTTCCTTCCTTGTCAAGTCAATTTGTCTTGTCAATCGCAGTTTATCGCAGTAGCAGATTCATTGTAGTCAATCGTTATCAGTTTTCCATTACTTTGCTTCAAATCTTCAAAAATGTATGAAAATAGCAAGAACACAACAACAAATTAATAAATACGAATTTACACCATCTCTTCTTAATGGTTCTCGACGTCATTAGTAGATCTGATTATTGTTGAGTGTGTAATCATACCCGTTTAAATATTAATCGAAGCACCCTATTCATGAAGTTATCTGGTGGCTGGTGATAAATGGACCAAATGAAAAGTACATATAGGATAAATATGGAGGCAAGCAATGATTCATTGTCTGGTAAGTTGCGCACAACGGTTGACAATAGTTATATAAATTTGGTGTGTTAAATCGCGTGTTCTGGTGTAATTCAGTATTATCTCCGCCGTTGACGGGGTCTGCTGCCGTTCTTCTGACTCCAGGTCGGACGAGGAACATCGCACAGGACATGGAGGCCTTAAGACTGTCGCGACAAGACAACCCATATCTGCAGGTAAGGTTTTTATAGTTTTAAAAGATAATTGCACCTAGTTGCGGAAATATTTCTAATGAGATGCGTCTTCCGCGTAGATTACATGTAAACATTACAGTAAAAGTACAAGGAAGTGCTTGTCATACATGTTTTCTAATGTTCTTGGTATTGTTTCGGTATATAAATACCGAAACAATACTTAATAATAAGTGGAATTATGAATTTATGTTTAATTATATGGTTTCGAAAGCAATATTTATAATGAGTGCTGTTTGAAGTTGTATGTTGTTGTGTAATGACTACACAGGAATTTCTAGTAATTTACATAATGTTATAGAACACGTATCCTATGATCTAGCAATGTATTTTCCAATGAGTTTACAATTTCGTTTTGCTGTTTACAACCAAGATATTGGTTTCCATGCTATAACTGAAAATATATTTATTTTCAATTTTATAAACCTAAATAAACCTCCAACTGTCATTAACGAGACACAATAGAATTTTAATTGTTATCGGCCATTAGAAGGCCAATCGACAGTTGAGCAGATAATAGTTATGGAAATGTATTAATCACTCCATGTAAAATACTGGTATTCAGCTGCATCTGGTTAGACTGGAAGCCAACCAATATAGTTGGGAAAAGGCTAGGCAGGCAGATTGATTAATAATGGAACAATAACTGTGGACTTTCTTGCTGGATCTTCTTCTGATAGAAAAATCCTCCACTTTGAAGAAAAATCGTGTGACCTTAGAAATGGTAAACGGTGACGGTGCAGCGCCGTAGTGCCGCCGTGTCGTCATCAAACTTCCATAGTGATCCATAATCCATACAACACTGATGACTGTGCCTCGACACCACAAATACCATAGTTTTTCATGGCAAGAAAAACATGTGTATACAAAGAGCGATTGGGGGCTAATTTGTTAGTGTCCTTTTATAACAACCACATGGTAAGAGGGTGCTTGTTATTGACAGAATTGGGCAATTTTTTGATTTATTATTTTAATTTCCAGCAGGTTATGGCAAGCAGGGAGAGTCTAATTGAAAGCCATGCGGAGGAATGTGAGTCAGATGACACCATACTAATGTCACAGGTAAATACCACAGTTTACTTGTTTTATCTTCTTGGTACTATTTTTCGTATAGGAGAGGGCGGGTCGCATGATTTTCAACAAGCAAGAAAATGTTTAGCAGAACGCCAATACCAAAAACCAATGCGGATTGCCCCCTATTCAGAGCAAATGGATGCATATTGTGATGGGTGGTGACTAAAATCCGAAAGTGAGTTTGTTTGTTATACTTTCACGCTAAAACGGCTGAACGGATTTGGATGAAATTTGCCACATGGGTAGACCATGACCTGGAATAGGACATAGTACATAAGATACGGGATATACTCAGGGATCGAGACATACGCGTGTGAAACCGCAGGGCGCTCCTTTAGCACGGAAGAAGAAGTGACGCAACAAATTCCCTAGCAGCACAGCTGTCTTTTATGTTAGAGAAACTTGAATCAATATAATAATATTACCAATATAATAATATAATAGTATATTGTTAAAAGTAAGTTTGAATAGGCATAAGCCGAAAAATTCAATCTAACATCAGATCTAATTGCTATTTCAGCAATACAATATTTTTTATATATTATATCATATCCTATGCTTATCTCATTGAATCATAAAAGTCAGTACAGGAACTGAATTCAATTAAATATTGTGTAGCATTAAATATCATTGTTGAATCATTCAAGAGATAACAATTTATCTAAAATACACACGTCTGTCTTAGATATTTATGTATGGCTAGTCAAGCACATCTTTTTAATTTTTTTGTCACATTTATAATTTTTTCGACATGAAAGTAAATTTATCTTTCCACAACATGTACCCATTTTTGTTAAAAAGTAACCAAACTTTGTCGAAATATCTTAACACTATTCTTAATTACTTTACAGGAATTTGGAAGCACTGCCCTAGACTTTATAGAGGACGACCCACTGACCTTGAAAGAGGTCCATGAGCATATGATAAGGTCACCGCCGCCAACCAGTTGCTGGCCACACGGTAAACAACCACATTTAAAAAATAAAAACAAATATAACAATCCCATAAAATTGGTTGCAGCACTTTTAAATAAATTAAAAAGATACATTGTGCTAACTATTTCTAATTTTTTCGAATGCTACTGTTCGTGTAGCGGTTATAATCATGTTTAATTTGCTTTTATTAATATTACTTATTAATTTTAATGATGGTGATACTATTCTATTATACAACCTGTAATATCTTTTTTATTCTTTATAAATAAAAGGTTTAAAAATAATATCAATTTTCTTTTCTGTAAAAGTAGACTAGAAATATTCAAGTTGAATTATTTCAAATGGAAAAGTGTCAAAATTACAATGTATTATAACCATTTTTTAAATTTAAGGAGGATCCACATTCATATTTTCCTAATTTTTTTGCAATTTGCAGATTAGTGTCAGGTTGTATGTTGATTAAAATGTGATTCGCGGCCGTATCAAATATTTATTTATAGAATTATAGGCATAAAAATCATCAATACAACTCTCTAAGTTCATATAATCCTATTGCAAGACTATTTCATGAAATCATGACATTTGAGGATTATTCTAACTTAGGCAGTTGTATTGCTGATTCTAAGGATTATAATTCGCGGGCTACCCTGACGCTTTCGCCTTAATATCTGGACTTGTAAGAGACCTTTGAGTCCTTGACCCCTGAGCTTGTTTCGTCATAAATTTCTTCTCAGAGGTAGTTAGATAGAAGATGTCGACGCTTATTTTTTTTTAAACCATATGCTTAAATTTGGAAAAAATAGATATCTGTTTAGCCCAATAGCGCACTAGCGGCCAGGTCGATTTTCGTTGCTTGCTGGCCGCTGCGACTTGGCCGCTAGTGCGCGGCCTTAATCTACGAGGGGTGTTCAATAAATAGTGAGAATGCGATACATTCTCCTAGGAAAGAAAAAAAATAAATACTGGCAGGCATAGCCCAGACATTAGCTATGATGATAATAAAAAAACAAACAATTCTCTGTTGTTTAAAAAAAATAGAAGTCATTTGTTTGCGCCGTTTCGGAACGTGTTCTGTTGTTTGTTTGTTTCACCAAGATAACGCCCCCGCGTACAAATTCAGAGTTGCGATTTCTGCCATTCAAGAAGCTGGCTTCGAATTGATGGCACATCCTCCATAATCACCGGACCTTGCTCCAGTGATGTTTACCGATTTTTGCGGTTAAAGAAACATCTCAAGGGCCAGAAGTTTGAAGATGATGGCGCAGTAGTCGCCGCCGTACACGATTTTTTAAGGGATCAGAAAGAAGATTTTTTAGAAAGGGAATTTTAGTTATAGAAAAAAGTTATACGAAGTGTATAACCCTGAAAGGTGACTACGTCGAAAAATAAAAATAACATTTAATAACAGATAATTACGTCATACTCATTCTCACTATTTATTGAACACCCCTCGTATATATGCCATTAAAGATGTCATGTAGCGATCGCATAAAAAATGTGACTGCTTTATCTACTTATTAATATGTAGGTCAGACCAGGTGAATGGCAGATTAGATTGATTACCAGGTTCACACAGCATGTTACGTCGCTATCAAATTATAATGTTTAGATAGCTAATCATTCTTTAAAGTCTGGCACGAACTTAACACTAAAAACATCTGAAAATAACACGATGTATTTTTAGTTTTGGGTACTTACTTTTTACATAACATAACATAATCAGCCTATAATGTTCCCACTGCTGGGACACTTAACTTACGTTTTGTTTCTATTAAAATAGTAGAAAGACTTTAAAAAAACTTTAATACAAATAGGACGCGATTGGCGCCCTTAGGGGAAGCTCAAAACGAAAAAAATTCTAATATTCAGCAATGAGTATTTTAATTTTTGAATTGTTTTGAATCTTTTTTATCTTTTATTTACGGACGCTTTTAACCTGCACGTTTTTCTACATTGTACTCACATGTAACATGAATGATGTAAACAATATAATTGTAACAATATTCTGATTTAAAAGAATGTCCGTGGAGTTTCTTGCCCGTTCTTCTCCATAGTAACCTACTACGCTTTGGAATGGGCAACTAGCTTCATCTTTCTGACTGACCGACTCCTTAACAATTCAAAAGTGCCCGTAACTCAAACTCAAAGCATTTATTTCAAATAAATGCTTTGAGTTTGAGTAAAAAACAAAACTATCAATGATGATGATGAAAGGGCAAATAGAATCCGTTTTAAATTGCATTTAGTGAAGCCTTTCAACAAAATCTTCATTCGATGTTGTGCTTAAAAGCAGTGAAGACAAAAAAGTGCTAAGTACATTTCGATTTTTGTTTGTAATTGCTCTAGTGTTAGTAGCGATTAGTCGATTTGTAACCCAAGTAACATCCAGGGTTGTCAAAGTCAGTAAAATAAAGTTGATTCAAGTAAAATGTGCGCTGTGAGCAGTGGTGGCACCACAGGTGGCACAGTGATAACAACCGCGACTTAAGAATTGTAAGTCGTAGGTTCGAAACCAGACAGAAGCTTTACCTTGTTTAAATTATTTCATCACCTCTGCTCTCAAAACGGTGAAGGAAAACATCGTGAGGTGGCATGTCCTAGAACCAAAAATTCCAATACGATATTTACTAGACATTTACAAACCCGCACTGGGCCCGCGTGTTGGATTACTGCCCACTCCCTCTCACCGAGAAGAGGCGTGTGTAAGCAACTTACCAGCTGCGCCCCGCGGTTTCACCCGCGGAAGTCTCGATCCCGTGGGAATATCGGGATTAAAAGTATTCTATGTCCTATTCCAGGTCATGGTCTACCCATGTGCCAAATTTCATCTAAATTTGTTCAGCCGTTTAGCGTAAAAGCGTAGCAAACAAACAAACTCACTTTCCCGTTTATAATAATTATTAAGTTAGGATTATGCTTATGCTAAGTAAAATGTGCTTCTTTACACATACCTAAATATTTTTTTTAAGTTGGGTAAAACATGGCTTAGCAATCAATCAATCAATCAATCTGCCTAGCCATTTCCCCACTACGTTGGGGTCGGCTTTCAGTCTAACCGGATGCAGCTGAATACTAATTTTACATGGAGCGACTGCCTATCTGACCTCCCCCACCCAGTAACTGGGCAATATGATACCCCTTGGTAAGACTGGTTGCCAGACTTTCGGGCTTCTGACGACCCGTAACGACTGCCAAAGATCCACGAATGACAGCCGGGACCAACGACTTAACGTGCTTTCCGAGGCACGGAGGAGTCTCGGTATGTAAAGATAGTCACCCATCCACAGACCAACCCAGGCAACCGTAGCTTAACCTGATTGATCGACCCGTGCGGCTGTTATTACTTAGCCATAAGCTCCTCTTTAAAACATGGTTTAGCAAGATATAAATTATACTCAATTCATATCTATAATCTAATGTAGTATGTTATCAGTATAATAATTTCAGGAAATACACACTATGTAGTTAGAAGATAAGATTTCGCTTGTAGTACCTACAGTTAGCAACAAAAGTAGGACTGAATTATTCTCCATTTGAAATAGAATTAGACATTTAAATAAACCTTTTTTACAGTCCGTTCAACCGATTTTGACTTCTATTGCGTTGATGGCATGACAAATGGCAGCTGCAGTAGACAGTTGGTATTGTGTAACCTTTTTTTTGCATTTAATGCCATCCTTATGCCTACGGTATAGAAATTCGGTTGAACAGACTGTAAAAAGGTTTGTTTAAATGTCTAATCTTATTTCAAATGGAGTATAGGTATCTGAAGTTTCAGAAGACATTTTATAAACTTTTTTGGAGTAAATGCTCTATGATATAATAACTAATCAAAATTCGGAAATTATCATCGGCTTTTGTTGCTGACTAATTATAGGTAAGAACTAAACGTCAACGTTCCTGGGAAGCGCGGTCAAAAAATGTTGGAGCAAGATGACTCGGTACAAAGTTTTTACTGAAATATTCGCTGTCCTACTCGCAAGTTTTATGACCGCGATCGCCGGGAGTATAATTCTAACCTCAAAAAAATACAATAGATGCAGATATATTTAGTAACCTATTCACCGGATGTGGTAACACGTCGGGTTCTGGTTTGCAATTGGTCAATCGTCATCCTGAAGATGCCTCGTTGAGAGGTGAAATACGTGTCGATTTCTTACAGGGTTTATATGACTCTTGAAGAATAGTCAAGCGGAATAGGTTACTAAATATATCTCCGTGTATTGTATTTTATAATGGATTTCCGCAAAGTCACGCCTGAATTAATTAACCTAACCTCGAAAATAATTTCTCCGTTTCCCGCTCTCCATGAAGACTCGCTGTCGTATCGTGCGGCGAGCGCGTTTGACTTCGCTGCCGACAGTCCGGTGTCGTACAGCGCTTACTCTGTCAATTCGCAAGAAAAGGTTACTAACATTACTTTATAAGCGTGTTCTTTGTGTTTGTGTGTCACCACTGTTTTGCATTTGTGCACTGATTTTTATTTTTAGTTGTTATTATTATTCTAAGTTAGATCTTAAAAAATTACAGCTTAGTTTATACAATACATATAATCAATATTTTTTTCGTATTATTTTAATTGTCATATTTATTTCAATTTGATAAATGTTTATTTATTTATAATTTTCAGTATGTTCATTGCAATATTATACTTTCTTTTCAAATACAGGGTGTATATATGCTTTAGATTATTTTAACATATACAGGGTGTATATATTTTTTTTGTTAATAATTTCTACAAAAAAATACATTCCGTTACATATTTAATCAGCTTGTCAAAACAAAACATCAATCTACTCAGTACATATACCGCTACATTCACGTTACAGGAGCTCCTAAGCGGTAGATCTCCCCGTCGCAACGCCCGATGCGATGAGTCCCGTAACAACAACACATCGAGCCGACCTCGTTCGTCCCGCTCGGCGTCTCCAAGGTCACATGACCTCACCCTCTGTGGACGGCCATTGTCGTTACCAGGTAATTAAAATAATCATTAGGGGAATGTTTTTATGGGTGTCTTTCATTTGGGTGCGTTTGAATAAATTACTCCTTGAAAGCTGTCTTATATGTGACTTTAGTCCCAGCTGAAACTATATAATAATAAACTTTATTTATTTATAAAATAAAAACCTAACCTGTCACTACAGGTTGTACCCTAATGCAACAGATAAGAACTATAAACTAAACTATACACTTACAACCACATTAGAAAAAACACAAAAACATAGTACAAAAAAAAGTATATATATATATATAATATAAATTTTATTTATTTATTTTATTTTATTGTAACAGGAAAACAAACAGTATTAACAACTAACAAAAACATCAAATTAACCAACTAGTAACCAATTACATGTTTTCGCATTTAAATTTACTATGAAGAGCAAGCCTGTTAGAGAAAAAAAAATATAATTATAAAGGTGGTATGTACTATAAACAAAACATACAATCACAATAATACCTCGTCATAAAGTCGTTAATAATACAGTTATTGAACCAATTCGAACCAATGTTTAGTAAGTATTCGAATGAATACATGCGGCTTAGTAGTGAATAAGTCAAATTCAGAAAAGTCAACCAATTTATTGTAGGACTTAGCGCATCTTATAAAGAACGAATTCTGTCTGTAATTTGTGCAACAGCGGGAGACGTTAAGAAAAAGAAAGGGTATTCTAGCAGATCTGGTAGGGGCGCGTAAATTAACCTTAGAGAGAAGTTGCGGGGCGTCGATGAATGATTGCGCTAACTTAACGAGGAAGGAGATATCTGATGTACTCCTTCTCTCCCTAAGTGGAAGTAAATGGTACCTTTTGCATCTCGACTCGTAATTATGATCGCGGGTGTTACCCTTATACTGTAGGTATCTTGTAAAGTTTCGCTGGACAGATTCCAATCTTGAGATATGAACAGCATACATGGGATTCCAAACTTGCGAACAATATGCAAGTGAGCTACGGACGAAGGAACAGTACAATATTTTAATAATTTTGACATCCCTGAACTGGGAGCAAGATCTTTTTAAAAACCCCATAGCTTTGTTAGCTTTATTAACTATGTGATCTATGTGCTTCTCGTAGGTAAGTTTGGAGTCGTGTATCACACCTAAATCTCGTATCAAATCCTCGATGGGCATACTTTAAAGTGTATGTGTGGGATATGCTGCTGGCTTTGCGAGTGAATGTAATCGTGTAACATTTAGATACATTGAGTTCCAGATTATTCAGTTCACAATAGTTTTCTAGTCGTTCGAGATCTTGTTGCAACGAGTCGCAATCTTCGACATTGTTTATATGTTTGAAGATTTTCATATCGTCTGCGTAAAGTAAAAATAATGAATTCTGAAAGCATGTGTGAATGTCATTTATGAAAATATTAAATAATAAGGGCCCAAGAAGCGATCCCTGGGGAAATCCTGAAGGGACTACATGCCGCTTTGAAATTAAAATAAAGTATTATTTTATAAAGTTAAAATAAAGTATTATTTTGCTTGTAGCATAATACAAATAGCAATACCTTTGCGAATTCACTACAACAACATGTAAACACATCAATCTGAGTTTGAAGGTATTATTAACAGGAATATTGAATTTTATTCCGTCTAAATACAATGACTTCAAAAAGGAGTCTAAGTTATCTATCAATTTTGTAATAGGAACCTTTTCTAAGTCGGTTTAAAGTTCGAAATACAAAAACTACCTTTTAAGCTTAGTCTGTATCAGAACCTTGCGGGCTCCGTCTGGGTTTTTCGTGTACATCAGAGCATGAGATCATCCATAATATAAGCAACCAATATCCGTCCAGTCCTTGACTGGGTTGGGAGTTAAGATGGGAATCGCTTCATGTCAAAATACTGGTATCCAGCTGTAACCAGACTGGAAGCTCAGCCCAAGATAGTTGGGAAAAGGCTGGGTAGATGTCCCAAAATACCCATAGAACGGAAGTCCCTAACCATGATACGTTTGGGTACTTACGCTATTATGTAGAAATTCTTACGACGATTACATACATTTTGTCATTATTTTTAAAGTGAGCCCTCGAACTCTTATGGTCCTCAAAGAGTATCCACGAGTGCCCAAGACTGATGATACTAAGGTACGTCTGGCGTGTCGTAGGCAACCAGTCTCGCTACCTGCTGCACCTTATCCTTTCAACACCATTAGCTATTTTATTTTAGGACCATACCTACCAAAACGTATTATATCAACGTATAATTGGGCACATTTCAGGGTAAATTCCTCTCGTTATGTCGAGAAAGAACGAGCATTCTTCACCTAGTATGCCCATTGCGTGTAGGCTATTTCAGACTATTAAATCTTAGATGTATTTACGACTCGCCCCGGCTTCGCACGGGTGATATTTAATAATGTGGCGTTGTGAATGTATTATACAGATAAACCTTCCTTGTGTTGTTTTATACTATTTAGAGATAGATTGCTATCATTGTATAAATCGGTGTTAATCCAAGCGCGATCTACATTTTTGCTAGCGATGTACATTAGAAATACTTAAACAGAATAACTATTTTCTTGACTATATGGTTACTTGGGGCAGACTGGACGCTCTCAATAGAATTCCAAGTCGATTGAGAGCGTCCGCTCTGCACCAAGTGCAAAGGGCAACTGATAGAAATCCGACGACAGACGAAACACGAATTTTGTCGAGGGATATTATGAAAATAGTTGTACTGTACCATCATAAGCTGACAAAATACTTATAAATAAAATATTCTTAATTAATTACAGGAGAAAGTCACCTCCGGAATGCGCTAAGCAAAAAGCAAAGCGGCAACCAAAGCGAGAGGTTCTCCCTCCTACAACACCCGCGACCCCTGCGGAGGCCACACTGCAACAGACGGGATGAAGACAGCGTCCAACTTGTGCCAGATTGCGATAAGTAATACCACGAGATATTATCTGTACCAAGAATACAGAATCTATGGTTTAACTAAGGGTGACAAAAGCTATGTCTGAGATTAATCAGGCATTTACAGGCGAATTTTTTTCGATGACCTTGACCTTGTAACCGAATGTCATAACGAACAAGTTATAATTTCTCGACTCCAATTAATAAATTCTTCCGCAAGGTTTTCGGAAAATATTTGCTTGTAATACGATAAGTATTCGATGACCTTGGGTGGAGGTTGCTGTAAAAGTGTTCAAGGTCAAGTTTAATAGTCCGGCGTTATTTCAAATGTGTACGGAATTGAAGTGGAATGAAAATTGGCGGCAGTTCGGCTATTGGCGTGACAAAGGTTTACGCACACTTATAAGCATAGATACGCTAATGTTTTATGCGTTATTGTCGAGTATTATGTGGTTACAATATTTATCTAAACTTTCGGGGTAAGACAAGTATGATGGTATAAAATAACAGTATATTTTGTTGTTTTTGGAATATGCCTAACCTTGTAAGTCTGTGTCTACCTTTAAAAGTAAAATAAATGAGATCGTTCTATGGCGTGGTCTCTTTCTAAGTTACGATTATTTGAAACGAAGAAAATGTTACTAAATTCTATCACGAAAACCTAGTTTACTATTAAAAAAGTATTGATTTATATTTAAGAGAAAAAAAGTATTTTGAAAATTCGAGAGAAATTGTCTGTTTTGTCTTATTAAAAAATTATGAAATTGAAAAAAAGATCGGCACATAAAATAGAAAATATAGGTAAAAAACACAATGAAATAGCTAGAATATTAGCTTGTTTTAACTAGAAACACTGTTGATCTAACGTTCAATCTAAATACCGTTCCACTTAGAACCTAGGTGTTCAAATTACATCGAGTAACAAAACGTCTTATAAATCATTTTAATATTGCCGAGTGTCACTGCGATATTGCCCAGTAGTACCGTAAAATAGCCGAGCGGTGCGCTAACGTGAGCAACTAAATTGCGCAATTCTTGGCAAATCTATAAATGCAAAATCAAAGCGTTTATTTCAATTAAAAAAATTACATGAACTTTTGAATTGTCAAGGAGTCAGTCAGTCAGAAAAATGAAGCTAGTTGCCCATTCCAAAGCATAGTAGGTACCCATGGAGAAGAACAGACGGAAACTCCTATACAATCTTGGTATTCCGTAAAATGATCGGTATTACCGAAACTTATTACATTCATATTTAACCACAATTGCCAAGGATTGCGCAATTAATTGACTATGTGTTTAAAGTAAAAGCAAAGTTACGCGCATCTTAACTTTAGATATAGTATCTGTGGCCAAGTATTTATTACCACAAAATTGCCAAGTATACCGCGGTAAATCTGACTATTACCGTGATATTAATTACCCGACTATAACCGTGGTTCGACTCGGTAATGCCCGACTATTACCGTGGTATTACCCGATAATTACCGTGGTATTGCCCGTCTATTATCGTGATATTGTCCGACTATTATCGTGGTATTGCCCGACTATTATCGTGGTATTGCCCGACTATTACAGAGGTATTGCGCGACTATTACAGAGGTATTGCGCGACTATTGCCGTGGTATTGGCCGATTATTGCCGTAGTATTGCCCGACTATTACCTTGGTTTTGCCGAAATTTTACCGCGTAATTGCCGAATATTGCCGTGAACAGGACACGAACATCACATAAATTCCTATAAAATGCTCACTGTAGTTATAATTCGCTGTCCTCACCAAATTAGGTGGACTTAGACAATTAGTTACTAGATAATAGTATTATTGTTACTACTAAAATTAAATAAGCTTTATTAGTTAAAAAGATAAATTAGTGCGAATTGCTGAAGTAGTTTTTAAAAAGGGATATCAAATTTAGTTCCGCAAAATATTATTAAAAATACATTTTTAAAACATGATATTTTTTAAACGTTTTATCGGAGTGGTTATTTGCGTCGAAATGTTTATTCGTCGATATATTGCATGTCTTTAGTCTTAGATATTAAAACTTATATAGAAATGTAGATATTGAGTTACCGAATTTATTATGCTAGTTCAAAATATATCCCACCATTATTATTATTTTTAGTCCAAATAATAGTACAGTCGGCATCAGATATTGGTGCAATAATAATAATATTATGAATTTCTGATGTGTAAATGAAGGAAGCTAGAAAATAAGTGGATTGTAGGAGTAAGCGTTTGATGTCTGATATTGTGTATGAACTATTTCACTGCGAAAATTGTGAATGTAAGGCATTTGCAGTTGGAACTCGTTTGGTGTCACTTTTGCTTAGAGTGATTTTCAAACCATAAATTGATGAAACGTTAAATAACATTCAAAACTGAGAGCCTGGGGAAATATCCGTATTTTTAAGAATGCTCGCATTATATTCTCAGTCTGTCTGTCAAAAAAACTTCTAACTTACCAAAATTTCTGACAACATTTTGACATTGTCTGACGCTGAGATGAGATTGCGACTTGAATTGAACGATTTTATGGCCCATTTGCATTACAAATCACTAAATGCGTTTAGAAATAAACATATTTACACATCGTTCCGTCTCTGTCATCTTCACATGATTGACAGAAACAGAGCGATATTTCAAAGATGTTTAGCGGTAAACTTATTTAGCAATTTGTGATGTAATTGGGCCTAAGTACGAGAATTGGCCTTCTGTTATATTAAATTACTTTTTGCCACAGAGATGATAAAGAAAAAATGAAATTGTACAACAAATCTTTTTGCTAAATGTGCCCAGATCTAAAAATTAGATACTTCACTTTGTATAAATATAGGTAATTATTAATGTATGTACATATATTGACCACCATTAGTAAAATCTATTTGTATTATATTGTCCATTATATTGTGTGTCTAGTAAAAAATATTTTAATTTCCGATGAGAGGCTTATTTTTACAAATGTTTTAATAAATTATAAAATAATTATTATTTTATGGTGTTGATTGTACTTATTATATTATATTATAATATTGTTTTTAAGATTAAATCGCTACTTATGTGGTGGTTAGGGTAAATATAATTTCGATGTTTAATTGTAAAATGTTTATTAATTATTATTGTAATGAGTCAAACCCCGAAAAATATATTTTGTTGTCCGTATTTAATGAAGTCGGAAAAATAATACATAAAGTAAAAAAAAAAAAAACTAGTCTTAAATTGTCTCTTTTAATATAAGGAGGAAATTGTTTCCGATGGTTTCTTGGATTTGTCTGGATTTATTATTTTGGATAACTAAGTGATTCTTCGCTTCGTGGGTGTACAAATGTACACCTTTGCCTAACCCAATGAGGTTCGTAGGCAAACCATTCATGACGGTTATTCGACCTATTATCCTCTTAGAAAAAAAAAAACGTATTTTTAATAAAAAAACTGTAAAAACTTTTAAATCATTTTTGTTCAAAACTATAATTTAGGGAAACGACCATTATTAAATATTATTCGTAGTTATGATTATACAAGAATGTACGTAAGATTAATTAATTAAATTATGTATTATTGGGAATTGGGAATTTCTCTGTTACCGCTGAAATTTGATTTTGGCTTACCTATGTTGTCTTCGATTTTATTGAATAACCACATATTATTTTTTTGTCCTAGAAAATTCTATTTCTTTCTGTATGATATTTATTTGATGATATTATTTTAAGGGATCATTCTTTAGTAGTTTGTCTTTTATTTGTTAATTATTTTTATGGTAAAATATTATTCTCGTCCTATTACATAGTTCTTAAAACATAGCTGGCGAAATGTGAGTGTACTATAAATTTCTGCCTACCCGTCCGTGGAATATGGGCGTGATGTTATATTTTTTTTTTTTGTCTGTAGTCGAGCTTACGTGTGTTATAATTAAAGAATAAATCAATAGTATATTCTGTTTGATATTACGTTGATAATTGTTATATTTCTGTATTATGCAAAAGTAAGGTTGAGTTAGTAGATAAAATCTAACCAGATGTTATTACTTTGACTTCAATTAATTAATAATTACAGTGGTGTGTTATTCGTTTGTCGATTGTTATTTCTATTACAATACGGTTGTTTTTGTATGTTGTCATATCAGCCCTCATTTAATAACACAGTATAGTGGGAATAACCGAAGATTAATATCGTTAGATTTGCCCTCACTGTACTGGGGTCGCGCGAAAACGTGCCCATGCTGAGAACGAGTGCACACATGTTGCTTGGAACGACAGATACAATTTGAGTGGGCGAGACAATTATACTATTCAAATGCCATGCGTCGTAAACGTGACCATCTTTTGACGCGATCGGACGAATCTAACGATTTAAATCTTTGGGGATAACCTATTTATCTTCACTGAGTTTACTACTGTATGCTTCAAAGATAAATGTTAATATTCCTAAGTTTTTATTGTATGACATTCCAAAGTAAATACTCGTTTAGTATAAGCACAGTATAAATAAGTAACAGTACTATAGCTTCATAGAAAACGGCCGAAACGACGCGTTTCAAAATCTCAGTGTATATCAGTACGCAACAGTATCGAGTGCGCGATAGTTACGCACGGACGGGTAATTATTTAAAGGTCTCTGCCGAGACATCATACTGTTACTTATTTATACTGTGGTGTAAGTTGTGGTGAATGTATAATTGTGTTTTCTAGATTATTTTGTGTTTAATATTTATGAAATTAGAATTGACTGGCGATGAGTTTGAGTGAAAATTCAATTTACCTCTATTGAAAAATGTTCCTTTAGACTGCTAAGTGTATAATTATCTGCTATTACATTGTCATATCTATATAATCATTCTAGGAGAAAGAATCAAAGTCGGCAGTTTTACTTTGCTAAGTAAGCGATTCGTATGATTGTGCACCTTATCCATATTATAGTAATGTTCATATTCGTTAAAGTGAAAGCAAGCAAGCGTGTCATACGAATATGAATCTTATGAATATGATTATAATGTTCATATTCGTATACTATAAGCGAAATTGAGCAAACGTGTCGTACGAATAAGAACATTAATACTATACAAAGAAAGTTCATATTCGGATGAGACGCTTACTTAGCAAAAACAACGAGCAGTCTGTGAATTTTGCCCTAGATCTATGCGTCATAGCAATATTATGATAAAACTATGAAGCCGCAGTCGACCAAGAGTTAAGCTAAGTTAGCATAGAGTTGCACCTTTGTCGTCACATCTAAATTCTATTCAAATCCTTGTTTCCAATTTTCACTAATATCCACTTTATGAAAGTGTATATTAAGTTGATAACACAATGACTAACTATAAAAAATGTTTGAAGTTGTAGCGCGAACTGAACTTAATGTCTAGGTATCAAAGTCGTTTTTCCAAAAACAAGTATTTGTTTACTTGTTTGGAAACTAAATCACAAACGCAGTATAAATGTAAAATGCCAGATAATTGAGCTAAGCTAACTTTAGTTAAGCTGTTGGTCCACCAACCAGCTTTAACAAATCCATCCAATTCATTTAAGTAGTTCCTAATCAAGAAACGCCAGCCACGTTATTTTTTTTTTTAATATTTATTGCCAGTCAATTTTAGTATTCAAAATGGTTTCCAATTGACATTTTTCTGTATAAACTGTACCTCAACCAAAGAGAAGGCCAATGTTTTATATTATTGTGGTTATGTTTTGTATGATAATGTAATTCTGGTCATTCGCTGGTCGATATTACCTTTACCAGATTGTCTATAGATTAATAAAAAAATATTTGATTCTGATGATGCGATTTTATTTATTCTGTACAAAGAGAGTAAGTCTGAAGTAATGCTCGTTTTATCACTATGCGACACATCCTGTTGGATTTTCAAAGATTATAACGGACTAGCTTCCGCCCGCGGCTTCGCCCGCGTGGTATTTCGATAAAAAGTAACCTATGTCCTTTCTCAGGCTCTAGACTATCTGTGTACCAAGTTTCATTTAAATCGGTTCAGTAGTTTTGGCGTGAAAGCGCGACAGACAGAGTTACTTTCGCATTTATAATATTAGTAAGGATTAGATATAACGGAATAGATAAAGCTATAAATAGCTATAGCGATCACGCCTTTTGTTTAGATATTAATTTATGTTTACATTTTCTTTTTATTTCTGCTTGAGTATACATAGTTCGTATTTTTCTTTTTTGGTTGGTATATTGGCGTGTGCTAGTTGACATATGGCTAATAATTCGATTTATGTTTTATGTTGCGTAATGTAATTGATTTTGCATACTTTTGTATAGGATCATTTTTTTCCAACTGAACAGACAGCTGTGCTGCTGGGGAGTTTGTTGCGCCATTTCTTCTTCACAGCTAAAGCACTAGGAAGTGGTGAAGGGTGGGCGTTTTGGGGGACTGTCTTATGTAATTTTGACGTTCGAAAAGTGCTGATTCTCAGCCTAGTTTGAATAAATGACTTTTGACTTTGAGATCACAGTAATTTTGACAGACTTGTCAGTGGCAGCAACCCAATAGCAACCTTGTTTATACGGCACTAAAGATCACTAACATTTTGACATATATACAAATTCAGGGGTAAAATAACTGAAAGGACTGAGCGTTTTTTTAGTCGATTTTGGATAAAAGTAAATAATACAAAATATTTATTTATTTATAATTTTATTAAATTAATTATTTCTATAACTTTTTACATATAGTAAATTATATGTGCCACGTTTCGTCAATTACATTGAATAATGCTGCCATGTCACATCAGCATAGTCACAATAGTACCTAATGTTTGCCTCTACGATCCGACAACGATTGGCTGCTCACGACGACACAGCATCGGACATTCGACGCTCCCGAGTTATTGACGAACGCAACGCTTTTTGACAGAGACAGATTAGTTTGACAGTGACAGTTGCGTTTGTCAAACGTCAGGAGCGCGGAGAGCGCGGCAGCCGGCCCACGAGACGACTCGCCTCCGCACACAACTTGGTCCAAGAATATATTTATGAAATAATTTGTATAAAAATTTTGGCTCCAATATTTACAAATGCACTGATATTTTTTTTACAACGCCGGACTAATTTTTACAGCGACTAAGTTGAGTAAAGGGTTGCGGAGGCGATCCGAGGCGCGGGCGAGTTATTATTGCAATTCATTTTCTAATAACACATTTCTTATCTAATAAGAGTGCGCGCGTATAGTGCGCGACCATTTCTAATACCCTATCGTTACAGTGGTACGTCTTAACATTAGAGCGCAGTACGCGCGGCTTGCTACGAGTGAAGGAACACGGAAGAGACAGCAACAAAACTCACTGTAGCAATAGAGTACAGAGACAACGTAATAATGAGACAACACCAAAGGCAGAGCTGACTGGTTCCGTGGCCTGACGTCGCCCGCGCTAACTATTCGTATTCTGACGATACCTTCTCCCTGTTTCGTGTTTAAAATTAACATTTAGAATTAACACACAAGGGGCTTATACAGAATTTGTACTCTTAAAGCGTCCCGTCGCCGCTTGCACCCATGTAACACTCGTACGCGGAACAACTGTACAACACTACATTAGTGGCCCACGACCGCACGACCGCGCGGCCTAGCAGTAGACGGCGTGACTTGATCGAAGCGAAACACTGGTACGATTTAAAACGACAAAGTACTGTTCTAACAATAAATTAAATAATTTTTGTTATACATAAATAATAACCGAATGATAAATAGACTGTTTTTGATATTAATAAGTATTCTGACAGAGGTGTTAGAGTGTGGGTAGCTGACGGACATCGGGCACGGCTCACCGTCGCTTACCGTGGCTCACTACGAGCACGTAGTCACTCAACGCAACAGGAACACTAACATTAGAAGTTGAACATTTGAACTAACGGATGGATGGAATCGTTCAATACAACAGAGTCAGTCAGTCGAGGAGTCGTGAGAAAATCTTAAAAATGTAACACTTAAACATTTCAACAAATGTGATGTAATCAAACATACTTATAACTGTATCAACGGCCAACAGGGTAGCACTGACACAGTAAGCGAGCGAGTCGCCCGACGCGGCACCGCCGTCGCATACATTACCGTAAGAGATCAAACTGTCATTAAAAAAACATTATACTTACAAATGATAATACGTTTACAACTATCCTTATTTATTATAAACATCCATACCTAAAACAATTTACAATAATATTTTATGCAAATTATATTAAGTTAAAGTAACTCATTCAGTCGGGCAAAGAGGACGTTATGAGATTAGCCCAGAAGCCCCACCGAATGCCAATAGATATTTACTGAAAATTATATAATACAATGAAAGGTCAGTCGTTCATTTCAGAAATGAATCAACAATTTTACAAGATATAGTCATAACAAAAATATATGTGTGTACTCATTAAAATGTTATTCTGTGCAAATTTTGAAACACATTGTATTGTCCAGCTCTAGTCGTGTATAATATATTACTTTTTTTTGGTACATGAATGTCCACATAAATTAAAATCGCAACTAAATAACTGTGTCATTACGCCTGACATGTGAATGTGACGTCACATCACACGTCGCGGAGTAGAGATGCGCGATAGTCAAGAAAATAAAATAGTAACAAGTGTTCTGTACAGGTTAGGTGATAAAATAAAGAGTTCAGTGCAACATGTAATTATATAACATTGGGAAATATTATTATTATACTTAGATATTGTACGGGCAGATAATTATTTTTCTGTTCAAAAATGTATTTGTATCAGTAAGTAGGTGTATGACACATTTACTCAGCCGATATTGTGTGACAATGAAGTGAGATCATTAATTATAATTCAATATTAATACTTAACAATACGATGGTTAGTGGGTGATGTATTGCGAGCAGTTGGGTGGTATGTGATTTTGGACTGTATCCCTAATGTAATAGAGTCAAAAATAACATAGAACATAATATCGTATTGTCTACAACTACCGCGTATTTCATTAAAAAATAAGAAGTACATATTATGAGTGAGTGAATGTGGTGATCAACACTAGCGCAGCCGCAGCCCGGGAGATCAGAGCTGTGTTCACATCACGCGAATCAGACGCTTCTAGACGAGAAATATGGCGTAATATCCGCCGATTTACGTGATATAAATGACCAATCACCTGGGCTTTCAGGCAAGCCTTGTATTTTACAGCGAATTTGTATACTTCGGTTCGCGAAAAAAGGTTGCCAACATAACATTTAAAAAATGATTTAAGTAAAAAAAAAGAAAATATTTGCCACAGCCAGGTCACGCTCATGTCGATCAACGCGATTTTAAAACTAATTCTCATAGCCGAATTTGTTAGTACCTGAGTTTAGATGGAAATCCTCGTTAGCATTTACTTAAAAATTAAAAACAATAATAATTTTTGGTGGGTTCCCTTTGCTTTGTGTTAAACCCAATTACAAAAAAAAATCTCCAAATCGGCGCAACATTCACAGATCTAATTCTATTTGATTAATTTTTACAAGAAAAATAATTATATACAAAATATAAAATTGATATATCTATACACTATAATAGCAACTTGTTTTTTTTTGTGGAAATCAATAACAATAAGTACCTAGAGAGTTTTCGAAAACGATTGTTTCTAAGACCGTTAAAATTTATATTCGAAATGTCGGATAGAAAAATTGAATAAAATTACAAAAATAACATGGTCATTTGAAAATGAGGGCGTACTGGGGGCAGTCTACATTTGCACGAGTTGGTATAAACGCGATGATCGCCCCCCTAGGCATACATATTACAATAAACGTGTGATATAAAATATTTAAATTATAGTGACAATATGTAGGTAGATAAAGATTTGCACACATTGCGTGTTTTCAACACAGTGGAATATGTGACGTCGATGTAAAATCGTTAATGGAATACACATCGCGCCACTAGACTACACAATATTGCAACTCATCCAATCGAGCCAGGCTCGGTACAATAAAATAGAAAGAAAAAAGAAAAAAAACTACAAATTCGTCTGAAATGTGAAAAATAAACTTTGAATATAAATTTTTGGCAATTTTGTACTTAGTGATGGTTCGCAGAGGTGTGTAGTGTGTTCACGTGTACAGTGTGGTGTGTGAGTGTTGTGTGTGTGTGTCGTGTGGGTGTGTGCGGCGCGGGCGTAGGTGTGTCGTCGCCGAGTCACTCTGTCGCGTGGAACGGTCGCGATGTCGCCGGCGTCGAGTTCAGTCACAATAAACAACATTCGCCTTAGTACATGTATCAACAAAATGTCCTACGTTTGTTTACGTTACGGAGTAATAACGTCAGCCGCGGCCGACGTGGGCCCCAGCTCGACCCGCACCGCGCACCGCACACCTGAAACAAGATGACGCGAACGATTACAATTTAAAGTGATATTACAATGAAGTTAAGAAAACAGTGAGATCTACGTAATGATGTAACGTAAGCTACCGTCTTGCTACGGGAGATGTAGCCAAAGAGTAATTCGAGTCAGATCCATATTTGCTGGATTGCTAGCAGTCACTTAAAACACCAGAATCTACCCTAATAGGACCAGCCGTATGGTATGAAGACTGCGGCCTTTACCTCTTTTGTGTAGCCGTAGACTTCTATGGACTAGACCTATTCGTTGAAGAAATAGTAGAACTTGAAATGTTCTTCCGGAACTACCACCACACTTTTTCGCCACCATGAGGCATGCCATGGGTTCCAGGGATATAAATCGCATATAAACATTGACTCCAAAGTTGGCTGCATATTGGCAAACCAATGCAAATATTGGCAAATTAGGGGTAAAGAATCAGTTGACGAGTTTTTGGTTAGGTCTGTCTGTTTTTTGCTTTGAACTCTTTACGAGGCTTTATAGGCTATACTATCTTTAGTTGATTAAGAACAGAAGGTACCCCCACCTAGACAACTTTCGTGAGGCGAGCGGCGCGTCGTGTCCGCGGCACATTGCCGGGGCGCGTCTTGAGCGGGGTCCGCGGTCGCCGCCGCGCCCCCCCGCCCATCCCGCTGTCACCGCTGTGTCCCGACACCAGCGACTCACTGTCGCTCTGGTTCGACGTGTAGCCGATCACGTCCACCTCATCTGGAATTGAGAAAGGGATTTGTTAATTGGTGTTGAAAGGCAACTCAGTCTACCGCAGTCAGGAGGGCTAGGGTCTCCCAAAACCGCAATGCGTGTAGAAATCATGATGGGTAAGAGGTTTGAGGTGTTCAGAGCTAGTTCTTTCTTATTTGATATCCGAAAACAATTAAAAACCAAAAGCGAGAACGCATTAGGATTTCGTTTTGGGAAAGATTGATCTTAAATACGTACATAAACTTAAGGACAGAAAAAGAACTTCTTAGTCGGCGAATTTGCGGTTCCGAGTAAAAGACCAAGTTCTTAGTCTAACGAGACCAAGTTCTTAGGTCAATAATGATTATGGGGCTTAGTAAAGTGACGTTTAAACGTCAGAAATGTATAGTTAATGAGTCGCGTCTTAATTAAAGACCTTCACAACAGCTTCAACAATGATCATCGCCCAAAAGGCACCTAACGCAAGGTTCCTTTAATCCAGCAACACAATAAAGTCTGCAACCCGGTCAGTTTCGCAACTGGCAGGTGTCCCCAATTCCGTAGCCCTGTTGTTTTTCACTCAGCGGGTCGCCGAAATACGGCGAACTATGTTTTACACCACTTTTAAATTGCATCTCTAATTAAAAGCGTGAAATTCTTGGAATTCTGGTACTGGCCTTTTAATCCTGGTTCTTTTCATTTGGATTAAACTTGTTCGTTATTTCAAAATTAAATTCGATATTATTTCTTTTTTGCTGTTTTCTCGCAAATATTTGTTTCTTGATTAGAAATAAACTAAAAACGATATAAAAAAAAATATTCTTAGTTTACCATATATATTCAAAATTCTTCACTGCTATCGATAATGGGTCCAATGACGGTAACAATAACTGTCCTTCCGAGCGAGTCTCGATTGCTTTAGTAACGCTACGATCATCCGCTCTTACACCGTAATTATGTTCTATATTCTGTTCCAAGACCTCGTCACAAAGCATCTACAGACAATCTTGCAGCCAAATTTTCCTTTGAAATTTTCAAACAAAGAGATCTTGCACGCTTTCGTGATCTTATATTTTGTTCTCGACACTATAAAGTGTGAAAAGGGATTTTGTCGTCGTGCACTGCTCCAAGAAAACTAGTTTACTAAATGAAAGCATATTTTTCCGAGAATTTCATTAAGAATCTTATATTTTTTAAGAGGGTTCTTGGTCCTTTCATTTTAATTCGATTTTGCGAATTTAGCTATATTAGGTAAAGAGTGACAGCCTTCCAATTCAAAATTAACAACTTTTTCATTGAGTTTATGGTTTTACTTTTTATGATTACGCCAAAACAAAAATCATTATTCCGTACAAAGATTCTTTTTTTAAATATAACAGAATCCGTAGTGTCATCCGTCCTTCAAAATGGAGGTAAAATAAAACCTTAGCTCTTTTGTTTTCATAATAGCGCTGAAAAAACAAATGCTAACAAAAACAGTGTGTTTGATAAATATTAAATATTCTGTAGCTACTAGTCTAGTACATGAGGTTTATACTTTGAAGTGTACACTATGATTAAAGTGTTCCCGTTTCATCGCCCCAGTATTCGTTGATAAACCCAACATTCGGGACTTATAACGATGTTTGCGATACTGATATAAGCTTTTACAAACTTGGCATATACAATTTACATATATACTGATGGAAGATAAACAAGTTCAGTATATAATAAAATGATGCTCAGTTCTGCATCTCGATTCAAAACACGATTTGAGTAGAGATTAGTATTAAAATGATAACTGGCGAAATGTGGGTGTACTATAAGTACACCTCTGCCTACCCGTTCGGAAATTAATGGGTATGTTAAAGTATGAAATCTGTTAGAATTAGATAGAGATTTATGACTGAGCCTCCCAAGGTGTCTCTAAATAAATTATGATTTTGGAAAAAGCCTGCAGATCTGAGGCCCTAGACAAAGTAACATCCTACCAGCGATAACGATGATGGAAAAGGCAAAATGTATAGGACTGACATAAGCTATCGAAAAGCTTATGTCAATCCTGTTGAAAGTCGTTGTAGAAATACGGAACGCTTTCGAAGCGATTATCACTTGTCTAGGCCCTCTGACAAGCCTACAGGCTAC
This sequence comes from Lithophane semibrunnea, assembly GCA_947363905.1. NCBI lineage: Eukaryota > Metazoa > Arthropoda > Insecta > Lepidoptera > Noctuidae > Lithophane > Lithophane semibrunnea. The sequence goes on from OX376197.1 coordinate 16,151,714, forward strand.
AAACTAATTTTTAATCTTTTGTCCTTCACGTTGCGTAAAAATTAGAATATATTATTTTCAGCCTTGTATTATAAATTGTATACTATACTCTAAAGGTTTAAATAGTTAAAAAAAGGTAAACAAATCGTAAAAAAGGTTTTTTTTAGTTGACACTTGTTTAAAAATACGTTATAACAAAATTACATTTATTTTCGATCACAGGATAGTTTCCTCTTTTATTATAGTATGTTAAACTTTATCATTTATTCTTAAACTACTCTTCATAGATGTAACTGCTTGAGCACGTTGTTTTGTTAGATTTAATAAAAATGATATAATATTTTGTAATCTGTCTATTGTAAAGAACCCAAAACGACAGGTTCCCCAAACCTTTTAGATAATACAACGAATTAGATAACTTCGCTAAATTGAAGAGTACAACTGTGACGTAGTTTAGCAACTGAAGTCGCAGGTATTACGTTTAGTCGGTTAACCAGACGCCTTTGTTGACAGCGCTAAAAGAAGAACAGAAAATGTTTAAATTAGACAAAATGATTGATGATACCACTGAACGCTTTATTAATAATGTGATAGATAGTTCATCAGATTCAGATTCAGAATAGAGCCTTTTAATATGTGACTCTATTTATTATGATTTTAACATTTGAAATAAAAGGTTTATAATCTATGAGTCACGTGGTTTTTTTTGTTTACCATTTTTAAGTACCTAAACCTATGAAGTATACTCACACATTACTTTTAACGAAATGCTCTTTCGGTATTCAATCGACCGCAAAAACGAAGGAAAAAATATTCTGTTACACTTTGAAGTTCCATACTTTATCTATCAAGGTAAGATACATAAAAGATTTTGAAGGAAAAAGTTAGAAGCCATGTTTCCAAGAAGGGACGATAAACCAGGTAGGTATGTCTTTCCCTATTATTCTACTAAGGCTTTGACCTCTTAAAAGGGATATAATTTGTTTGAGAATTTGGCGACTAAAGATAGAAAATGTGATATTAAAATTGTAGCATAACTTTGTAAAATATTGATTTAAATTACTAAGTAATTTGATATTCACGAGTAGCTCAGTTCTTCCGAGAAAAGAACCTTTAGTAACATATATTTTAAAACTGCAAGCAATACCTTCAAGATATACTTAATGAATTTCTGAAAGTTCACAGAGCATACCAAAAATACTTTATTGCTCAGTGCACTCAAACTGATACGAAAGTGCTTGGTTCCTCTGGGGACTTTCTTTGGTTGCACCTGATACGTGAAAATTCTAACAACCGTTGTTAGAATATTAAATGAATTCTGGATTATATTTTCTTTTAAGGTGAAGCGGTTCCAAAGCAGATGTTTTGATGCGTTTCGACTTCACGCAAAATCAATTTTTCTCTCACAAAAACAACGTACATGCGTATTTTTTTTATGATTACGAAAATTGAAGAGTGTCTTTAGTGAAGTATGAGGCCCGAAACACGATTGACAAAACTTTCCTCGATACAAAAAAACCGCAAAGTTTCCTTAAAATCTGCTTTTTAAAGAGAAAAACCTATTCCATTCGATTGTTATCAAAGCAATTGTAATAAAATTTTGTCTACGTGTTCACTATTAAATACTTTAAGGGATTATGGCCTTATTTTTCTATATAAACACAAATAAAATTTTAAAATTAAATATTTGTAAACTTAGTTGCGCGCGGGCGGGGACATACCACCCCCCTCGGCTCCCGTCAGTCCCACTTCGCCTTAAGCTGTCTTGAACTAAGAGATTGAACAAGAGAGAGCAATTTCGCTTTACGATTTATTTAAACTTAGGTCTGCATAAATTCAGGTGTCCTTTTTCTTGTATTGAAATTATTCAATTAAATAATAATGTATTTTGCAACATAATAATGTTGCATCGTGGGTAAAATACACCCCGCTTCACCATATATGAAACCACTTTAGTTTTGAAGACATTACTTCTCCTTTTACTCAGGCCCGCCCATAAATTCTTGCCCACGATCCTTTAACAGACATACATACTCTCGCCTTTTCCTCATGGGTTTAGGCAGAACATAACATACTTCTTATTGATTACGTAGCATATGCATAGCCTATAATGTTTCCACTGCTGTATCACAGGCCTCCTCTCTGTGAGAGGGAATTGGCTGTAATCCACCACGTGAGCCCATTGCGAGTTGGTTCATGTCACATGTCTTAGAATTTTTGGTTCTAGGATATGCCGGTTTCCTCACGATGTTTTCCTTCACCGTTTTAAAAGCAGTGGTGAAGAAATAATCTATACAAAGTAAAGTGCCTGTCAGGGTTCCAAACTACGACACACAGCTCGTAAGTCGCGGCCGTTACCACTGGGCCACCACTGCTGTATTGATTATGTATGCTTCTATATTTATTATTCAAAACACCGTTTCCAAAGTAATGCCCTCAAAATGTAGCAAGCAAATCACATCCGCAGGTGGCAACAAACCACGCAGCATGTTAGCGACTAACTATTAACAGGTAATCCGCTTTGAGCTCACAAATTACTCTACAAACAAGTTTGCCGCGCCGCGTCGCTATATCAACATAGCCTCTCATATTAAGAGCCTACCTCAGCTCTAATTCACTTTTTAACTCGTTCGCATCATACTACTCGCGAACTGAGTGAGAGCGAGACCGAGTGGGGTGCAGGCGGCTCCAAGGCTCGAATAGTTTAGGTAATTGCGTTTTACGGTGAAAATAATGGTATTAAAAAAAAAAAAACATACCTAAGGCCGGCTATCAAGTAAGTTCAGTTATGCAAAGTTTCATGGAAGTATTTTATAGTAAGTTCAGATAAGCAAAGTTTCATGGAAGTATTTTTTGAATACCAGCTAAGAAAGAAAAATATTAGTCTCTGCGATTCTAAAACATATCAGCCATATTAAATTTGTCACGTGGCTTCCCTACCGGGTCCCAGCACAAGTTTGTTGAGACTAATTATAACACAAACGGCACCAAGCGAGCGGATCGCAATGGTGGCGCGCGCCAATTTCCTGCAATACATGCTAAATGGCAGGCAATCGTGCGCCGCCCGCCGACCGAGCTCCACGCCCCTTCCGAGCTCTGCACTTGAAAATTACACTAGAAACTCTTGAAAGTATAATTTGCTATTAATTTGTGTTATGTACTTAACACTTTTCCGTTAAACTTGTTTTAAACCGATTATAACTTGTTTTCTATTGTTACTTTGTTGTAGTTTTAAGTGACTCCTATTAAGAATATAAATGTTCACTTTCCATAAATTCTGGAAACATTAGGTCCTTTTTTTTTAATAAATCAAAGAATGTTTTTGATTTGACACGACTACCGCATGTAACTCACTCGTATTATAATTATTATACTATAGTAGTGTTGTGCGAGGCTGAATCCTATACAAAACTGCATATAACAATTTACCTTTACAATTTAATTTCGCTCCAATCCAACAACACTATTTTAATCAACAAACTAAAATTAGATTTTCAATTCCACCAAACATGCTTTAATATCCGAATCTATTATTAATGTAAATCCGATAATACAGTTTTAATTATACACCGAAACACAAAGGGTCGGAAACGGTAATGGCGCCCAACGCGGGCCGCAGACTGACATCATAATAGCGGCTTGTAGACTTAATACGTAATCAATACGAACACTGAACATTGTGCTAGTTAAAGCGCAATGAATAAAGCTCAAATACGAAAGCGGTCCTTGTACCACACCTTTGATCATGGCCCGTGAAACTGAGGGTAGATATAAATAAATGGATTGCTGGAATTCTCGTATACGAAACAAGGATGAAAAAACTAGCCAAAAGCTTGAATTTATGCTTTTCTGATACCCAAAAAGACATTCGTATGAACTGAACATTTCTATATTGGTATGATGCAGTTAGACACACCCTATATGTAAGCGCATTAGAGCTTAACCCGAGTCAGTTCTCGGTATAAAAGTCACACGCAGAAGACCTTTAGTACATGCCTTATTCAAACGCCTCCAACCACGAAGTTCCACCTACACACCATTCAAAACTTACAAAAGCCAAAACCTCATCTACATAGAAGCAGACACCTCAATAGACAGCAAAATAAATCCCTCCAAGGTTATTACCAACACATACAGAGCATGAATCACTCCACGATCCACGCATACAAAAGCATGGAGCCTGCAGCGCAATATTTCGTCACAAGAATTTATTTCCGGCAGAAATTGAATAGGACGGCATAGCGGCCAAACTGTGTTAACGTGTTACACTCGAATACTGTGTGATGCGAGCTGGCTGGATTCATTTTTAGTTTCAGGCTGTTGTTGCTTACAGCTATGAAAAATATACGACGTAGGACGTTTTTTTATAAAAAAGATACCGTAAATATCGATGGCGATCCATCCCGTTTAACTTGAAAAAATACCGTTGTTATGAAACCCTTTCAAAGCACTCAAATGACAGTTTTGTGAACGATACATTTTTCATACTACCGCATAGTAGTGTATAAACACACAAAAACATTATATTTCGGCTTTGCTACCCAAAATGCAACAATGTAACTGATGATCGCACTATTAAAGTCTCAGGTGCGGAACTGCGGGCTCTAAACCACGCTATTTGTTATCAACATACAATTTGGAGGGTAGATACGTATTAAGCTGTTGTTTTGATGTTACGTAACGATTAACTTTGTGAAGGTTTTCGGTATTACAGTTTGCTTTGTTAGATTTTAACCAAGGTAATGTTAATGGCAATTTCCATAATGAGAAAGTAGATTTTGTTATCGATTTTGTATTACTTAAAGCCTTTTAGTTTGAGTGATATTGCCGTGATTTTTTGTAATAATGCCGCATGAAATTTCTAATATAAATGAGGACAATGTTAAAATTACTCACCAACATGCCTTTTGTCTCCTTGTCTATAAAATTATAATAATGAACTTCACACAGCCAATTTTAATGGCGCCCACGTGGGCCCCTGAGTTGATAATGACTAATGCCAATTAATCAGTGTCAGTCGACAGACAATATATCAACATTAAATTCTTAATGCGATTACTCCGAACATAATTAGTTTCAACACGTTATAACTTATTTAGGTTCCACATCGTACCTCCATAGAATGACGTCACCTAATTGCGTAGTTTAGTATCACTTCGTACTTTTTTACTTTTCTGTAGAAATATTCAAGTCTGGTTGTAATTCGGTTACAGTTAGAATGTTATCTGTCACATAAATAGTAAAAGCCTCGTTACGCCGAGGTTTAACACTAATTGGCGAAAAGTGGGTAGACGAAAGTTAAATTCTGTCTATCCGCTGGGGATTCGATGACGGTTTGCTCTCTAATGGGCTACCAAGTTCATTACGCACTGAAATCCGAATATCCATCGCACTTTGATATTACATACGCACTTAGACACAGCCATTAAACTCCATCCCGAGTCTGTTAATCTATTAGTTGATGTCTTCATGAATAAGTAATGGTGTTTGATATTTAGGTATTATATGTCGAGTATTGCTTTGGTATCGGTTCAGGATTTCAGGTTTACATGGTGAGGCCCTATTGATGGATATATCTTTGGTTCAAGTGCTATGTTTAGTGCGTCTGGATATTTCCTTTTCAGGGATGGTTTCTATGGCTTAAGAATAAATTTTGATCCGATCCTAAATGTGGTAGTATATATTTTATAGTAGAAATTCTAAAAAATATTTATCATCAATTAGCCAGGGTTATGTTTAGTGTCGTATTCTAGCACAAGCAGTTTTAGAAGTTACTTTCAAAGACGCAAGCAAATATGAAAAAGAAAATCATTAGAAAATCAAGACAAGATTAATAGGCCCACTTAACATTTCAGCACCAAATAGAACATGTATAATGAATGAATTATTTATATAGCTATATTATACGCGACTAAGACACCTGTCCCCTTCGAGAGCGCCGATAAATCTCCTGCCGATAATTTACTGATTGTTTGTCTCGGGACATAAATTCCACCGTGACGTCACAGACCCTGGCGTTTGCACCTCCGCAACTTTAAGTTATTTATTTGTTTTGCTTCGGGAATTTATCGGAAGATTTTCGAGTATGGAGTTTGATTCACCCGTGAATGTCGACTGACGGGTGTGAGAAAGGTTCATTGTAAAAAAAAAACCGGATTGGGAGCTGAATAATAAAATTCTAAGTAAATATTAATAGCAATCTTTTTGAGTTTGAAGTCCCACGCTGGGCGCCATTAACGGTTGAATACATTTTTAATTAATTGGGAATTTGTTCACACGGTATGTTGGTTTCACATTATTTACTTTGTCAATATTTTGTAAACAACGTTCCGTATCAGTGATCACATAACATTATCTCTTCTCATTTAAAATAAACGCTGTTTATGAATACATCTCCGATATATCGAAAAAAATACAATTTTATATAAAAACCGGGTTCACGCGAGAAAAATACAGAAAGCTATTTTCGCAAAATTAGGATCTTATAAGACATTTGACGCGTAAGAAAATTGGATTCTATTCAAATTGAAGGGCGAATTAGATCTTATAGAGCAGGTTACGAGTCTCTTGCCAAGTAGGATACGTACTAAAACATTCAGAAAATCGTACTATCCAATTAAGTTAATTTGGCCCCTGAATTGTATACTGATTTCTAAGTAAGTACTTAATATTAGAGCTTGCCCTTTCCCTTAGTTTTCCGACAATTCTAACTTAGTTAATTAATTGTCGTACTTGAATAGATCATAAACGGATATTCAGGCTTGTGGTTCCGTGTAAGGTGGGTAGTAATTGAATTACGTTATATCTATTTTCTGTACTACGGGACTTCAACTTTGAACTTATTTCACTTAGAAATAGAATATTATAGTAAAATTACTGTACTATTTCGAGGCGGAATAAGTTATTAGGTAGATTGAGCAAATAAATATCGATGTACAAACTTCTTATGTAGCTACATTCTTTATTATTATAACCTAATTCTATAAACACTAACGAATATGTCTTCGGCATAACATACACTCAGAATTCGTATATAGATTTACCTAAGCATAATAATCCAGTACCAAGTTTCATCTATCTTAATAAACGCCCCACCTAAGATAGCGCTACAAAATAGATTTCACCCGCTAACATTTTCATCTCAACAGAATTAACGCCGTGCCGTGATTACATCACATTATGTGTCCCTAAGTCGTGTATCTTGTTATACTCCGAGGAGATACCGACCATTATCTTAACTAGATTCCTACTGTATTACTCATACTTTAGGATCTTTATTTGAGTTATTTTTAGTTGGAGTTTAGTAGTCTCTGCTGGGCGCCAATAGTGAAGTAATTTTCATAATATCATAGATATTAATATATTCTTACTTTATTAACATTTTTGGAACATTTTTCACATCATCTGGTATTTTCTAATTTAGTCGTAAAGAAGAATACGTGGATCTACTAAGCTAACTTTTTTTTCTTCTTCGGTATGTTTCATTTATATTCGTAAAACAAAGGATTACCCTCTATTTTCTTTCTTCAAAACTCCCCGCTAACCCTTCCGACCCACACATCAAATTGGCAGTGCATACGAAGTGTCCCAGAACTACCCATAACATAAACAAGTGTGTTGCGACCTAATTAAAGTTGGATAGTTGCGGTAATTAGCGACCGAGCGCCTCCCGCCTACCCTCAGGCCACTGATAATACCGGGACACGGAAGGCTTATCAGAGTAAGGGTGCTTCGAAGCAGGCTACATGATATTTGGACACGCAAAGTGTGAAACTTGCCTCTGTTTTGGAAGTTATCGGGTGATGTGTATCGCGGGTAGTTTGGTTTTTCTTTAACGTAAAGAAATTTAGGTTAATGTTTTAAGAAATGTGGTTCTTTCTTTCAAATACAGCCTTTTAAGTTCTATTTCTATTATAAAATATCTCTTTAAGTATGCAACAAAGGGTATTGTAATGTAAATCTTTGACAAAGCCGCCGACGGTTATGTAACTTGTCCCTTTCTGAAAATATCCAACCGGAAAGGCTATAAATAATTTAATACTTCTTAACATTTCGACTACCTGTCGGTTAAGTTCAATAAAAGAAATCCAATAAGTGGGATCACCGCCAAAGGAAGGTTTTAGCCCAGAATTGGGAATAACATAAATTCTACTGACCGAAACTGAAAAATCAGTATCAATTATGTTTGGACTTTGACACGGGATGGAATGATGAGAATATCGTATATTTTGAGCCTCGTTTAATAATTCAGTGTACGTTATATCCAAGATGGCGGAGATAAATTGAATCATGTGTAATATAAAGTGCACAGGAGATCATAAATACGTTGAATTTGTTTATTCAAAACAAGGAAAGGGCCTAGTTTTATTGTATATGATATATTATGTTCATAAAACGGGAATAAACCAATTTTTCGTTTACGGTCTTCCTCGTTTGTCTCTTTTTAGTTTAGGTGAAGGTGTATAGTGGCGTCCCTTTCTAATGTCGATATTCGCATAGTTATTATCTCTGTTGCTCTTTGTCTGAGATATTGCTGTAATTTTTTGCTGACCCTCTATCGGCAAGATAGAGATCTGATGATTTTGCCTTAGGTACGGATAATTCGGGCATTTTTTCTCAAATGATGATAAGGAACGATATTTTTCGGTAGACAGACCATTTTTCCTGGCTGTCTTTCACGATTTTAGAGTTTTCGTGTTTTATGATTTATTCGTTCATTTACTTAAAGGATTGTGTATTTATTTTTTGCCGGGTAGATTTTAGCGGGATTTAAGGCTATGGCAACATGATAATATTAGGGTTAGGGTTAAGCTTAGTAGTATGCCTTATTTCCTACTAGCTTCCGCCCGCGGCTTCGCCCGCGTTGTATGTCGATAAAAAGTGGCCTATGTCCTTTCTCAGGCTCTAGACTATCTGTGTACCAAATTTCATTTCAATCGGTTCAGTAGTTTTAGCGTGAAAGAGAGACAGACAGACTTAGAGATACTTTCACATTTGTAATATTATAAGTATTTTTAGGATCATTGCCATTCTTTATTCTGCATCCTTACCCACGAAAGACCATATTTGCTGATACGTACTGACACGCTGGTCCTTCGAGGCGTGCGTTCACTAGGTGTAATTAATAAGGTGCTAGTGAGAGAGAGGGCGATAAGCCGCACCTCTCGTAAATCACCCGCGCTAATGACGCTCCATGCGACATGGATGTGTGGGAGCTGGAACTGATTCCTAGGTTGTGTTTTCAAAAGCCTGTTTCTATGAAGACTCTGTTTATTATTTTACCTATTGTTGTTTCTACTGCTGAAAATTCAGCACTAGACAGCTGTACACAGAATGATCTTGACGTAGTGTTTTTTTTTAAATGAAGTTTGTTTTTTCGACAGTAAAATTTGTGGTATGAAGATCTTAGAGTATCATACCCTACTTGTCTCTTAGGAAACACACAAAGGAATCATTGAAGGCAGTATAAAAGTTAAGTTTTTTTTCAGGCACATTCGTCACTAATTGTCAACTAACGCAAGTGAACTCAATTTTTATTATTAAAAAAATATCCTGAGTTTCAATATAAATATGCGAATCTAAAACTTAACCGACATTTTCACTACTTTCAACACAACCCAACCATGCATAAAGTAATTCTACATAACTCTTCAACTACAAACATTCATTCGACCATTACCGGATTTTACGTAATTCAGCGGATTTTACTGTAATTCACCGTAATTCACCATTGCTTTATAACGACGGGAGAGCACATAATTCAAAATGTTTACCGGTTTTAATTCGTAAACTTTGGTAATGAATAGACGGTTCGTTCATTACCTGTGCTGCGGATCGCAGTTTTAAATAACGTTTGAATAATACTGGCTTGTTATGTGATAATGGTTTGATTTAAATGTTTATTTATTTAATGCTTTAAGCACACAAATGTACAGAGGCGGACTTAATGCCATTGGCAAAAATGTTTCTGTTGTCTTTTGTGTTAAATATGTTTACGACTTTGTTAAAGTAGGTACACTACTATTATTTTTTGTTAGGGAAACATTACTCCTTTATGATTACTTATTGCCATACTCTTATAGGAAATATCATCACATGACCACATGACTTTCTTTCGTTTCTGTCAGTCTTATACATTCGATTTTTGTTTGTAATCCTTTAGTTACAAGTTGCCCTTTCCTCAAAATACCATAGACACTAATCTCCATGTTCCTCACACGATCTGACCAAGATAATGTCTGGACTTTAAAAGAGATTAGTCGATTAGAAAACTCGGAGCAGTTTTAAAATATTCATATTTCAGTTTGACGTGTATTAGTGTTTTTTATTTAAAAACAATTTACAAAAATAAAATGTCACTTATCAATTGTCAACTTCTCTATAGAGCTTAAATAATAAAAATAAAAAAATATTGATTGACATAAAACAATTTTTTAAAGGTTCTCTGACTCCTGCGCTAATTAAAACTATGGAGCCAGTGTCCTCTCGTTATAAAAACACACATGTTTCGTTGTTTTATAACAACACAATTAAAAAAAAAAAAAAAACAAAAGAGACTTAACACTAAAAAAAAGGATCATCATCATCTGCCTAGGCTTTTTCCCAAGTATGTTGGGATCGGCTTCCAGTCTAACCGGATGCAGCTGAATACCAGTATTTTACATGGAGCGACTGCCTATCTGACCTCCACAACCCAGTAACTGGGTAATACTGACACATAAACCAAGAATAAAAAAACAAAATAATGTCATCATTTACCTTCAATAAGTTACATGTAAATCCTAATCATTCGTAGACTGTCATTTGTTTTGAACAGAACCCTTTCTTCCCTATAAAATTAAAGCCACTTCTTCTCCCCATATGTTCATGACAAGTCTCAGCACCCGCTCTCTCGAAGCACAAACAAACAACACTCCACGCACACACACGCACACACATAACTGAAGTACGTATTACACAAACGTATTTATAAATCGTTCGCGCTCGATTTATGCTGCAGTAAGTAGTTTTTTAATTTATCGTGAGTGAATTCAGAGCGATTTAAATTCAGCGTCAGACTGGCTGAACATGTAAATGAAATGTGTACATTTTTGTAGAAATAAGAAGAGAGAGAGGTATTCTGATATTTTTTTGGATGGTATGTTGGCGTGTGCTAGCTGACATATGGCTAATAATTAGATTTATTTTTATGTAAATGATTTTGCATACTTTTGTATAGAATCATTTTTTTCTAACTGAACAGACAGCTGTTCTGCTGGGGAGTTTGTTGCGCCACTTCTTCTTCCCAGCTAAAGCACTAGGAAGTGGTGAAGGGTGGGCGTTTTGGGGGACTGTCATGTAATTGTGACGTTCGAAAAGTGCTGATTCTCAGCATAGTTTGAATAAATGAGTTTTGATTTGATTTGCTCTAGGCTTGCCAGGTGACCTTTAGGAGCTCTAGTGTGGTGTAGCCTTTTCATTACATACTGTAAGGATCGTAGCAGATGGCGTTCTGCCTACCCTCATGGGAAAAAGGCGTAATGGATAACGTACAGTTTTTCGAAGAACCTTGTCAGAATCTCGATATTTTACTTCAAAAACAGTATTCTGCAATCTATTTTGATACAGCCACATGAATCTGATAAAGTTTTAATTTTTTGCAAAAAAAGTCGTCAACACGCGAAAATATTTGCCTCTAACATTTTTCCGACTAAATTGTCTAGTTAGGGGCGCATATAGCCGCGTAACGCAATATATGTCCAAACGGTCGCTTCGCGTCACTTCACATACACGATTACGGTAATGCGATTGCGCTTGCCGTTGGCAGTGTGCGCGCGCCCTTAATTAGCGAAGCTGCCCACGCGAATTCAACAAAGGAATTTAGACTGTATCACTTTAAAGTTAGGGTTGAAGTTTGTATGGAAAATATGGTTCAATAATTCCATCGAAGGCAGAGTTAATTATGTGATCGCAAAATCACATTTGTTGGTATCGGAAATCATTAAATGTGTGCGTGTTTTCATCACAGAATTTTAATTAATGGGGCCTGATGGTTGTAAGATTGTTGAGAAAAACTTGGTTAAAAACCAACACATTTTAACCACCTTAATACATTTAAACAAGGGTGTAATTGGGTTACTGTCTCCGTAAGTATCGTTTTAGATAGATTAGGTACGGAAGGTTTCAGTAGGATAAGTTTATTAATTACGGGAGATTTTAAATCAATTATTCTTCACCTCTTAAATAGTAATTGGAACAACTGTGCAAACGTTATAATAACCCATGGCATAAACCAATAAAAAGATTAAAAATTGTACCCTTTTAAAGCCATGCTACACTTCGTAGCATTTGCTACGTTAAATGCTACGTAGCGCTACGGCGCCTACGACGCTACGCACTGTAGCCGATGCGCTACGAAGTCTACGCTACGCTGTGTGTCCTACGTTACGTGGTTACAAAGAGCCTAGACAAGTGATAATCGCTTCGTAAGCGTTTCGTATTTTTACAACGACTTTCAACAGGATTGACATAAGCTTTTTGATAGCTTATGTCAGTTACATTTTTGCCTTTTCCATAATCGTTATCACTGATAGAATGTCACTTTGTCTAGGGCCTCTGGCCTTTTGATTTTGGTCCTTCGTTACGCTATCATGCCTAGAATTTACAGTATCTAAACCCCTAGAATTTAAGTTACCTATACTTTGGCCTATGCCATGCTAAAGTCTTTTACGTCTTGAAAAGAGATGTACAACATCGTTACGTCGAGACGTAATGAAACGATTAATAGACTCAAAATGACTATTTATACGGTAAATAAAACCCGTTTATTTACCATATCAATTCGATACGAATAAAAACGTAATAAAGGCCTGTGTTTGGAAGACTGGGGAAGTTTTTAAGATGGCTACCGACAATGGATTACGAATTTATGTGGGGTTCCCCGCCCTGAGAATAAGTGTGGTGGAGACAGTTATATTGCTTAAGTTAATGCATAAATAAAAGGTAACAATATAGACTGGCTTTAAGGGCTCGGAAGTGGGGAAGAAGGAAATCATTAAGTAGTATAAAAATAGGGATAAGATGCGACGTATTTTCTTACATCAATAGCTAGTCTAAGGCACGATTTCAAGTAATTTCAACTTCGCAGTCGTAATGAGAATTTCCTAAAAGAAAACTCAAGTCCTAAGTCGTAATCTAAGACGGCAGAGATAACTTAGAAAGTTGAGGGACGTTTGATTTTCTTAGCTTTATTCAGGTCTTTTAAGCATAAGCACTATTGCTAAGCAATATTCTTATTAATTCTAATTGAAAAGATTCGAGAAATAATTCTGAGATACTTAATTGCTTAAATAATTCATTGGATTATTAGATACTAGCTGCGCCCCGCGGTTTCACCCGCGTAAGTCTCGATCTCGTCGGGATAAAAGTATCCTATGTGTTAATCCAGGTTATAAACTATCTGTTTGCCAAATTTCATCCAAATCCATTCAGTAGTTTTTACGTGAAAGAGTAACAAACATCCATCCATCTATCGATCCATACTTACAAACTTTCGCGTTTATAATATTAGTTAGAAGTTAGATTAGATTATTGCATGTTTCCGAATCATTATAAGTACTTATTAAGATTATATAACGAATTATTTGTATACCAATTGCATTAGTAGAACATAGAGATCACGATAAAATATATATTCTATGACCTTTTATGTACCTCATCATCATCTGCCTAGCCTTTTCCCAACTATGTTGGGGTCAGCTTCCAGTCGAACCGGATGCAGCTGAATACCAGTATTTGACATGGAGCGACTGCCTATCTGACCTCCACAACCCAGTAACGGGGTAATACGATACCCCTTGGTAAGAATGGTTGTCAGACCTTTTATGTACCTATGTTCACAAATAAAGTTTGAATTAGTTTTTAACATCTCCATGGTTAAAATTCACATGCACGTCACAAAATAAACCGTAAAAATCTCCATTAAATTCACTAATTAGGCAAACCAATCTAAAGCAGTCAACAAGTACTGCAGTTTCGGTCCTAAGCCCCTTCATCCCCCTTACATCGCTCGCGGTTCCCTTCAGCGTTGCACGGCAGCTTACAGTGCTTTCAGCGGCATTCAGCGGCTGTCATATTAGTTAGTACTAGACGGCGAAGGCTTACCCGTTTTTCATTAGGGCCTCACCGTAGTAATCCGCTGTTTTTAATTTTCCAAAAATCCCATTCTTTTGTTTTTTTTTTGTAAAATTGCGCGCGTTTCGGCAGTGTTGCTCATTGTCATTTGTTTATTGTGCTTAGCTGTTTTTAATTATAGGGCTGTGCTTAAGAGTTTTTAAAAGGTGCTTTAGAAATTGAAGAATTGTAAAATATTCTATGTGAGAAAGAAACTTTTCGATAACTTTTGTTTGAAAAAGCATTTTTCAATATCTTCGGATAAAATCGGCAAACATTACATTGCCTGGTACTAATGAGAACATATAAAGTTTTCATAGCAACATACTACTAATTTTTGACATGATATTATATTTTTGTTTTAATAGTTTCTTTGTTAATTTACTTTAACCAGAATGTATATTTGTATACTCTTTAATTTATGACAACTTAATTAGTCAGTTTACTACATTAAAATTTATCTGAATTTTTTTTTAAGACAACCTAAAACACAAACGACATTTTAAAACTTGATATTCAAAGAACATCTTATCGAAACGAATAAACTATTACTAAAAGATAAAATCATATTTATTGTCTTGCATACATTGGAATACGACGAAGTTAATAACTTAACTGGTCTCATAAAATGCTCGCTTTTATTGTGTACAGTAGTGGTTATCAGGCACGTCATTAAAATTTTATTTTACTTTTACGTGGCATAGGAGTTATCAATTAGACGCCTTTGTTTAATTTTCTTTCGTCATAAAACATGTGATGACTTTCTTACTTTCTGAAGTAATAAATCATTCATAACTCATTTTCTATTCTTTGTAAGTTCTTGATTTTGAAATCTACAAATGTGTCTAATAGAAACAAATTATTGGAGTAGTCGTTTAAAAAAAACTTGAGGTTTCAGTTATCCACTGTACACACGGCTACACATCATGCTAAACATTTCCAGTTTATGCTGATCCCGCATTGTATAGGATTTCCGTACAATGCGAGGTCAGCTTATACTGGAAATGTATAGTTTGATGTGTAGCCATGTGTACTGCACTGGACGAGGCGAGGTTCCGCACTCTGGACAACAGATAGCTTGAATTTTATCATACTTAAGTAGTTAAACAACTAAATATGCATTTCAAATTCTTTCCAGTTGAGTCGCTTGTTTAGTTAATAGAAACTTCCTTACATATTATAAAACAAAGTCCTCCGCCACGTCTGTCTGTCGTCCTGTTCACGATTAACTCAAAAACTACTGCACCGATTTTCATGCTGTTTTCACCAATGGATAGAGTGGTTCTCGAGGAAGGTTTTAGTATAATAACCGACATCCACGCGGGCCGCGAAGCCGCTGGCATCAGTTAGTTACATAATAAGAATGGAAACAAAACTCACCACTTTCAGAGACTGACGAGGGCGACCGCTCCGCCGTCGACACTCCCGATGACGACGATTCTAGCGATGAGAGCGAATCCGCTCGCGTCGTGTGCGTATGCGTCATCGAACTCTCCGATAGTCTTGAGTCTCTGGGGGCGTCGCTCAGCTGGTTCAACCGCCGCTGCAGGTAGCGCTGTTCTCGCGCCAATTGCTCCTTGTGACTAACGTGTCTCTTCTCTCGCTCTTCCAGACTCTGCAAAAAGAGAGAGAGTGGTTAAAACTCTGCATTTTAAGAATGGACCGTTGCTATGCGGGAGTAAGGGTCAGTTCACATACAATCTCGGATCCGATACAATATCGAATTTATTCATTACACAATAAGGTACACGCGCTGCGCAGCCCCGCGCATCTCAGCGTAGTTTGACACGTGTCAACACTCGCACTGAAATTATACCTTTTCGTGAAGAAATAACTTATTTGCTTCACGAAAAGGTATAAGGGTGATAATAGGATAATTGTTAAAAAGTGCGCGCAGCGTCTCGTCGCTTCACGTCGCGGTCTGAGCTGACCCTTAATCTCAGGAGGGTGGTATATTTAAAACTCTACTGAGCCTAATATGATGCCAAGTTAGCATTATGTGTATGCAAACCCAGTATAAAATATTTTAAGGTACTCGTAACGTTAGGTCATACGGTGCTGTCATTTCCAACATGGAAAGTGACAGTTTCACACTAGATGATCCAAATCACTTTGCAATACCAGAATGGTTCCCGTACCATACTCTGCAGTTTCAGAATGTTATTAATTTCTTACTAAACTCTTAGCCGCACATAAAGAATACTGTACCAATTACCCATCAACACAAACCAATAGTAATTTACTGTTAAACTTCTTCCCATGTTAGCAGTACCCGAGCACGTCAGACAAACAGTTCGGAAAGAGATTAATAGTATCAATAACTAGAAACTATTGGGTAATTATACGTACATAATGCGCTACTCGAAATACATTAATCACAAGATGCTGGTTTACTAACTTAAGTCTATGACATTTAACGTTAGTCCTAGTTATAACTAGGCTTGGAAATGGTTTGGGTTGTGTGCTAGAAGTTATTGCAAATAACTCTAGTCCACAATTGTGGCTACTGACAGTGCTAAAACGTCACAGTATGGGACACCATTAATCTTATGTTAATTATTGATGCATACCTCGTGGGTATTACCGCTTATGTTCTAATTGGATTACTATATAGTTTTTGTTTTGATTGCATTATCTAATCCTTACATATTATATAAAGAACAAGTTAAATTAAGTTAAAATTTTAAAAACCCCCGACTAAAACAAAGCATCTAATACTTAAACGTTTTTTTTTATAGCTAAGAACACTCTTGATCAAGTCACCTTTCAAACAAAACCAAAAAAAATCAAACCCGGTTCAGCCGTTTGGCAGCTACGATAGCGCAGACAGACACACAGATTCACACATTAAACTTATAATACCCCTCTTTTTTCGTCGGGGGTTTAAAAACAAAGACCTCCGCCACGTCTGTCTGTCGTCCTGTTCGCCATAAACTCAAAAACTACTGCACCGATTTTCATGCTGTTTTCACCACGAGAAAGGTTTTAGGAAGCCGCGGGCATCAGCTAGTTAGAGATAAAAATAGACATATTGCAAAATTATTACATCTTAATAAAAATATTTGTATTTCCGAAAGGTAATATAACCGCAGTAAAGAATGAGCCTTCTATTTCATCGTTTCCAAAGATCAAAAAAGATACAAACGCCACAAAATATTCCTCCAAGTTCTATCAATAAATACTTAATTTCGATACACAAAAAAAATTATAAACTTTAGCTAGCTAAACATGGCATCTGTTCATTCGCCCCCACACATCGACGTCAGCCTCTGCACATAGCAGTTTTTTTGTGAGGCTCTTAAGAAAATGGCTTTTTCTAGAGCCCTATACACCGGGGACCGACCCGCGGGAAAAAAAAATGAGGATTATGTACGAGTAAGTTCGGGCAACTTCCGACACTGCAGGGTAGTCGTGAATTTTCCGTCTTTTGTTTTTCTCTCATTGTGTTTATGGGTTTATACTTATACCTACCTAAATGGGAGTTGCTGAGTTTCTTCGCGAGTTTAGAATTAATAGCCCTAATGTTGAATAATTCAGGTTATTTTCAGTACGGGGTTTTAGGTATAATTTTGGAATGTTACCATTAGCTGTTTGTGCTGATGTATTTTTGGGGAGAAATGAAGCAGATAATGAGTTACGTAATGACTCGGTAATCAAAATAGATTGAGGGTTATTACTTGACTCTAATTTCGCTGCTGAAATAACGTTTGATTACACAACTGTTGAATAGCACTCTAATCTACTTATTGAATTACCCGACTGTAGCTGAAACCAACCACGAGAACGCTCTAAAAATATGAGCGCTCAAAACAAAACAAGAGATATCAAATGCCACGTACTCGTATTCTTTTTTAATTTTTCCAAAGCCGGGTGCTTGCCACCCTTAGGCATTACAGTGCCGGGAAGCCCTGAGATGATATATCTGATCATAAATCTCCGACAAGTCAGCGGACGGTGCAGTACTGTCCTTATTTTGCAGTCCAAATGTTAAATGCTTTTGGGGGAGATTTTAAATTTTCCATGCTTTTGCGAATGATTAAATTATGGATGGAGAGAAATGGCCGTGGCAATTGTTTGCGGGTGATGGATATGAAGCTCTGTGATTTTTTGTGAAAAATGTGGGGATGGTATTTAAAAACTGCCAGCTGCACCTAGGTAGGTATACATTGATAGAATGAAAAGTATAGTCATTACCTACATCTATCTGCCTAGCCTTTTCCCAACTATGCTGGGGTAGCTTCCAGTCTAACCGGATGCAGTCATTACCTACATCACGACCATTTATTTAAAGGCACATCTGAGAAATGTATTTATTTTCCTAATACTGTTTATAACGTAATAAATCATAATGATTGCTAGTTTAACCCATCACTCAAGTATATTACGTACGCGTACAAGCAGAAATTATCCAATTTATACGTCTGAATGGACAGATTTCCAATACACTCGCACATAGGCACAAACCACAACCTTTGCTTTATCGATTTCCTGTCAGAGCATTTGAGCGTCGAGCGATTCCGAATTATGTCATATTGCTCTATGTATACTCGTAGTATTTCATATAGCTATATATTATGGATTACTGGTGCCATCCTACCCTCGTGTTATTGCACGCTATTTATTTTTTACGACCACCGCCCCGTTTAATATGAGTAGATTTGGCCTCTCCAAATAATCCACTCGTATTGCAAAACCCGGTGATGCTGAATAATCTCTGCACTCTGCAGCCTCGAAATGTTGATGCTTTTTGAAGGATTTTCGAGAGAATCAGGAATAAATTGTTAAGCGCCGCCTGTTTCCAATGTAGGGTGAATATAAATGGGGACAAAAATTAATGTTTCGCTCTTAATGATGCGGTGATAAGTGACAATCAAGATGCTCGATTTAACGCCGTTCTCGCTAAAAGCGTATTTAAAACACAACTGACCTATTTTAACATAACCACTCCAGCGTCAAAAGAGCTTCGAATTATTAAATTAAAACAAGCTCATTATATGTATATAAAGAACAATACCGAAGCCAGACATGGAACATTACCCTTAAAACATGTAAATTTTGAGGCTGATGAATTTTAAACAACACTTCAGATTATCACTTATAACTTAATTGGTTATTAGAAAAGTTTTCCAATCTGCATGAGGAATTGCTCGGTGGTTGGAATTTTTAGCCGCTGTAAAATATAGCCGACATTGTTTATTTAAGCAGACTTGATGGAAACCGCCTGAGGAGTTCACTCAGCAATTTTGGCCGGTTTTTGACCTTTCGCAGGGAAAGTTATTTGATACTGTCTGTCTCGGAATTTTTGAAGCTGGGAATATTGCGTGATACGGGGTAGGTAGGTTTCAAACACGATCAATTTTGTTTCGAAATCCAGGTAGTTATTGAAGAAATATCTCACGTGAATTTCTTGCCTATGATCTATTTTTTCTCACAATCCTAGTCGACAGGTGATCAGCGAGTGGAAAATTAGATGGACCGCTGACCTGGAAACGTTCGCAAGGATCCGTTGGATACGGAGCCGTGTATTGAGGTGAAGTATTATGTAAGCATCCATTCAACAGTGGACGTCTTCTCGCCTACTGACAGATTCTATTAATATTTTCGGTCTATCTCAGTTCAGTACTAGATATAAGTAGGCTTTATATAAATAAATAAGCACGATATCTAATTGCCACCGATCATTAAAGGTTTAAATGAAAACGGTCGTATCTTCGTCAATATCAAAGCGTATAACATTTTCATAGCATAGGGGACGTACCCTTTCATCCTTTGGAAGCATTTACAGGTAATATTGCTTCGAGAATCTTTTCAAAGGGCACTTGTTATTTGAAAAGATTTGAGAGAAGGTTAAAAAAAAACGTGCCATTTTAAGACCCTAGTTACGAGACCTTACATGGCTAAATCTAAGTAATGCTATATTATTTCTATGGATTTTGTGGCTTTCAAATCTAACTTCTCTCAACTGTGACTTAGTACATAAATCTGGAATACAACCCAAATATCTGTATGCATGGCCGCTCAAAATGATAGACGGTATTTTGAGAGAGCAATTTTGTGAAACTTTGCGACTGTATGTATGTTGTATCTGTGTTGGTGTTGTCTCAAGTTCCCGGCAATTCGCTGGCTTATCGCCTCGCAGGGGAAGCGACGGAGGGTTGTCGAGAAAATGGGAGCATTTTTTAAAGAAAAAAATTTCATGTTGAAGTCCCAAAAGTTGGTCCATGTTTCACTTTAACGAGAAGCTCGTTCCATATTATAAGCATAGGATACAATACATCATTGTTAATCTAATTATTTATGGGTCGACGAAAATCATGGGCTTTTGAGTTCCATATTAAAAAGGAATGGAAATCAAAATGGAGCAGGCAATCAATTAGAAATATATTTTCAGCTGTATACGGTTTACTTCAATTAACAATTTTAATGAACGTATTCATTGAATAATTTGTGTTCATATTATTTTCAAAGAAGGTATTCAATTCAGCTTCATAAAATCAAGTATATATCAACTTATAAGTCTTCCTGCCATTTAAATCTTTCCATTACCATTACTATTGTTGTCTACCAACACATCTGAATACCAATCTCTCTCGTTTATATTTTCTTCTACCTCTTGAGCTACCAACCCTCCTTTGCGTATATTTAGTCCTATATTTGCACTATCTCCACTTCCAACAACCCTAGTGCTCCGTACGGCTCATTAAAACGTTCGCGCGGGACACGTAATCGTGGATTTACGAGTCGCGAGCCTCCATGTGCCGTATCACTCGCGAATTCATCTTAATTATTTCACTAGGCTTGTAGACCAACGATGATGAGGGTCTGATAATATTGATAATTATTTATTATGTTTTGGGTTCGTAGATAGGAAAGGAGAATCTAGTTTATTAACGTAAGCTTAACGATATTGGTAGGATATATGTAGGTGATATTGGAGCTTTATTTGAAACGTTTGTAGATACATAAATATTCAGCAAGGTATGAATACAAAAACTGTTCTCACAAAACGCAGGGTTTAAAATAGACTCCAAATCGTTACGTAGCGAATTTTCTAAATTAACGCGAGAGGCAGTCAACATGTATCCATTGTGAAATACAATAGAAAGCTACATATAGTATAAATATATTCACCGCAAAAACACTCAACAGTCTCCCAAAAGATTTCAAAATGCCACAAAGAATTCCAACATCCGACATATTCCATTGTAATGACATTTCCAATTCCAACCATCACTACAATTTTCCTACGCCCTGAATGTTTTCCGCGAAACGCAAATGAAAAGTGGCGCTGCCTTCGGTTGCGATGTGCTCGCTTAACTACGATGCCTTTTAATTAGTCCTGCATATTAATCAGACTAACGGTCTAAGTTTGAAAATGTACTGGCTAGCTAGTTGGGACGGACTGGTTTTATTTAGTGTCACTGTTGAAGTGAGAAAAGGCGTTAATTTTGACGATAGACGGTAGAGAAAAGGGAAGCGTATGGAATATATTCCTCGTTAGATGGTAAGCTAGCAGAAAAAAAATATAAGGCGCCTTGTCAAACTAAAATGCTTTGTATTGAAGAAAATATTAAGCATATTGGTATCGAATTTAAACTTCATGGCAGAAATCAAGCCATAATATAAAATATACATTGTAATAAAAATGAGCAACATTACAAATCTTCCAAAAGACATTTCAAAATCCACGTGGTGAAAATAGCCATAAATGTAAATCCGAAAACAGCTGCTGTCAATGTCCATCCCCTAATAGTCGTATGTTTCCACACTAGCAATAAATTGGCTAAACTAAACAAAGTGTGCGACCATTAACATATTCGATTCGTTCAGTCGAGAGCCTATTTACGGCACGGGCTTTAATTACTTATGCGTTGTGAAAATTCCAAATGAATTTCGGTAATGTAGGTACTTAATTAATGATGTCTGGAAAAATGGCTGATTGATATTCTGCAAACTGTTCAAGTGACTGTCTCAAGTTTTACTTGGTCGCAGAAATATTTTGTGTAGAAAAGCTAAGAATTTTAGGAAACGAAAATGCTGGCAAAATGATTGTTACAAGAAAATGCTCTTTGATTTTAACTTCAAGTATAAACCAATTGTCTAAGGAAATAACTTTAACAGTAAGTAAGTTTATACTATACTCAATGAAAATTCATATAACAATAAAACGCCTTCCATAATCCTCTTTTCACTTCAGCAAACTCAGACTTATCCACATGTCATAAAGTTGAAATTCCTTCACTGGTTTCGCAAATAATATTTGGTGAAGCGAGTTTGGAATAATAACGCATCGCTTCATTGACAGCGGTTTACTTTACGCTCAATTAGTGGAACGACACACGTGACGTCCCTGAGCTTTACACCCCCACCCCCTCACCCCTTTAAGTGTCTGTTCCTGGTTTGGGTATATGTGGTAGAATTTTGTACTACTGTTTTAAACGTACTCTCTCTTGTATGCAAATTCTGTGGGAAAACAAGAATGGAGGACAGTTGAAGGGATAGTTATTCTTAGTCCTTTAACAATTATGTACTCTGTTTTTACTGCTGGACGTTCACATGACTGGGTATTTACGGTTTGAATTTAATTTGGTATGTAATGCTTTAATGAACTTACTATAGACACAACTCTCTATAACTCCACAGCTAAAGTCTAACTTCAGCGTCTTCCCACATAAACAAACAAACAAAATTAATTTCGACACGAAAATGTGCCATCAAACATTTACTCAACATAAAGTTGGTCCAAGAATCGCACCTTGCGGTACCCTCTATACCTACCGCCACTAACATTGCCTGATAACGCAATAAAGCGGAGTTACAACCGAGACAGCGGTCCGAACACCATGATAAACCATCCTGTGAACATACCGTACCTCTCGGCACCCGATTTCACATTGTTTCACCCGAGCGATATTGTTGAATGCCACCTGCCGTTCCTTTTCCCAAATGTTCCTCAGTTATCTTAATTTAAAGACAGGTAGGTGTGTTATGGCAGGGAGTAAGGGCTTTGAGGCAGTTAGCTAAGTGTCTGCAATAGGAGTGTATCTTCCCTAATATACTCAACTAGTTTTATATACTTCGAAATTATTAAATAGATTCGTGTAAAGGTAACCAAAAATGTACCTTTACTTTATAACAATAAAGACCCTCCAACAAAACCACAAGGTGTACAACATAATATTCAAACAGGGGTCACAAAACGTGACTACTAACAATATACTCAGTGGTTCTACCGTGAATTATAAATAACAGGAGATTAGGACGCTTGTAATTGGGCAGATTCCGTCTACAGATAACACATCTGACACTCGGTCACGTTCGGGAAAAACGGCAAACGGTTCACTGTTCAAGAGGACTTATTTGCCATCGTTAAATAGAAATAAAATTGTAATTTGTGTAGCTTTTATTTGAATTAAATTGTATTTAAGCTAAACCCAAAAGCATGAAATGACTGAGTCATTCTTTAATCTAATTTAATTAATTTTAAATAATTAACATCATAGCGAAACCTAACAATGTTGAAGGTAGGTTTTAATATTTTTGTCTTCTCTACGACTTATTAAATTTCATTACGCTAGAAAATGCGCTAAGTGTACAAATGAATTCTTTAAGTCCAGCATTTCTGTTGGCTAAATAAATAATACTTTGCTAGAACTTTTATTCTCTGCGAGGTAAAAAGTTTAAATTATACTAGCACCGACGGTTTTTTCCAACTTGGCTATGAAGATATAATTTGTTTAACGTTGTGAATACTAACTTAAAATGGCTAATGAGAGTTTCTTATAGTCAAACGGCGTATTATTCTCATTCCAAGAGAATGTTCATAGCACAATAAGCTTCGTTAGTAATATTTATATGAGTACTATTAATATATAATTTTATATTTCACTTTCTTTCATTTCAAAGAAGTGAAAAATGATCCTACATGATTCCGTCAACAAAATCAGTTTATTTATGTTATATCAATACAAATATTGTCGATTCTAAAAGCTCAATCGCCACCTGCTCGACCAATTTCACACAACGTTACACCTACATAAAAACAATTATATATTTTTTCAGTAGGCGGCAGGTAATTTTTAAAATAAATACTACCCTACTGCGCGGCACGGGTGAGTCATTATAGGTTTTATGGGCCATAACGCGGTCCCAACCTTATAATTCCGACTTATTCAACTACGTGAAAACAAAAATAAATCACGCTATCGATATACTGAAGGGAATGATGGCTGGGGAAGGCGGAAAATGTTGCGTAAATGTATACTGTGCCACAGACGTGTGCTCATGTGGAGTACACGGCAAAATGTCGGAGAATTTTGATTACATTGTTTGGATTTTCGATTTTTGTAGGCATTCTAGCTATGTTTCTTTTCCATCTTTATTGTTCTTGTTATCTTCCGAGGTGTAATTGTATTGTTCCAAGATATTGCAGCAAGGTTTGTTGTGTTAATCAGGAAAAGCTAAGAAATAATTTCCATCTTATTTTAACAAGAAAATTATTATCGCTTCGAGAAACGGACATTTAAGATTTGAATATTTCTTTTTATTTGAATTTCCTTTGTAGGTATTGTACTAATTTTCTTTGTAATCATTGCGTTCGTAATTTCATTGAGCTATCCGTGTTAATTAGAACAATTTTCTCTCAATCTCGTCTTAAACGACAGAGGGTTCACAAATGCTTTGTCTCTCTCCCGAAGATTCGTACATAATTTAGGTAGATAATTTGGACGTTTCGACAAGGGTCTTATTTCGAGTATTGTGCACGACTTATAAGTACCCATCATCGATACGGAGGTATCTGAGAAAACAGTAAACACTCGTTATATGTGATTATTGACGCGAAATATATTATTTTTTGTTCTCCGATTTCTTAAAGGGTATCTTTTTTGGGGGCTGTAGTTGCGTAACGACCAATGATACAATTTTTGATATTGTAACAAGGGCAATGATTATGAATATATGTCTTTGTGAATATTTCGAGCGTGAAATGTTTAAAGTTTCTTTTGATAAGAATTGGGATTGTTATATGAATTTTCGATATTCACCTTTTTGGAATGAGTGAATTTATTGATTTTATGTTTATATCTGAGAGTTCATTGAGTAGGTACCCTAAAGAAAACATTACTGTAAAATTAATAATCATTTTATTTATTTAACTATTTATGTACACACATAATAAACAGATAAGAAGAAAAGAACAGAAAAAACGTACAAAGGTGATCATCTGCCTAGCCTTTTCCTAACTATGTTGGGGTCGGCTTCCAGTCTAACCGGATGCAGCTGAATACTAGTATTTTACATGGAGCGACTGCTTATCTGACCTCCACAACTCAGTGA
Organism: Lithophane semibrunnea; assembly: GCA_947363905.1. NCBI lineage: Eukaryota > Metazoa > Arthropoda > Insecta > Lepidoptera > Noctuidae > Lithophane > Lithophane semibrunnea. The sequence continues at coordinate 16,177,181 of OX376197.1, forward strand.
CTGGGTATTAAGATACCCCTTGGCAAGACTGGTTGTCAGACTTTCGTGCTCCTGACGACCCGTAACGACAAATGACAGCAAAGATCCACAAATGACAGCCGGGACCAACAGCTTAACGTGCTTTCCGAGGCACGGGGGAGTCTCGGTATGTAAAGATGGTCACCCATCCACGGACCAACCCCGTCAAGCATAGCTTAACCTGATGGATCGACCCGTGTGGCTGTTATTACTTAGCCACGGGTTCCTTTGTACTGTTACTGTAAAATTAATGCAAACCTATTTAAACCATATGGTTTCAAGAGTCTTTGCAATTTCGGATATCTTATTGGGGGATTTATGTCAATCATAAGCGTCAATCATTCTTTCATGAATATTACTCCATCTCTTGGCAGTAAATTAAAACATTATATTAAACTTAAACAAAAGCCTATCCATTTTTGTAGCGGGGCGTCAGTTTTTGAGTAATGCGACGAAAAGAATATCCCGGGTCTTATAGCGTTCCCTTCCCATTGATGCCACGGCGCTTATTAAATTTCCCATGAAAAAGTGTCGAGGGAGACAAAATGAATCGCCCTTTACGCTAGCTAAAATTAGCTTAATTTTTTTTATCTTACTTTAGATTATATTATGGAGAAAGGTTATTATAATTAATGTAGGTATGAAGTTGTAGCTTATAGTTTGAGTTTTTTATTATTCATAATTTTCATAAGCATTATCGTTAGTTTTAATTACTTTAAAATAAGTACTTAAAGTGAAGAATATTTCAAATTAACTATCCCATCAAACTACAAAACGTAAAAGACCGACTAAAATAACACGTTCTAAAATCAAAAGCTTCAACCGCCAATATCAGAGAAGAGTGACGTAATGCCACGTCAGCGGAACGGCGGACGCTGATTGGCGTTCGAATTTGATCCGACGGCGACGTTGAAACCGAACTGCAGGCTGACGTCACTTGATGCGTCGCTGACGGAGCGATATACTGACGTTTATTGGTTTAGAGTTCCGGAGATTTTATTAGGAGGTCTGGGGCGATGCTGATATGGGCAAAACGAGTAGTAAGTGATGAAAAAGGGGTTTCTGCAAGACTGGGTAGTTAAATTTTTAACTTGTTCTTTTGTTAAAATTGTGAAGAAATGTGATACTGGTTTATGAAAACATAAGTATTGACGAAGAAGTTAAAGAAATAACATAAATTAAACTTTAACTTTTGCACAATATAAAGAGTAAAGAACTTAGAGATATGTCTAACATAACATAAGACAAAATGAACATGGACTAAGAAACAGTAGACATAGGCAGAAACATACCCATACCAACAATAAATTTCATAAAAACAAAGCTCATAATACCTCCATAACAGATAATAATAGTTCGTCTAGACGCTAGGCAGACTCTTACATCATCGCTTACGTGTTGTCCAAGTTTAATGAAAACGTTTGCCTATCATATTTCAATTTACACAATAATTTACCGGACAAATTGAGAAATTTATCGTTTTTCTGAAGCGATAACAGATGGTATTGAAGAAAATAAAAATATTGAAATAGTTCTATTTATAGAAGACAGGAGAAATTCAACAGAGGGAAAATAATAAAATGTACAACGGTATTATCGTAATTAGCGATCCCTGGCAGACAACCTGAGGATGAACGTAATTATACTGCGCAGGTTATACGGTCCAGCGATCAACAGGAAACTTTTATACTTAAACAAAAATAAAAGAATTGAATACTGAAATATTGTTCTGTTGAAAAAAAAAAGCTAGGCTATAAATATATAATTATGTATGAAAGAAAAGTCGTGCTGCGTCGACACCAAAAAAATTGGATTAGGGAAATACTTGACCAATTTCGTGCATCAATATTTACTTAATCAATCATTATTGATTTCAAATTATTCTACATCAACTTCAGTATTAATAGTACCATTTACTAAAATGAGCATGTCACCATTAATTCACCATGTCAGTCACATTTCATACATAGCCCTCAATATACCCGTATATTAACGTAATTAATTTACATCTTCCCTACATAAAACGATCGTTAAACAAAAGACCGAATGTATTCAAATTGCATCCTCCACTTCGCGGTCTTTAATCAACCCAGGCTGTAAACATTTCATCCCCTTTCAGAATTACTATGGAGAACTTGACGGCATTACTGATAATTGTAACGTAGTCGAGTAATCCTTGATGAGCAGCAGAATTTTAATCAGGGTTATAAACGTAATAATTTTAAAGACATGAAAGGTAAGGTTTTTTTAAAGGACAGTTTTTTTTACTCCTGGCGTTTACCATGCTTGTTTCATCAGAATGGCATAGTTTCTAGATTGTACGTCGGTTAATCTTGCTTTTGGTGAAGGTGGATTTTCGTAAAGTTGTTTTTTGAGAAGGAAAATGATGATCACAGTCCCCGAATTTATAAATAAGTTTGAAAACGTCTAGTGGTTAAACAAAAGATTTAATATCACCTAGAACGTTTCGTTTTCATTACAAGTAGGTTCAGCAGTTATAATTTTATCGTACGGAGCTCTAACCTTTTATAAAATAAATGGTGCTATCTTGTGCGAATATGATCAATGGCATGTTATCTGTATTGTGCGTATCCTGGCTCATATTAATTTGGCCACAATGCCAAAATCGTGGTTAATGGCAGCCGTGTTCCCCCGCGGCCCGTATCTTGGCTTTATTGCCCAAATTTTCTTTATTACACAACTTATGAATGATAGCGAGGAGCGGCCTTTAGCTACTAATAAAAATGTGGTAATTAAATCTTTGGAGAATTTTCCGCCGTTTTCGGGGATAATAAGTTGGAAGAAAAGCGCTTTTTAAGGCTATGTTTTACTAATGACATGAATTAAACTTTAGAATGTATCTTTAGAAAAAATCCCGAAACATAGCTTTAGGCTACAAAGTGACTCGTTTTAAAAGCAAGCCAAAAAGTAGTTACAGAACAAAGTAGACTAATCAAACTCCGGTAATCGCCATCTTGTTTTAAAATATTGACCAAAATCATCATCATCTGCCTAGCCTTTTCCCTACTATGTTGGGGTCGGCTTCCAGTCTAACCGGATGCAGCGGAATACCAGTATTTTACGTGGAAAAAAAAATGACCAAAATACTTACGTGTTAAAGTATCTTAAAAGATCTACATATAGAAATAAACAAAATTTAATTTCATTACCTACATATAGAATAGCTCGGCGACGACCGACGCGACGGTTAAAACAGAAACGTCTCTCTTCATAGGAATGGCTACATTTCAAAATCCATTGATAAACCCAACTACCGCTTTTAATTAGTTAAACGGACTTCTTGCAAACCGACTTGACTTCCAAAGTGTGGTCAATCTAACAACTTTGAACAAGAACAAGACTACTCCTCATGATTACTATACACATATTCATGAGCACAAACGTTCTATACTAAGTTCTATCGACAAAGCGCAAACTAGATGTGAGCGCGGTTATTGGCTCCCAAGTTCGCTGCAGTTTAAATATTGGCTCTCGAGATTAAGTGTTACTCTTATTCCAACTTTAACATTTGGATAGTCTGGTAGTGTGTCTTACAGTGTTGTTTGAGTATTCGGCTTTATCGACTGTACGTTTCGTTGCTTTTAGTATAATATGATTGGGAATATTAACTGCTGCATTTTAGTCTGTGTTCTTCCTGTGTGGGTTCCAATGAATACATTCCTTTTCTTTCTGTTCTTTGATGTTTTTGGTTTAATTTAAAGTACTTTGACAAGAATGAAGTCACTTTTCTTTGTGATATATAGCTGAATCGTGCCGTGGGAAGAAATTGTTAAAATTGATGTGTATATTTTCATTGTTCATATTGACAAACTATTGCAAAGGCTAATCTATTCGTTTTGTTTTTAGCTTATAACAAATTATTGTCTGGTGTGGTATAATAATTCCTGCTGTTTATATACTTCGTCTTTCTCCTTTACTGACCTTGCTTCATCCATTTCAATTAAAACCACAATAACACTCAAGATATTTAATTTCATCCCACATAAATAAATACTTAACAGCCAAAACATCGTAAAGAGAAACGAGATGCCTATTCTCATAATTAAATCTTTACACTGTAACACGATAGCTAATATCTATTGACAGTAAAACGTCAGTTTAGTGGCGAAGCGTCAAAATTACGGCCCGTTTATACGTCGTAAATAGTTAGCATCGATCGGCTTCGTCTCGTAAATGTCGCGTGCGAAACGACCTGCGACTGCGATATTCGAAACCTTCGACTTCGTTGGGAATGAGTTTAAAATCATCGCTTCTTTTTTTTGCTTTCTTTTTTACGTAAGTAGTTAGAATGAAATTGTGTAAAAAAAGTAAAAATTGAATTTTTTTAGTGTTTCTATTGAGAACACCTACGATACCTACGATAGAGTTGGTATTGCTGAAAGCGCTAAGACTTGTTCTTGGTTTATGTTCTCAATTACAATTATCTTTTGTGAAATAAGGCGAGTTTGTGTAAATGCCACTTAGTTATAACATCATATTTCGTGAATAACACGGATATCAAATACAACACGCACCTACTAATTAAGTATCCATCGATAACTAAATCAATCCTGATTTTACGACCGCCAATAAAACCCTGTTTATTTGTCGAAGACCTAAAACCCACACCAATATCATGCAATCAGCCAATTGTCATTCAGATACTTCAATCAATTCATAACAAAGATAATCTTTACGACACAACATCGGAAATGAAACAACAAAGGAAAGGGAATCGCTCCATTTAAACGTTACTATCAGTAGAGACTTTACGAGCACTCGTAAATCAACATTGTATCGCTCACAGGATAGGTCCCCGCCTGCACTTAAATAATTCATGTTGGTAGCCTTTAAGGGTGCAGTGTGCTGCCTATGTGTTAGGGTTAAAGGGCGAGCAGAGCTAGGGATTATCATTATCAGTTTCACCTTTTATGCACTATTTTGGCAATAGTTGCTGGAGAAGTCTATGGGCCTTACCACAAAAACTTACACACTTGTTCACCGCGTGTTTAATGTCAGTTTTATGTCAAACTCCATACAGAAATGTCATGTTTAAAAGGTGTTTAGGCTAACAACTGATAAACACGGTTTTGTGGTAATAAGGTAAACGTTCACATCAGAGGTCACCAATTATGTAGAATCATTAGGTGCGTTTATAGGGTTCCGTACCCAAAGGGTAAAACGGGACCCTATTACTAAGGCTCCGCTGTCTATCTGTCGGTCTATCTGTCCATCCGTCTGTCACCAGGTTGTATCTCATGCACCGTGATAGCTAGACAGTTGAAATTTTCACAGATGATGAATCCCGCTATAACAACAAATACTAAAAACCAGAATAAAATAAATATTTAAGGGGGCTCACATACAACAAACGTGATTTTTTTTCTCGTTGTTGCTTACAGAATATTTAGTTACATATTCACTTTAAAAATAAATAATTAAATTAAAATAAAACAAATATTTAAGGGGGCTCCCATACAACAAACGTGATTTTTTTGCCGTTTTTATAGATAATGGTACGCAACCCTTCGTGCGCGAGTCCGACTCGCACTTGGCCGGTTTTATATAAAATAAAATGACTATTTAGCAGACGATTACAAGCAATAATTTTTTTATCAACACTAATAATAAAGCTGAAGAGTTTTTTATTGTTGAGAGGTAACCAACATAGCCCGTAGTATTGCTATAAACTTAAGTGGCAGTGGGCAGGGCACATTGCTCGTAGAACTGATGGCCGCTGGGGCCAAAAGGTATTGGAGTGACGACCGCGTACCGGAAGACAACACAAGGTGGACCGATGACCTGGTGAAGGCCGCGGGAATCCGCGGGATGCGAGAAGCACAGAACCGGTCAAAGTGGCGGTGCTAGGCCTATGACCAGCAGTGGACGTCTTTCGGCTGAAATGATGATGATGATGATGACGCAAGATTTAAAAGCGATTTTCTCGTGAAGTATTGATAAAAAATGTATGGTGTTACAAAAATTGTATTTTTAAAACCATATTTTAAAATAAGTATTTTCTCTGCCTTCAGGGATTAGGTACAGATATGATGTTATTTCCTGTACCAATAAAACACTTTTTTTTTCTCGTTGCAATTGTTATTTCCCAGAATATCTCTTTTGAATTTTGCGTAGTATAAGGTACCTATTCATACTTGTGAATGTATTTTCGAGACCATGTTTAAACAAAGTTTGCAAATATCAAAAGTTGATATATTTGTTATTCTTATTACCAACTCAAGTTGATATTTCGTATACAAACTTCTTGTAATACATCATTTCGTGTCCGTTTTTATTGCTGTAACTCAAGATTTATGGTTTCCGAGTGTCCCTTTGAATAATCTTTTCATAAAAAATGCTTTAAAAAGTTTTTATAATGAACTGTTTTTGTTGCGAATCTCTTTCAATAGGTGGCGACGGCATGTTTATTCTTTGCGAGAGATATAAATTGTATTCAGTGTTGTACTAGTCTTTTTAAAACGAACAGAAGGTACTTCAATGTAACAAACAGTGCTTAGAATGTTTCTATTTACAGTATTGTTTTTTAAACAATCTTTAATAAATGTGTGCACAATATTAGGTTCAGTTGTGATTTACAAAGCACTACGGCATGCCTGAGTGATATTTCTCGACGACATGAGAAGCCAAGTCAGAGGCCCTTGCGCGGCTTTAAAACTCTGACACCAGGTTAGTAAAAAAAGGAAAAAAAAAAACAAAGTTTAGTCCCTAACCACACGAAAAGAAGAAGATTTACAAAGTACATTTATACAACTATATAAAATAAAAAATGTCGATAGGTGTCGTGGGACACTCGGTTGTAACGAAGTTCGTTTCGTATTATGTATTAAATATCAGGCACAATGAAACAAAGTTTGAGAGTAACTAAATGAAATATATGTAAAGACATACGCTTGGAAACACACAAAAGCACGGTAGTATATTATATTATACTAAAAAAATGTTCTAGACTTTTTTCGGTCTCACTCTCATTCGCCAAGTATGCAGACTACATAATCAGCCTATAATGTACCCACTGCTGGGACACAGGCCTCCTCTCTGTGAGAGGGATCGGACCGTAATCCACCACACGGGCCCAGTGCGGGTTGGTAGATGTCACATGTCTTAGAATTTTTGGTTCTAAGACATGCCGGTTTCCTCACGATGTTTTCCTTCACCGTTTTGAGAGCAGTGGTGATGAAATTATTTACACAAAGTAAAGCGCCTGTCAGGGTTCGAACCTACGACCTACAACTCGTAAGTCGCGGCCGTTAACACTGGGCCACCACTGCTAGACTGCAATGCAGACTGTATCGTGCCGATAGCAACTTCGTACCAAAAATCTATAAAAGTTTCTGTTCATACCCTTAAAACGATGAACAAAATAATATTCATTTTAATATTTGAAAGACTAAACAATTTGTTCGGTTCATTGGGTCGAGCCATCGAATCAAATTATTTTAGAGCGTGTTTATTACGTAAGCAGTGGACAGAAAGAAAAGTGCTTTTAGATGGTCTCAGCATTCGTTTTTTATATTCTGTTACCTAGATAGTTCTTGGAAATTAAAACTAAATAAAGTTATGCACAGCACTAGCAGATAACTTAATGATTATAGGACGTTTTAGATATCGTTAGTTGAATCAGTTATAAGTACGAAATGGAAGGAAAATGAGCTATGTTCACAAATACGATGGAAAATATAGAAGTATTTAACTAAATAACAAAAAAACCAGTCAAGTGCGAGTCGGACTCGCGCACGAAGGTTTCCGTACCATTATCTATAAAAAAGGCAAAAAAATTGTAAAAATTGTTGGTGTATGCCCCATACAAAAAACGTGATTTTTTTAATTCTGTTTTTTAGCATTTGTTGTTATAGCGGCCACAGAAATACATCATCTGTGAAAATTTCAACCGTCTAACTATCTTTGTTCATGAGATACACCACCTGGTGACAGACGGACTGAAAGACAGACAAACAGCGGAGTCTTAGTAATACGGTTCCGTTTTACCCTTTGGGTACGGAACCCTTAAAAGATGGAAATGGATGTGGATACAATTTTATTAAAAGGCGGCTCGTGTCGCACAGAGGTCTTGTGACACCGAGCTGTTTAAAAGTCTCAGCAACAGATACGGATGGATTATTCTAGGTCTGGACATTTGTGCATGAGAGATTTTCGTCTCATCATTCATCTCTTCATCTTGGAGAATAGCCTAGACTGACTGACTTTTGATATCTTAATCTGGACCAATGGCTTGATAATATCATCTGCCTAGCCTTTTCCCAACTATGCTGGGGTCGGCTTCCAGTCTAACGGGATGCAGCTGCACACCAGTATTTTACATGGAGCGACTACCTATCTGACCTCCACATCCCAGTAACTGGGTAATACGATACCCCTTGGTAAGACTGGTTGTCAGACTTTCGGGCTTCTGACGACTCGTAACGACTGTCAAAGATCCTCGAATCGAGCCGGGACCAACGGCTTAACGTTATTTCCGAGGCACGGAGGAGTCTCGGTATGTAAAGATGGTCATCCATCCACGGACCAACCCCGGCAAACGTAGCTTAACCTGATGGATCGACCCGTGCGGCTGTTATTACTTAGCCACGCGCTCCTTACAATCCTCTATCTCCTTAATCTAGACCAACAATGGCTTGATAATATACGATTTCTAATGTATTGCAGCCACCATAATTCAGGACCATCATCATCTAATTAGCTAGTGTCAGTGGATATTTATGTGCGTGGAAAGATCCCAACCTCATTGTAACTGTGCCTAGCGTGTGTGTGTGTGCTAGAATAGGTAGTGCCACAAGAAAATAAAGTTCAGTAGTTTAACAGTTGTGATGAAGTTACATAATTCATTATCATTTATGCATATATTTTATGGAATGTCTATCTAGTAGTATCTCATGTCACGACAATCAACGTCAAAAATGTAGGTGAAATTTTTTTTTGACAGATTGACCCTGACAATTGAGATTCGATTGTGAACGTTCTTAAAAATATGAGAATTGCCTCTATGAATTAAGACCATAACGTCAGGGTACGGAACATGGGTGGGTTTTAGTCAGTAAAAGTCTGACACACCCTTCCGCTCCACCCAGAGCGGAGAAGTCATCGGATGATTTCCCACACTCAAAAAATAAAAAAAAGGGTACGAGTTCTTGTGTCTATGTGTATTCTGTGTATGTGTGTGTGTCTGTCCTAGTTAGCAAAAACATAAAAAAATTATGCACTGTTCCGGAGAATGATGTTTCATTGAAAGCGTTATCCATATTAATAAATTCGAAAGTAATTCTGTCTGTCTGTCTGTCTGTATGTTACCTTTTCACGCCTAAACCACTGAACGGATTTCGATAAAATTTGGCAAGGTGATATATGGCATCCCAGGGAAGGACATGGCTACTTTTTATCGACATACCACGCGGGCGGAGCCGCGGGAGGAATCTAGTCGTTTATATGCATGTTCTTATTCAAGGATTATTCAAAGTGTAACTTCTTAACCTACTCTATATAGTGTAGTTAATTATGTTGGTGATTAATACGGCTGCCCCTGGATTAGGATGCGGCGAGCTCCAGCACTTATTAATGGTGAATGGCTTGTTAGGCGATTTGTTACGTTTTTCCCATAGCTACGTATTTAGAAGTGGGTATTTGATGGGGTCACGCGTTTGATGTGAGAGAATGAAGATATGGCGTAAACTGGCGTAAATTGGGATTTGATGCGGAAAATTAATAATAATAATAAATCGCTTATTATCAAAATAAGATATTCTTACATTTCCTTAAAATTATAATACTAGTAATATTTTTTACAAAGGAAACATAATTTTTATATTAACTTGTGAACTCCTCACTAGGTCGTGTCTCATGGAGTTAATTGTAAAGAAATTTTTATTTGAACAATTTGAATATTTTGTGTGAAAATTTTGTAGGAAAGAATCTACGGGTAACAATGAAAATTAAGCTGGAAGGCACCTACTTATAAAGAACTGTGTTGTGGGTTCACCATGTCGCGGTGCGTCCCTCTGCCCTCTTGCTAGCTCAATAATGAGGGAATCTCACCGGACAACGAACGTTAGTGTTGGATGGAAAGACAATGAAGGTAGACTGAAGATAACTGTTTATTACAAGATTATAAAATTATTATATTATATTTATATAGATACACGGCACTTTACAAGATTATAGGATTATGGCTATATTATAGACAGAAACGAGCCTCGGCGAGCTCCAAAGATGAAGTGTCTACCAGACTGGAAATGAGAGTGCATGTGAGTATGTGGCGTTCTGAATTTGAATTGAAAATCGAATGATGATTCGACCAGACTGGAATGAGAGTGCATGGGAGTATATGGCGTTCTGAATTTGAATTGAAAATCGAATGATGATTCGACCAGACTGGAATGAGAGTGCATGGGAGTATGTGGCGTTCTGAATTTGAATTGAAAATCGAATGATGATTCGACCAGACTGGAATGAGAGTGCATGGGAGTATATGGCGTTCTGAATTTGAATTGAAAATCGAATGATGATTCGACCAGACTGGAATGAGAGTGCATGGGAGTATGTGGCGTTCTGAATTTGAATTGAAAATCGAATGATGATTCGACCAGACTGGAATGAGAGTGCATGGGAGTATGTGGCGTTCTGAATTTGAATTGAAAATCGAATGATGATGTCGCCCGCCATAAAAAGATTGCCAGCAATAAGTGATCGGATGAGTAAGGAAGGAAGGACCTCGTCACAACCATAGCACAGCATCATGCTGAATGGAAGCCTTCTTGTCACAGTCACGACGCGACGTGCAGCTGCGGACTATTTCTGTTCTGTGCTTGTGGTTATACATTGGTTTTGTTATTACTCAATCTGCCTAGCCTTTTCCCAACTATATTGGGGTCGGCTTCCAGTCTAACCGGATGCAGCTGAACACCAGTATTTTACATGGAGCGACTGCTATCTGACCTCTACAACCTAGTAACTGGGTGATATGATACCCCTTGGTAAGACTGGTTGTCAGACTTTCGGGCTTCTGACGACCCGTAACGACTATCAAAGATCAACGAATGACAGCCGGGACCAACGGCTTAACGTGCTTTCCAAGGCACGGAGGATTCTCGATATGTAAGGATGGTCACCCATCCACGGACCAACCCCGGCAAGAGTAGCTTAACCTGACGGATCGACCCGTGCGGCTGTTATTACTTAGCCACGAGCTCCGCTTTGGTTTTATTATTACTAAGTATAATAATTCGAATTAACTTACCTTTTTTATATGCACGTGTTGGAATACTGATATTTAAATATTTTTTCTTTTTTTCTTAACAAGATATTGCTGTAAGAAATAAGAGTCCTAGAAGAGGGGTCCTAAAGAATTATGACACAGAAGATTACTTCAGTTAAGCCAAAAAAATTTAAAACAGAAAAATAGGTTCAGTCTAAAACCTTGACGACTAAAATAAAAAACCTCATCTCATTTTAGCATCTAAAAAGGTCGTAACTAACCGTAAAAGTCTTCTAAAGCGATGTAACAATGTCTGAAACGAAATGGGGTTTCTGAAGTGTTTTATCAAATTCAGTATGATAAACATGAAAGGTACCTGAATATTTTCAAGGTACATTACTTTTGGTAGCTAGAGTAATAAAGGAGTAACTCGTCAGGGCCTATTTTATATGAAGACAAAAAGAATTGCTTATTTCTAGGTATAATAAAGTATAGTTTACTCGTAAAATAAATAGTCTCTGTTTATTTACCTAACTTTGCAAACCTAGTATACCTTTTTGTAAATCATTCTCACCCTTTTTACACGACTGCCCAAAAAAGGAGTGTAATGTCATTAATATTGCACTAGTAAATAAATAGAGTTTATGTATTTACTTAACTTTGTAAAAGTCTTAACCGACTTTGTAAAAGGCTTAACCAACTTTGTAAAACCTTAATAATTGTGGCATATGCATAGTTTTGTTTACCGGAGGAGATCCTGAGACCGTTGGATGCACTATAGTACTAACATGAAAGTAGCAAAAAAAGGAGAGATAAGATTTTCTGTCTGTTCTATTTATCTTAATTCCACAAACGTGTAAGCACTGGGGACATTAGAACTGAGGGACAATTCCCGTAATTTTTACGAACGCTCGCTAACGCATCTCATTCGCAATCTCAAAATAAAATCAATTTACCAACATTTTTGTAATTATGATCACGAAAGTTAATGTGTTATATTATTATTTTCCCCATTCAGTACCTACAGAAACATTGACTGATTACTTAAAATGACTGAAAAAAAAAAATGGCTCAAAGTACTTTTTCTGCCAAACACCTCGCTCGTTTAGGTCCACGATATTTTAGGTAATACCGCAGGCTTGCTACCTAGGTACACTATAGGAGAACACTCTAGAAAATTGCCTGTGACGTCAGCAGGGTTGCTCAAATTGACACTGACAGTCTCATTTTACGCAGCTAAATTGAGTTGTCGGAAAAAATAAGGGGGAATGGGGAATAAGTTTACAGTTTTTTAGCTCGGATACTCGGATATTATGGGGTGAAAGAGATGTGGACTGTGAGGGGTGAGCAGTAATCTGAGCGTTTATTAGAATTTAAGAAGTGCGATTTAAAATTGTAAATTGTTTTTAATTTTGTACGATTTCTAAATTAAGGGCCAGTGATATGAGCATTTGAAATGCTTTTTTTTTACTGCTAAAATGCTTTTTACTTATGAGCATTTGAAATGATTTTTTTTAAACATTACATAGCGTGCGTTCTTCTTTGGAAAATTCTCTCGGCAGTAAGGAAAACTGTAATTGACGGATATAAACACCTGAATTACAGATTGGCAACAATATACCGATTTGATGGAAAGCGCCAGTTTAAGTACATGTAATTCTACCCTGGAAGGCGACATTATAAAGGCAGAAAACACTCAAAAGTCTTCTTGCTAAGACGCACTAATAAATATCAAATGAGGATTAAACCGATCGTTCCACAGGAAAACACTCACACAAAAAAACTAAGCAAACATTCTCATTCACCTACAAAAACTAAGTCACGCACAAAAACCCACACAACTTTGACATGTCACTAAATCTTCAGTATCCGATACTATTCGATACAACTGATTCAGACAATACGAATGAAGGCCGCGCCATTGAATAGATAGGTACCTACAGAAGGTCAGCATCAAAGAGCCAAAACAGATGCATATAAAGACGCGTCTGTATCGTGATCTCAATGGCCGAAGTCACAAAGGAGGAGGTTAGTTTGGTGCCACGCTTGGTGAGTACTGTAGCTCAAACAAGTGACAAAGTAATCCTGCATCTTGGCACCAAGCGTCAGTGTGGTCATTGTAAAAATAAAACCATGTTTTGTTTTGCTAGAATCAGAGATGATTCTACATTATTCTCTTTATTTTATATTTAGTGCTACGCTGAGGGTTAGGTGACAACCTAACTCTTAGCGTAGCACTAAGCACTAAGCGAAGCACCTAGCTGTGTGAATAAAACTAAACTTCACAAACGAATACCGCGTGTGCGCTTGCACTCGCTGTACGTGAGCCGTGTTTATGTGGGCGTGCCTTTTCGTGAGTTGTGTAGGCGTAGTTTATGCTGCTCGTTGTAAGCAACTGACCTTCTGTACTTCTATCTACTCTGTGGCCATACCTTCGCGGATGAATGAGGACCATCAGTCAATGTCGGCACAAATCGAAGACATATATAACTTATTCTTTACGTAAGAAAGTCAGCGGTGACATATTATTGAGAATTGTGACGATTTGTATTGATGGTGAAATGGTAGTGAGATTCGGCTGAATTTAGGCTTTGAAGGCAGAATCATAAGCGTGTTAACGTTGTTGAAAAAAATAGTAAATATAGGATTAAATCAAATCATTTAACGGAGTGATTTTCTTAATAGGTATAGAAAGGTCTTATAAAATATTTACAGAAAAAATATATTGTGGTTAATGGTTTTATCCATTCTCCTTGACTTTTTGGATAAAAATTTGGTTCAGTTTTCGTTTAAACAAAAACAAATAATTTTACGTTGTTCTTCCATTATGAACCGTTTGGTTTTTGTGGGTAGAAAAGGGTCTATCAAGTATGAAAAATTGGAATAAAGAAGCCCGAGTTCAGTTCAGCAATAGATTTCACGTTTTAATATTTAAAATTAACGTAGATAGATATAAATATATTTAGCCAAATTACTGAAGGTACAAAATACATTTCACAAAAATAAATGCGTAACTTCAGCTAAATCTCAATTAGCTATTTCGCTAATGGACCCAATTATCAACATTCCTTTTATTCGTTCGACTGTAATAAATGTAATTTATTTTCGTAATTATCTGTATACATTTAATTCATTCAATTAATTTGGCATTTAACATTGCATTACTTTATGTAGGTATATTATTTTACTTAATTAAGAATTTTTTTTTTTTTTTTACAAAAAGACAATTTTCCAACTTTAAATGAGGCCGTAAGATTTAAATATTTTGTGTTTTCTTTCTACAAAGCAAAATTTTTGACCAGCCTCTAATATGTAATCAAAGTTCAAATGTATTCCGGTCATATGTGTCCTTTTTCGATTTTTGAATATGGCATTGATTCAGTATTAGTTGGTAGTAGTAAGTAAAGATTTTTGACCAACTGTGTCCAAGCCCAAAAGGAGAGTAGTGTGTAAATTCTAATCCAATTCAGCATAACTTCATCAACATACATTGTTAAATCGAAATCCTGGTGTGGACCAGGGAAGTAAAACTCGCTAAAAGCAATAAAAACGACATAGAGACTCCTCCATGACATATTACCAGGCAACGTAGCGAGACCGCCATACGTCAAACACACTATTATTACACAAAAAACTGCCATTTTGTCGTGAACCGTTGCATGATAAGAGTATAGAGCTGCATTTATCACGGCTGAGCTATTAATTTAGTAGACAGCGAATACTAGTATGACACACACGCTATGTGAGGGCTGGCGCGCACATGTTTAGCTTGTTTAGGTATGGTCAAAATGTCTCATATGTAAAAATCATGCTGGGTGAAATTGTAATAATGCTGGGTAAAATTGTAATAATTCAGGGTGAAATTGTAATAACGTGGGGTGAAATTGTAATAATTCTGGGTGAAATTGTAATAATTATGGGTGAAACTGTAATAATGCTGGGTGAAATTGTAATAATGCAGGATGAAATTGTAATAATGTTGGGTGAAATTGTATTAATGCAGGGGAAATTGTTATAATGCAGGGTGAAATTGTAATGATGGGCTTTTTTTATGGTGACTCAGTACGATAGATGATAGATAGACTTTCTTGTACACCAGTATTGTTAAACAACTCTTTCACAATGTTATTTCGGTGGGTAGGTAGCTATAATGGCGATCTATTGCTGATAGCGACATCTAATTATAACTGATACTTAAAAATATAGTAAACAGACAATTAGCCTAGCCATCGAAAAGCAATGTGAGCTGGAAAATTCAAAATGTCTGCGTAGAGTACACAAAGATATTTTTTTAAGTTTATACCCTTATTATGTCTATTGTACAATTTCATTATATCTATGGTCATGAATCTATGATCCTATATATGATAGTTTAATACTCCTATAAAGGGAAACTTCATCATTTACAAAATGGAACATTGACGCACCAACCCTGCTCAATCGCCTGTTACAAATATAAATCAAGCCGCGATCGTCAGAATGTTAATCGCATACTTTAATTAAAATAAAACGCTGTAACTAGCCATTCGTCGTTTACAAACGTTAATAAATATACATATTACATTAGTGTAAGACTTAAATAATGACTTAATTTTGTTGGTTTTAAGGACAATTTGCACGCAAAGGTTGGACATGATAATATGTTCATGTAATGTTATAGGGATCTAATAATTATCTTCTGACTTTTTAGGTTTCCGTAACCAATTGTGGCAAACGGAACCCTATTACTAAGCCTCCGCTGTCCATTCGTCCGTCAGTCTGTCCGTCAGCGGGCTGTATCTCATGAACCGTAATAGGTGGACAATTGAAGTTGCATTTCTATTACCGCGTTAACAAAAAAGAATAAAATTAAATAAAGAGGCGTTTTTTGCTCGATCTTAACGGTACGGAACCCTTCGTGTGCGAGTACGACTCGCACTTGGCCGGTATTTTGATGTTTTATAACCGTGTGTTGCAGGGGCGGATAATCATAACAAAAAAGACAAAAAAATTACACATGATGTTATGTTTTGAATATTACATGATACAAAAACAACTGTACTGTTTAATCGTGTGTCCCAATCTTTAGCGTTCTACTAAGACATTCGTATTCCTAATGCCGCCGTAATGGACTATATCTAACAAAGAACAAATACAAAATAACCCCGCTTATCTGCGAGCACATTTGTCTCGTATTCCAGCTATCAGATCGTGCCATTATACAGCTAATTCTTTGTAACGTGGACGTCAACACAATTCACTGTGTGATGGCACTATGTCCACAATATGAAAATGGGACCGAAGGACCATCACTATTAAAGGTTAAAGTTGCAGTCGTTGAATGACTAGGTCTAGTCTAAATAGTCAGAAGAGGTGTATGGTGCAGTGTCACCAGCGCATACAGCGAGATGCGTTAGCCTTTGCTTCGGAATACCATTGAGATACAAAATAAAGAGGTACGGTCCTAATATTGATCCTTGTGGTACTCCGGTGGAGAGTTGTCTCTGTATGGATGTTTGATTTCCAATGTTCACAGAAAAGGTTCGTTCACCCACATATGGCTGAAGAAGCTTAACAAGGGATAGGATGTGGTTGATAATTAATTTGTGGATTAACCCCGCGTGCCAAACTGTATCGAAAGCCTTTTCGATGTCTAACAGCAGCATGCCTTCGGATTTGTTATGTTTGCATGCACTGATTTTCTATTAAAACGACAACAGTTTATCATGAGCAAGTTTTTTTCTTTCCTCAGGCCAGTACTTTCGCTACTAATATCACGTTTGATATTCTGTCCTGACTTTTACAGTAACACGGTAATGGTAACACTCGCAAAGTATGTCCGAAATTCGGGATAATTATGGTAATGACTTACTCACATTTAGACCAGTAACCGTGTATATATGTACTTAATGATTCTTTAATTGACACCGTGCGTCTGTGCTTGTAACGTAACATAAAAAGTTACGTTCACGTTATTTGTATGGTAATTCCTGGAAAGAATTCCCTTACCCTTGATTGCGTAATTTCATGGGGTTTGGGTAATCTAATAATCAGCTGATTGGATGTTATTCGGTTATTAGTTTATTTTCGGTTTGAAGGCAAGTCTTTAACTTAATTACAAAGTCAAATATCGATATTATTATTAATAGTAGAGGACTTTTCTACGTAAAATGAAATGAAATTGTTTATTCTGTAAATAGGATATCAGAATCACTTTTACATGTCACATAAACATTACGCCTTGTTTCCCCGAAGGGTTAGGCAGAAGTGACATTTCGCCAGTTATGCTTGAGTTCCTTGAAATACGAGGGCGAACCATGTCATATTAAGAAAAGAAAAAACCCAGATGGAGTCGACGAATTTCCCATCTATTATACTACCCCTGAGAAGAAATGACGATACAAACTAGGGGGTCAAACTTACTTTTAAAGTCCTGATATAATTTTGGTCAGATCACGTGATGACCATGTAGATTAGCTTAAAGCTGCTACGTATTTATATTATTACTAGCTGCGCCTCGCGGTTTCACACGCGTAAGTCTCGATCCCGTGGGAATATCGGGATAAAAAGTATCCTATGTGTTAATCCAGGTTATAAACTATCTGTTTGCCAAAATCCATTCAGCCGTTTTTGCGTGATTGAGTAAACAACATCCAAACACACAAACACAAACTTTCACATTTATAATATTAGTAGGATTTATTTAATACTTTAAGCACAAAAATGTACAGAGACGGACTTTAGGCTTAAGACGGCGAAGTAAATAATAAATTAATATAATATCAATGGTGTTTCATTCATCCAGACATTCCAGACCTCCATACATGTCCTTCCATTCACGGGCTATTCATCTATTTCCAACCATTTCCCGGGAACATACCAAACGATATATTAATGGGGGCCTTACATTAACATTTTTGTCAAACCTCCGAGCCGAGCGAGTCACATATAAATCATAAGTGGCGCGATAGTGTAATCTAACTACAATCTATTAGGAACCGTCGGGGCGGTGCGAATCTGTAAGTTTTCCGATTAGCAAAACCCGCCCCCTTACGTCCGGAATCACCCCCGTTTTTCACCCCTCTCGCCCCTCCGACAGTAGCTCGCGGAAATTGTAAATCTTGGTGTTGGCTTCACAGAAATTTATTAACCATAATGGTTGAAAGGGAAATTGATAATTATTTTCACTGCTTTCTCAAATATAGGTGATAAATAAATAATAACATCTTTTGTTCTCATTGCGGACTGATTATAATGAGCCGAAAAGGAGGGTATAAATCAGAGAAAACAAAGACTTGTGCTCAATAATGTAAACTGCATTGTATGCGGATATTATTCTGTTTGATACAAATGGTGCATTTAGTTTTACAGGACAAATATTTCAGGCCATATATGAGCATCTAAGTGAAACCCATAATAAAAGTTCGCCGATCATTATTTGTGAATTTCTAGCAATTAACGAATTGATTAAGACGACTAGGTCTACCTGTACCGTAAAAAAAGGAACGCTGACAGAAGTTAAACTTAAAACTGCTATTAGCGCCATCTATATTCTACAGCCCAGCACTGGCGAATCCAAGGTTACCCCTACCAAAAATCGGTCAACGCGCCTAAAGGTTTCACTTTAAAAATAATTTTAGTCCATTTTTGAGACATTTCAGTCTTTTACGTAACTGTGTAAATCAATCCTAACCAACCTGTCAAATCCAACGCATTGTATCTAAATTGCGTCAAATTCCATACAAGTTATTACATAACCCGTCTAATGAAAGATCATGTACTCAGGTCTACCAAATAATCATTACGAATGGAATCCCTGGACGCAGAGGGGCATAGCTATATGGTGAACCCCATCGGCTTCAATTTTCAGCTAAAATCCAATAAGTCAACGTGCACCGTGCATAGGGCTGTGATAACACGGGATTGAAAAAAAAATACAATATGTAAAAGCACAATTATTATCATT
Organism: Lithophane semibrunnea; assembly: GCA_947363905.1. NCBI lineage: Eukaryota > Metazoa > Arthropoda > Insecta > Lepidoptera > Noctuidae > Lithophane > Lithophane semibrunnea. The sequence continues at coordinate 16,196,371 of OX376197.1, forward strand.
TTAAAATGTTAATTTAATACTCTCTTTTGTTGGAAAAAAATCACACAAAATATCATCGGGAAAAAACATTAACAAATAAAAATTAAAAGTACCTAACTAAAATACAAAAAAATGCTTCTGGCGTTTTACTGACGTTAATGGATTCCACGAACCTACAGTTTTAAGTCTTTATTTAATTTTGTGCTGCAATACCTTTCTACGAAGAGTACTGGCAACAAAGAGAAATAAAGGCTGCGCTGGACCCGTTTTAATGCATTAACTGAACATTGACAGATAGGATTTATCATGGTCCAATACACTCGCCAAAATATAAAGAAATCCTTTTTCCATCGATCCCTTCCGGACTCGTAGGTGATTAAGACTAATCCGCAGATTTCTGTACAAAGGGAATAATAGAATTCTCAGGTGAGAAATTCGATATATCAAAGTTTTACGCATAGTGCTGTCACTGGACTACCAAACGGAACTTCGACAAACGGTACTACGACATGATTTTACTTCGACATTACGGAACTCCGACACGTCTTTACTTCGACAGTACTTTACTTCGACATGCCTTTAGTCCGACACTACTCTACTCCGACAAGACGTTGCTTCGACATGACTTAACTACGAAATGATGTGACTTCGACGACATCCTACTTCGACAATAATGCTAGTTCGACATGATTCAATTTCGACATACTCTACTTCGACATGCTTTACTTCGACAATATCTTAAATCGACATGATGCGTCTCAGACGGGTTTTTTTTTCCCAAATATTCTTTGACATAACGATTTTGGCATATTATTTCTCATCTAATAATTATTTATAAAATTAAATAATTATTTATTTATAAATATTGGTATAAAGGAGCAGAAGGATGATTTGGAATAAATAAAAATTTCAATAAACATACCGATCAACGCACAGCGTTTCGATTAGAAGATACTAGCTGGACAAAAGTCACTGTTTAATTTCCATGAATTTATTAACTGAGCCACTAGCCACACCCCCATTTGTCCCAATTCCAAGAATTATTTTGCGCTAATGTCAACTACTGTTAAGGATAGAGAAGTTCACAAAAAACCGACAAGTTAACTTCCTTCTGAGGTTTTAGAATTAATAATACCCCTACTGTTAATATAAGTTCTAGTGTAAGTCTTTGTAATTTTTGTCAAAATATTAGTACCTATGCCAGGATTTTAATGTAGAATATTCTTCAAGAAGAATTTAGTGATGTAGAATAAATTTCTAAGCTGTGTATCCTACTTACTTTATTATAAGTTGAATCATATTGATTTTTTGAATACTAAGTTAGTTTTATGATCTGCATATAATTTATGTAAAAAAAAAAATTGTTAATGATTAGTAATGATGTCCGATTATGTACCTTTGTGTAATTAGTAGCTAGGTTATTAGTAGTTGAGTATTTTATGACTAACTGTCCCGTTGGTCTCGTGGTCGCAAGCGCGGCTGCAGAGCGTGGGGTCCAATTCCCGGGTCGGGCAAAGTGTTATTGAAGTTTTCAATTAGGCATTTCGTAGTAGCAGCCCGGAGTTTGGAAGTTGGCGGTGTGATACCCCCGTGCCTCGGAAAGCACGTTAAGCCGTTGGTCCTGCGCCTGATCTCTCTCCGGTCGTGTCAGTTTGCCGTCCCATCGGACTATGAGAGTGAGGGAAGAGAGAGTGCACCTGTGTCTGCGAACACACTTGTGCACTATAATATCTCCCGCGCCGAAGGCTAGTCTCCGTTGAAATACGGTCTGAAGGACCATATTTTATGACTGTTGTTGATAATTTTAGGATTGTTTTTCTACTTGTTTCAGTATACGAAATATTTATTGTCTTTTTTTTTTTATTTGGTTCGCGTGACCATGCCTTCTGTTATTTGGGTGTTTTGTGCTGGAACCGCATTAAAACATCATAAGAAAAAAATAAAATACCTCAATAAATAATTTTGTCTAGCTAGCATGTTCTAATAGAAACGCTGTGCAACTGTGACAGATCCATAATAGTAAGAAAAATATAGATCAAAGAAGATTTTACTCTATACTAAGAAGATTTTACTTCAACATAGTGCAGAAATGGAGCCACCAAAGTGATTTTACGTACTAATAAAAAGCTGAAGAGTTTGTTGGTTTGAACGCCCTTAAAATATATTATTACCTATAAAAAAATTACACAAGTTCAGTTGTTTCTCAACGTCGCAGAATAATTTTGAATTAGCATCGTGTCCTGAGACGCATCACGTCGATTTAAGATATTGTCGAAGTACAGCATGTCGGAGTAGAGTATGTCGAAATTGAATCATGTCGAACTAGCATTATTGTCGAAGTAGGATGTCGTCGAAGTCACATCATTTCGTAGTTAAGTCATGTCGAAGCAACGTCTTGTCGGAGTAGAGTAGTGTCGGACTAAAGGCATGTCGAAGTAAAGTACTGTCGAAGTAAAGACGTGTCGGAGTTCCGTAATGTCGAAGTAAAATCATGTCGTAGTAACGTTTGTCGAAGTTCCGTTTGGTAGTCCTGTCACTGTACGGGAAAATGGGGAAAAGGCTGAGAATTAAGTAAAGTTTTGAGAGATTTCGCAGAGTTTTTAAAGCTAAAAATACATTACATTACAATTTAGGTATTGATGTATTTTTTCATGTATGAAATTATTGCATAGGTATTACTTGCACCCCGCGGTTTCACTTTCATATGTCTCGATCCCGTGGAAATATCGGGATAAAAGGTATCCTATGTCCTTCTTTAGATCATGGTGTAGACCATGACCTGGAGAAGGACATAGGATACCTATGTGCCAAATTTTATCCAAATCCGTTCAGCCGTTTTAGCATGACGCATAACAAACAAACAAGCAAACTCACTTCCAGCTTTAATTTATAATAATTAGTTAGGATATCTTCCTGTTTCCAACAAACGTTTTTTAATTATAACATTAGTAAAATGCCAACAATCAAATAAATAAAACCGCAGTAATTAAAAAAGTCCTTCGCATTTTAAATGGAACGGCACAAAATTCCCGTGCATCGTCGGACCGAACGTATAATTTAAGCCCGGGAAAGCCCGGGAACGCGTGCAGGTGACAACACTAGGTACTGTAACTACCGTCTCTAATTGAAAGCGACATATCCACGAAGGGATGAAGGGTGTTAAGGCTCGATTGCAATGACATTAATGGGATTGTACAGGTATGTGGACTAAGCTTTATGCAGTGGAAGATAATTGAAATCTCATGTAGTACAAATTATTTACTGCTTCAGTTGCATCAGCTTAAAAACTACTTTCGTTAGTTCTGCACCGTTATTGTACACTCAATCACAATCTCAATGACTTTGAAGGATATTGCTTAATCCATTGCTTCTTATGTTCGAAATTTTTTTCTCCTCAACAACGTAAATAACGCAATGATGTTGTTGAACTGTCAAAATGAAAGCCATTGCTAGTAAGTGTGTTACGCAATAATCCCGCTGGTCCTATTGGGACCGCGCTGGTGCTTTGCAACTATCTACATTTATTTCAAAATCAAAATATTTTATTTAACATAAATTTACCGTGTTGAAGTATTTTTTTAATACCAGCGGTTTATAGTTCGGTTTAGAGGCAACTTTGGTTTTTTTTTCTATAGAGAAAAGGAGATAATTCAACGTCCATACATTTTTGGGCTAAAGAGGTGAACCCAAACAAAAAAAAAAGTAATATTCCGAAAGAGTTCCCCTTCATTTTTTATTACTACAAGCTATTACTTTTTATTATTTGACTACAAAATATACTGAAAACATTATTTTTAAAATATACTTAAACAGTATTTTTCAAAATCGTATAACAGCTCAGGGAATTGCCGTACAGGTTTGGCCCAACAGTGAAAAATGAAGAGAATAAAGGCTCTTACATACTGGGGCGATTCATCGCGCGACGCGATGCCGCCGCATTGTTCGCCGTGAAGTTTTCTCAGAAATTGTTTTGTTAAAATTCGCGTCGCGCGGCGAATCGCGCCAGTATGTAAGAGCCTTAACATGTTCTAACGGAATATACCTACCACTTTTTTATTTGGAAAAAAATAATTGGAAATGAATGATCTCCTATTATGTAATCGTGTTTTCGCCACACGGAACTAGCATCAATCCTCCATGCTAAGCAATTTGAGGTAGGGTAAGGCCTGAAGTGGCTATTAGTATATGCTGAGTATATGGTCCCTTTTTGACCACATAGCAATTACAAGGGTAAGCTAAGGATAGTGGGATGTTTTCCTGAGTGATGGGGTACCAGCCTTATACTAATTGTAACCTCATTGCTGTATTATGGTCAGCTCGTGGCTAAGTAATAACAGCCGCACGGGTCGATCGATCAGGTAAAGCTACGCTTGCCGGGGTTGGTCCGTGGATGGGTCTTTACATTCCGAGACTCCTCCGTGTCTCAGAAAGCACGTTAAGCCGTTGGTCCCGGCTGTCATCGTGGATCTTTGGCAGTCGTTACGGGTCGTCAGAAGCCCGAAAGTCTGACAACCAGTCTTACCAAGGGGTTTCGTATTACCCAGTTACTAGGTTGTGGAGGTCAGATAGGCAGTCGCTCCATGTAAAATACTGGTATTCAGCTGCATCCGGTTAGACTGGAAGCCAACCCCCATAGTTGGAAATAGGCTAGGCAGATAGATGCTGTATTATGTTACTTTTATTTAAAGTAAAGTGACTTGGTATGATAACGTTCAACTACACTGACGAGCAACATAAAAAGCCACTTGCAAAGTGCCTCTAAATATCTTCTAAACCACGCAAGTTAGGAAAAAAAAATGTGTTATATGCAATACACTTTAATGTTGCCGTTTACTTCAAGAAGCTTTCTTGCGTGGTTTCGGAAATATTTCATAATAATTTAGTGACTTTTTTATATTGATCGTCACTCTTATACTTTTTACTGCGATTTATTCTTATTGGTCTACGAGTTTAGGTGTATGAAGCTTTTTTTTTTTGTAAAAATAAACGAAATGAGCAAGCTTTGCTAAAGAGTCAGTTAAAAAATTCGAACACAAGGACCAATGAGTCACGTCAGTACATTTCCCAAAAAATAATTATCAACAAAAGAAAAAAAACAACCCACATTTAATTAAACTTCACATCTCCCACAAAACAGGACATTAACAAGGAAAATACCACTGTGGTATAGTCAGCAAAACACGTCCCACACTTATATCAGCTGTATATTGTCATATCTGTGTACGGTCAGCAACGGCGTCATGTTTAATGTGACGTGTAAAACGAATAGTGTCGCGCGGGGGTGGGGGTTTTGGACGGCCAGTAAGAGGGGAGAGAGGCTCAAAGTACCATTGGTCGGATGTGCCATGCGGTTTTTTTGGCGAGATGCGAGTGAGTTCTGTCCTGTACATGTTTTTTTTTGTATTGGTGGAGGAAATTACAATCATAATTTGCAAGAAAGGAGGAAAATGAAGGGAGCGCAAATGTAGTTTCTTTAACATATTTTTCTTGCCTATTACATCACTCTTTATAAATATATGCCTTGAGGCTACTATATAATATATGTCAATTAATTCCCAACTCGCTGTTCCTGGTGACAGAACATGGTTCCTTCCTATCCTTAACGGCCATTGTGTCACCGTATTTAATTTCTACATTTATTATCTATTCATTTTTATAGTGTTCCTGCATTATTCTATTCATAAGAATAGAAATTCTTAATTAGTATTCATTTGGCTACAATAAGTTTTAAACGAGCTTTATCGCACAAAAGCAGCGCCAATTTTAACCCTTCAGACTAAATAAACCCTAACCTTCTCTAAACCAGACAATCCAAACCAGATTCCAATTCAGCCCATAGTAGTGTCCCCTCACAATAGCGCGGTGACGAATGCGCACAGTGTCCGGTGTTCGGCCATCGCTCACGGCGCCTGTCCGGACACTGGCCGCCCGGACACCCGGACGCGCCGTACAACACACCGAAACGCCAGCCCCACAATATACGATACCTATTCGTAGTCGATGTTGGGCATCGGTCATCTTTGACGCATTCGGTGTTTGAAAATTGTGAGTTCGATTGTATAGGCTTTTAAGGTGAAGATGGCTTATTATTATTATGGATAAAGCTTGGCACTTATAAATATGGATAGGTTTGAATGATAGAACGCATTAATTTGTTTCTGGACTTATGAGAAAAGTTATTTTTTTATTTTAATAATGAAAGTATTAGGCTGCACCTCGCTGCTTTATGCTGGAAGCAAATGGCCTTAGTTGCCTGACAATAATGCAATTATTATTTCCAACTCAATTAAAGCGTTTCTGTTTTGATCCTTTGGTACAAAATCAAAAGTCGCTTATTCAAACTAGGCTGAGAAACAGCACTTTTCGGACGTCAAAATTACATAAGACAGTCCCCCAAAACGCCCACCCTTCACCACTTCCTAGTGCTTTAGCTGGGAAGAAGAAGTGGCGCAACAAACTCCCCAGCAGCACAGCTGTCTGTTCAGTTAGAAGAATTTGATCTTATACAATAGTATTCAAAATAATTTACATTACGCAACACAAAATATTTTTAATTACTAAGCCGTTTGTTAGCTAGCACACGCCAATATACCAACAAAAAACATCGAAAACTATGCTTAAGCAGAAATAAAAACAGAACACTTTTTTTTTGTGGTGGGTAATCATCCAATGACTTCTCTAGGCGGAGCGGGAGAGCGTGTCAGACTTTTACAGACTAAAACCCACCCGTGTTCCTTCAGTTGCCTGTTGCCAAGGGCCCCGGTATCCCTTTCGGACTTTCCCGCAACCCTGGCAAAAACAGAATCCTAAAAATAAACTCAACTGAAGATGTACCGAGTATTCTACTTGTTAAAACGAAAGTAACTTTCGCTCAAATTGAATGTGAAAGTGAACTCAAAGTTTAAAATTCAATTAACTAACAATTAGTCCAACTTAATTTCAACTTCATAAATTTTATAAAAGTTTTAAAATTCGGTCGTTGTCGCGGCGAGTTTAAAATTAGTTGATCAACCGAAAACCAAGGGCTGAAGTGGATATCTGGTCTGGGAAGGTCATGTCAGAACTGATAAACCTTCGGGATTAAAGAAATAGTAAATTTTAAAGCTTAAGTAAAAGTGACATGGATCCAATCAATATGGTATAGCTTTCGAAAAAAGGTTTTGACATGTGACAGATTATTTTTGTAGCTTGTAAAAGAATATCTACGTGTAGATATCTTCTATATATATAAAACAAAGTCGGGTTTGTTCAAGCACTTATAACTCGAGAACTGCTGGACCGATTTTGATGATCTTTGATTTGTTGGATTTGTCTCCGCCCAGAATAGCAGAATAACTATTCAAAAATTGGAAAAATTCACGAAAAAAAAAATATGAAGAAAAATCGTTTTCTCATACATTCTGTATAGAATGGGTTTTTTGATAATATCTCGGTAGATAAGTAGGTAGGTGTAGGTAAGGTAGGTAGGTAGGTAGGTAGGTAGGTAGGTATGTAGAGTAGGTAGGTAATGTACAAAAATTGTTAAGAGTGTAGCATATGAAATCTGTGGCCCCATAAGCTACATTATTAATTTAAGCATCAGTGAAGGTATATTTCCGAATGCGCTAAAGAAGTCGATTGTTAAACCACTATTTAAAAAACAAGATAGAGAGCTAATGGAGTTTTACAGGCCGATATCATTAATACCAATAATTTCAAAAATTATTGAAAAATATATTTACAGGGAACTTAATGCCTATTTTGAAAAAAATCATATACTCTGTGAAGAACAGAAAGGATTTAGAGAAAAAAAAACAATTAACTTGGCCATATACGATTTCTTACATACGGTTATAACAAACATGGATAAAAATGTACCTGTGTGTGCCATTTTCTGCGACATGACACAGGCATTCGATTATGTCCAACATAATATATTACTAAATAAACTTGATGCATATGGGATAAGAGGAAACGTATATAATCTAATACAATCGTATCTACAAGACAGAAAACAAGTAACGCAAATTAGTAGAATAAATATGAGCTCCAAACGTGAAGAGATTTTCACGTCTGGCGAGCGTATCGTCCCTCATGGAGTTCCGCAAGGCAGTGTACTCGGACCACCCCTGTTTACACTCTATATTAATGACTTCCCTAAATCCATCAAACATCCCATGACACTGTTTGCGGACGACAGTACGATAACTATACCATGCCATATTAAAAATACATATGAAACGGACATAAAAGATACATTTGTTGAAGCGGTATCGTGGCTGAATAATAATAATTTAAAAATAAATATAAATAAAACTTTGATTATGCACTTTAGCCAACGATCATCATTATTCTCTAGTGACATTGAATATAATAATAATAAAATACAGACAGCTAATACTACAAAATTTTTAGGCCTAACAGTTGACAGAAACTTAAATTGGAAAGCGCATATTGAGGCTCTAGCCAAAAGAATAAGTAGTGGTGCATATGCGTTACATAAATTATCACGTACTCTAAACATAGAAGCGCTATTAACGGCCTACTATGGTTTAGTTGAATCCGTCATTAGATATGGTGTTATCTTCTGGGGTAACTCAACCGATAGGGATATCATATTTAAAAGACAAAAGTGCTGCATACGATTTATGTTTAATCTCAAAACTACTGATAGCTGTAAAAATTATTTCACTAAATATCATATATTAACATTACCTTCACTTTATATATTTGAAATAGCAATGTTCGTAAAAACAAATCCACATTTGTTTCCTCGTATGGCAGACAGGTTTCCAAGAAATAGACGTGATGATAGCAAACTATGTGTACATACTTCAAAAACTGCACTTGTGCGCAAAAGTGTTTTTTGCATCGCACCAAATATCTACAACAAATTGCCCAAAAGTTGGAAAGAGCAAACTATACCTAAGTTTAAACAAACAATTAAATTGTTTTTGGCACAAAAAGCATATTATAGTATTACAGAATTTTTAAACGACTCATGGTGATTATTATAAATAAATACATATAACTAACATTGCAGTAAATAAGGTCATGTAGTAGTGTAGAACTTAAATATGCCTATATTATAAGTATTTTAATGCATATTATAAGTGGTGTAAATTGTTATTGATAATAATGTAATTTGTAATATTGGATTGCAAAGTAAATAAATAATAAATAATTGGATATTGGAAATGATTGAATATAAGTTTGACAAACTGTGTATAAAAGTAAAAAAGTTCGATAATAATAATTGTATCTACCTAAGATATTTGCACGCCATGAGAAATGGCAGACATGTCGTGAGCCACCCCTTATTTAAGATCTTGCATATATGTGTTATTTTAATTATGTATGTATACACATGTTTGAGCAAATAAAATTTCTTTCTTACTTTCTTTCTTAAGGTAGGGTAGGGTAGGTCGGGTAGGGTAGGGTAGGGTAGGTAGGGTAGGGTAGGGTAGGTAGGGTAGGGTAGGTAGGTAGGGTAAAGGTAGGTAGGGTAGAGGTAGGTAGGGTAGGTAGGTAGGGTAGGTATATAGGTAGGTAGGTAGGGTAGGTAGGTAGCCTACCTACCTATATATATACCTACCCAAGTATATATATAGGTAGGTAGGGTAGGTATATAGGTAGATAGATAGGGTAGGTAGGGTAGGCAGGGTAGGTAGGTTAGGTAGGTAGGTAGGTAGGGTAGGTGCGCCGTAGATAACTACTTGCTACCCGTGCGAAGCCGGGGCGAGCAGCTAGTAATTTATAGATTAATACATAATATAGGTACATATTATTGATACGACTGAATTGCATTAAATGCATAATAAATTGAATGCATTAAATGCATAATAAATTTTGCATTAAACTGAATTGCATTAAATGCATAATAAATTTTATATCAGTAAAAATCCCGAACAACTCTCCAAAATGCCCTACCTGCATAACAAGAGCAAGACATAAATGGATGATGTCAGTCACAATTTAAAATTCACGTAAGTAAATTCAAAGCTTCACTTTCCACCTAATCGGTATCACGTAACAAATAAATTCACACGCACTGTTACGATTCCAAACACCCACACGACACACACACACCTACGTCACACACACACACACTCACAAAACCCATCGCATAAAATATTTTTCCATGAACTCCGCGCCAAGTTTCTATGACAAAGCACTTACCATTACCACGGAAAGCATACGTAGTTGAAAAAAAAACACGTCCCGACAAGGGCATAGTACCTCCGGGATCCCTCTGAGAAGATGGGGGGTAAGGGGGGGTGTCCACGGAAGTGACGGGCCGGAAACGACGCCGGGCGGAAGCGCGCGAACCCTTTGCCTCGCCCTTTGTTTATAGAACCCGGAGTTAGAGGCAGTAAGTTAAGGCTGCGATGTCTTTGGTATTGGTTATGAGTTGAAGATTAGCCTCGTGTCTGCCTGTCTCATTTCTACGATAGGTACTATTGGGGGAAAGCTCTATTGACAATAATGAAAGATAAAACTAAAACGCTAACTAAAAATGCAGTTAGGTTAGAGGATAGTTTTTTTTTTTCGTTTTTCTTCTAGCCAGAGTCACAAGACATGTCATTACTAACTAAGTCATGTTATTAAGGCATAAATCATACAGATTACTAGTGACTCTGCACTGAACTGTTAGGCGGATCACACGTACCACAACCACACGACGACACTAGCGGTTGCCAGCGACTTCGTCTGCGATCCAGGATGAAAAGTAGCCTATGTCCTTCTCCAGGTCACGGTCAACTCCTGTACCAAATTTCATCCAAATCCGTTCAGCCGTTTTAACGTGAAAGCGTAACAAACAAACTCACTTTCGCATTTATAATATTAGTTTAGGAGGGCTTATGTGTATAGGTAATACATTCATATTAACCTTAAAGATAATAAATACATCTTGATGCTTTGTCAAGTCGTAAAAACCGTGCGATACAGGGGCGGGTCGCTAGTTTACGTATCGCATAAAAAATATGCTTAAAAATATTATAAACGATGCGACAACCAAAACTGCTACGCAAAAAGGGGTTAATACTTCAAAAAGATACAGCTAAAAGCTATTTTGACAGGCACAATATCACAATACATCTCCCAGATGGCGCTGGCAGCGCCTCACTTGATATACTGTCCGCATTTCCCCACGACAAAAGGATTTCTCACAACTATTACGCAAAACAGGAAACGGATGTCGTTGCTGCGATGCGACCGACACCAAGCCTTGCCTTAAAGGGCGCCAAATAATCCTGAAATTCGCCTTTTCAGCAAGTCTTTAAATGAAAAAAGTTTAAAAGAAAACGCTCGCTCTAAAGTACTTATTTTTGGACATCAAATATTTATACAGCGTCGAGTTTTGAAGCACTTAATAATGATCAGACTTTTGTTCGCGAATCTTTTTTGGACAACAACGGAATGGACTTGTGATCGTCCTTAGGTGGAGAGAATTTCTTTACAAAGAATGGTTGTAAGGCCTTTGATTAATTACCGCACCTTTCTTTCTTAGTTCAACAATCGTTGATAATTTTAAACGAGCTTATAATTTTGATTATTATGAATCTCTGGACTGGTTTTCAATATGAGGTAATGTTTTTAAAACTTTAAAATCTTCCCTTTGTGAGCTTCAATATTTTTACCTTCCGGATTTTAGGTCATCAATATATATCCTAAAGGTTCATGCACACACGTCAGTCACATCAGTTGCCGATCAGTCACGTCAAAAAATATAGTTACGTAGAAAACGTTGGCTACAGGGGTATCGTATTACCCAGTTACTGGGTTGTCAGATAGGCAGTCGCTCCATGTAAAATACTGGTATTCAGCTGCATCCGGTTAGACTGGAAGCCGACCCAAGGCTACGCAAATGATGATGAGAAAACGTTGGCTACACACATCAGTCACGTCACTACCGGCGCGTCGCGTCACCGGCAAGTCAAAACTTGCTACGAACGAAACATGGATATAGAAAAAAATATTGACTGACTATGACTGACTGACTATCTGTTCACACACGTCCCTGAAATTGCCGTGACTGATCGGTAACTTGACGTTAACGTGACTGTCGTTTGTGCATAAAACTTTAATCCTTTAAAAAACCTGTTACCGTGCCAACATTCCTACCTGACTGGCCAATTCTTGTTAAATAAAAAACCTTTCACATTCAAGTCGCAATCTGTGAAACCTGTCAAAAATGTCAGTAAATTGATTGTATTTTTGTCAGATTGTGAAAGAGAGGCGAATGCAAACGTTCTTAAAAATTACGGGATTTGCCCCTCAGAATTCGTGTTACAACCTTAAATATCACTTAAAAAGTTCCAACAAAAGCGTCACAGAGACCTGACAGGCACTTAGCGTTATTGGTAATTACAAGAATGATAACTGACAAGTAACAGATATACCATGTGAAGACAAAGTTGCATGTTGTCTGTTATACCAACAGAAGTTGTGGAAAAAACAGACAAGGGGGGACTAACGGACTAACTTAATTGTTTTCGCAGATGGTCGGATGGGGATATAAGATATAATGCTCTTACCTACTCTAATACCTACATACTTTGTAATACCTACATTATTTCGAAGGTTTATACTGTATTTTACCAATTTTTATTTTTTGAATACATTTTTATTTTTTAACTGTAGAAGAAATAATGGTTGTGTTTGGAAGATTATACAAATAAATAAAAGTGGCAGCGACCAACGGTAAGATGCAAGCCGGCGAACTACTTACATAGTCATTTTCTAGGAGACCTCAATATAATTATTGTCTCTAACAATATATCTTTCGTGATATTTCGTTGTACTGAGGTCCATGGTCGATAGATGATTGACATAACACGTGTAGATAAAATACGGTAAAACAGTGTTTATTAGGACAGGTCAACAGGAATAACCAACATCATCAAAATCGCCATCATTCTGTTGCCCTGTATCCTCACAAAAAGAACAATACTATAGTAAAAAAAACTTAAAACTAGTATTAGCGCCATCTATGTTAAATAGCCCAGCACTACTTGAATCCATAAGTTTATCTACTACCAAAAATCGCTGTGTCTAAAGAAGTTTTCAATTACTTATTTGTTTTCACTAAAAAAAAAACAAATGACTATTTCACTGAATCCAAATAGTGATTGGCAAGGCGAACGAAGCGCCAAGGTCATAAAAACAAAAGTTAATAATTATGAAAGTTTCACTGCGTCAAGTAATTTATCAATTGTCTGCTTCGTTCGGCAACCTTGAATGTAGTATTACTTAAGTTTGTTTTAATCGTGTTTGTATGCGTATATTGTGTACTTCTGACCTACAGACATATTATGTCATATAAATAAAGAAAGTTTAAAGAAGATACATCAAAGTAGAAACAAGATCGAAAATATTTTGTCTCTAGCGTATTTAACGACTTTTAAAGGATAAACATCACCACTGCGAAGAGTACATACAATACATACACACATTAAATGAAACAGAGATACATTATATGAAATTATAATATAGGATCGTAGCAGGTGGCGTTCCGTAGATTCTGATCACCCTCGTAAAAAGGCGTATAGTTAATTGATTCAGGCGTAACTTTGAAATCCATTATAAAATACAATACACGTAGATATATTTAGTAACCTATTCCGCTTAACTATTCCATAAGAGTTATAAAAACCCTGTAAGAAAACGACACGTGTTTCACCTCAACGAGGATCCACACATCCTCAGGATGACGATTGGCCAGTCGCGAACCCGAACACGTTGTGTTGCCACGCCGTGCGCTGGATGCAGGTTTGTGTTTGTGGTCTTTCTTTGCGTCATGTTTACCTCAAATAAATGTATTTTGATTCCTTTATAAAAAAAAAACATGCGGGGCAGTCTTTGGGGACTGCCGAGAGAAGTGAACTAAGTGTAAGCGTGACGATGACGCGAGTTCCATGATTTTTGTTCACCCAAAAAGTGCTCAACGCGCCTAAAGAAGTTTTCACTTAACATTCATTCATTTTTTCAAGCGTGACGATTACACGAGGTCCATGATTTTTGTTCACTCAAAATGTGCTCCATGCGACTAAAGAAGTATTCACTTAAAAAAACTAGTTAACTATTCAACACACTCTTCATTAACGTTTAAATAACTCTTTTCTTAGAGACACAATGATAACACCATCACTTTAAAACATATACAATAACAGAAGTGTTGCTATGTAAACTAGAGACGTTCCAACTTGTCCCGACAACTTGGGAATGGATAGCTTAAGTTAATGCTGACTTAGGTCAAGTTATATTAAGGATGGGCGAAATTAGAAACTGTATTGGAACAGACTAACTGACTGGGCAATGCAAATAGTACGGAACTTGAACGTAGTTTGTGGAGAGCTTAGAATAAGATGTTGGAAAGTAGTGTTTCATTAGAAGTTATAGTTTGTTAGTAATTTAGGTAGATGTGAATTTTCATAATTATTATAAGTTACTAGCTGCGCCCCGCGGTTTCACCCGCGTAAGTCTCGATCCCGTGGGAATATCGGGATAAAAAGTATCCTATGTGTTAATCCAGGTTATAAGCAGATAGCTTATAACCTGGATTAACACATAGGATACTTTTTATCCCGATATTAATTTGCCAAATTTCATCCAAATCCATTCAGCCGTTTTTGCCTGATTGAGTAACAAACATCCAAACACACAAACTTTCACATTTATAATATTAGTAGGATATTAAAAGTGTATTGTTGCCAATAAGCCTGATATAGTGGTGGTGGATCGGTCAGAGCGGCGCGCAATGATCATTGACATAACGGTCCCGCATGACGGGAACCTCGTGAAGGCCGAGAACCTCTTGAGCCAAGTCAAGATACTTGATTTGTTTATCTAAATCAAGTATCTTGACTTGGCTCAAGAGGTTGTCAACATGTGGGATGTGGACTTTGCGATCATTGTGCCGATATTCGTATCATCCACTGCCAAGAGCCTCGACCAACACCTATGGAGGCTCTCGTTGGGCAGCTGGGTTAAGGGCCTGATTCAGAAAGCGGTACTCCTGGACACGGCCCGCATTGTTAGGAGGTTCCTCTCTCTGGAGTCCTGACCGCCGGTAGCTTGAACCCTGTTCCCGATACCGGTGGGCTACTATTTTTTTTATATTTTTTAATGTTTTTATAATGTAATATTTAAAAATATAATTTATATGTATTAAAATTGAAATAAAGAACTTAAGTCATAATAGTACTAACCTTTATAAATCTTTTGGCTTTCGTTAATAATCCTAATGTTGTGTGTCGTGACGCTTCAGGGCCTAGAGGTACCATGTCCTTTAATTTTTCCAAGCAACTTCTGAGGTGTGCTCTCCTGTAACAAGTAGAAAAGAAAACGTTAGTACATGGTTACAAGTTATAAACATTTTATAGCATAAGCATAATCATAATCAGCCTATAATGTTCCCACTGCTGGGACACAGGCCTCCTCTCTTCGAGACGGAGTGGGCTTTTTTAATCCACCACGCGCGCCCAGTCTGGGTTGGTAGATGTCACATGTCTTCGAATTTTTTGGTTCTAGGACATGCCGGTTTCCTCGCGATGTTTTCCTTCACCGTTTTGAGAGCAGTGGTGATGAAATAATTTACACAAAGTAAAGCGCCTGTCAGGGTTCGAACCTACGACCTACAACTCGTAAGTCGCAGCCATTACCACTGGGCCACCACTGCTCTCATAAACATTTTATATTTTTTAATTCGGTCCAATGTCCAATTTTTTCAAATTGTGTAATGGCTTTGTTGCTATAGAATCACTGATTTCTAAGTAACATACACTTAGTTTAGGAGTCAGAGTATTTAAATATTGACCTTCATATTAAGCCTTTTTATAAAAAAATATTTCAAATACAACACAGCACCGAATTTCAAAGAAATAACATAGAAAAAATCCCGTCAGTGACAATGTAAGGTTATTAATTAATTTCAGCTAAACGCCAAACAAGTTTGAATTCAATAAAATCACTCCAATTACTTAATGGAATCATTTGCTTTCAAAAACTAACTTTTATCAATAAATAAATATTAAATTATTTTCCGTCTGCATAGCAAGGCAAGGATAGACTCATTGAAATGTGTGTCTAGCAAGTTTAAAGTATCGAAAACTTGGCGAGCGGTACCACACAGTTTATATTCACCGCATCCTCAAACGAAACCGCGCTGACATTTCTCCATGTTCTTCAAACAACGATATTATTGATATATTCTGCTGCAATTGGCCGGACCAGAATCCAATCTAACATACGAGACATTTTTATTAAATTTGTTTTTGTGCCAATTTAGCTTATTGTCATACAAGACGTCTTTTCTATTCATATTCTATCTTAATAATCTCATTTTATTATTTCACATGACACTACATGGGCACTTTTGAAACGTCAAAAGACTGACATAGATATTCGGGATAACCCGATTTATTTCGCACTCAAACAGAGCTAAATCATAAGCTATTTACTCGAAAAAGCAAAATATTAAAACACAAATGTCTCCCAAAACTTCTAACATAAAGATAAAATAATACCTTTCTTATCAGATAAAACAGAACACCCAAATTCCGGCGCACTTCTCACATAATTCTCTCCCGGTACTTAATAGTGCTCATACATGATAATACAATACAGTTATATTTCAGCCACTAAGAGCGTATTATATTACAGTTACGGGCGTTTTCATGTCTCAGCGTAAACGTAATACGTTCTCTTTGGAACAATTTGCGACTGGCTTGCGACTACTAAGGGTTTCAGGAATACTTTATTCGATTGGTTAATTTTGTAATGACATTTTTGGTAAGCATACAGGGGTATTGTATTACCCTGTAGGGTTGTGCAGGTCAGATAGGCAGTCGCTCCATGTTCACTGGTATTGAACTGCATCCGGTTAGACTGGAAGGCGACCCCAGCTTAGTTGGGAAAGTCTGGCTGTCTGTCCGTCTGTCAAAGCCAATTTGCTCCGAATCCAATGAACTGATTAAGTTGAAATTTGGTACTCATAATGTATTTCTGTGAACCAATCACGGAGGTGTAACGTAAATAAATGAATTTTGAATATGGGGGTGACTCCCATTTTGGGGGGCAATTTAGAAAATAGTAAAAAAAGTTTTACAAATTGTAGCGTGTGATATATCAAATGAAAGGGCTTGTTGCGAGGATTTCAAAAACATAATTTTAAAATAAATGCTTTTTTTTAATATCTCCTTAGATTCGCGACAATCTAAGAAGTCCCTTTTGACAGCTATAAAAATGCTTTGTGTAGCGACCAAAAAAAAAATTGGTTTCTTATAAACTGATTCTCGAGACATATCGATTGAACATGGTTAGAGACTTTGTAATCGACGACATATCTACTTTGCTTAAAACTGATTCTCAAGGCTTAACGTTTTATTAAATGTACGAGAACGAAACGTCAAAACGGACTTCTTAGATTGTCGCGAGTAATGTATTACCAAATCTACATCCTTATTTAACTTTAAGTTTTTATACCAACTCGAAAGTTTCTTTCTTTCGAGTTGCCACACAGTTTTATTTCGACTACCGTTAGTATGACCACAAATAAGCTTTGTTAAAGCAACGTCGGCTAGTCGCGCGTGCCCCTGAACCAACTCTACTTGGCTTTGAACGCTCACTAATTTTGAACCACTACTCCATTATATGTACTAACAATTATTTGTTGTTATAATGAGCGGTTATTATTGTTGTTTTATAGTAGTAGGAATTGGATTTATACAGAAATAAGATCTGTGAATTGTATTATTGAGTTTAATTTTGGTGTTAAACAGTTGACAATGACAAATGACAAAACAAAGAATTCTGAGTCGAATTATGTAAAAGAGTGAATTTCGTAAAAAGTGCAGTTGACTCTTTCTACTTTGCTGCCGTCGTACTGTCTACAGGAAACGTCATTTTTGTCTACTCTTCCGTCGACAAAACGGTGCTCATGCTACGCCTGCAGACCTATAGAATTATCCATAACGGATTTCAACCACGGAAATAGGTGAACTAGCCAAAGCAGACCTCCTTTTCCCTAGAGTACGGTATGACGAGTTCCAGGCTTACCCGGGTAGCGAGCACAGTTTAACCTGCATTCCTTTGGGAACCTCATTTCCTTACTTTGTTTGCATTGTACCGGCGACCTGCAGATGTAGTATTCTGGTTGGTTGAACACCCAATGGAGTTTGTGGCCTAATTTTAAGAACCAAACGATAAATCTAAAGTGTTTAATTAGTTTTCAACAGAACTACAGGTGAAATGAATGTAATAGACGTTAATGCAAAGATAAGCTTTAATATCGCCAATTTATGTCCCAAAAATATCTCTATAACGCTGTTTGTAGCCATTAATTTTGTCTCCAGCGCTGTGTCCTCGATAACGCCCGCATACCGGTTTATATATCTATATACCTAATTATATCTTACCTTTCCTATCTACCCTCATAAAATCTTACACGGTATTCCTAAGAAAATTGTAAATTTATTGCCATGTTATTCGTTGGGGAGGCAAAAAATAATAATGTTGGTATCTAACCGAGGAATAAAACTAATTCTTGCCAGGTAGCGGTGACAGGCGGGGAGCAGAAGAGGGGAGGGGGGGAACACTAAAATAAACAAACAACTTTGTAAGTTTCTACGTGTACGCTGTATTAAAAATACATTAGCTGTCGTGAAAATAATCATGGCACTTTGAAGTGTAGTTAGGTTAAAATAAATATTATTTTCTTTTGACTAAATTATGGTGGGCGGTAATTTCCTATATTATTATTTAGGTCGACTCTCACTTTAAGGTGTCGTAGGTCATGTTGGAGTATGGACAATAACGTTTGTAAAAATAACCGTTTTGTTTGATGGTTGGTCCCGGCTGTCATTCGACAGTCGTGAATGGTCGTCAGAAGCCCTAAAAGTCTGACAACCAGTCTTACCAAAGGGTATCGTATTATCCTTACTGGGTTTTGGAAGTCAGATAGGCAGTCGCTCCATGTAAAATACTGGTATTCAGCTGCATCCGGTTAGACTGGAAGCCGACCCCAACATAGTTGGGAAAAGGCTAGGCAGATTGAAATTACTATCACAAACAATAACATTAATACTCGTAGTCTTCAAAGAGGAATCCAATAAGGCTAGATGAATGCAGTTGGGCAGTAAATGCAAATTGCCCGGGACTTGGGACGCGCCGTAGTCCGGCCTCTTCCTGCCGGATATCGGAGGCTCCGCTTTTGATGGGAAAGGTAGACATTAGCCTATTATTTCGTATCGAATTGGAATTTCTATGTGGTTTTGTTGTAGACTTGTTGTGTATAGCCATATGCCGTTCTGTGTGTTATTGTTGAAAGTATTTTATACATGAGTTAAAATAGTTTAACTGATTTAAATTTAATATAAATAATATTAAATTTAATATAAATAATATTAAATTTAATATAAATAATATTAAATTTAATATAAATAATATTAAATTTAATATAAATAATATTAAATTTAATATAAATAATATTTTAAAATAAATTATTACTATCGTCCTCGGGTTTGTAGTCAGTTGGAAACTATTTGAATATAGGACAAGTAAAATAACATAATATCACGCCTGTATTCCCCGAAGGGTTGGGCAGAGGTGTACCTGTACCTATAGGACACCTACATTTCGCCAGTTATGTTTAAGTCCCATGTAATAGGGGGCGAGCCTATTGCTATAAAACGGGCGCAAAATCCAGACTCCGGGCTGCTACTGAGCAATTCCATATGGAAAAACCCAATAACACTTTACCCGACCCGGGAATCGAACCCAGGACGTTATGCTCAGCAGTAGCGCTTGCGACCACTAAACCAACGCGGCAGACAAGTAAAATATCATACGATTAAACCAAGAATAGCATATAAAACTACTGTGAAATTGTACATGCTAAGTATGTACAAATCAATGTGAATTTATTATTACCAAATTCAAGGAATTTTGTTCGCATTGTAAACAATCAAGCAATATAGGATTGCTATTTTGCTTGATTAGGAAATGCTCAACCAAATAACATAAACACCACCACCATTTTCTTTTATAACAAGTCCTAAAAGAAAATTCAAAATATGCATTCCAACAATACTTTTAAGCCCCTCGTGAACAAAGGCATCGCGTGGCAACTCACTACAATATCTTAACACATTGTTATCAACGCGATATGCCCCAAAGTTTACGGCGTCGTAAATTACTTTATTTAGCCAAATGGTAACAGTGGTAACCCAGACAGTTTGTGGGGAGTGTGTCAGTAGGCTACATTTGAAAGAAAAAATACAATAGACGCTGATATATTTAGTAACCTATTCCGCTTGTCTATTCTTCAAGAGTCATAAAAACCCTGTAAGAAATCGACACGTGTTTCGCCTCTCAACGAGGCATCTTCAGGATGACGATTGACCAATTGCAAACCAGAACGCGACATGTTACCACATCGAGCGCTGGACGCAGAGTGATTTTATAATGGATTTCCGCAAAGTCACGCCTGAATCAATTAACTATCTTACATTTGAAAGGCTTTTTGTAGCTATAGTATTCAATTCAATGGGCTTTAAGGCATCGATTTCACAATAGGGTGTTTTTAATATCGTGCGGATTTGCCCCGCACGCGTTACCCCGCATATGTCCTTTTTGATAGACCTTTTGGTATTAATTGTAATGCATGGAATACCGAGATCCGACGATCCGCGATTTTGCGGACGGACACGCACGGCAGACGACCACAGACCGCCACGCACCGCGCACCGAAGAACTTCCGATGTCTGCGATACCCCGCACGTACACCTTCCCACGGTGCGTCGTACGGGCTCGTCTGTGTCCTGCCGAGATCCGACGATCCGCGATTTTGCGGACGGACACGCACGGCAGACGACCACAGACCGCCACGCACCGCGCACCGAGGAAATTCCGATGTCTGCGATACCCCGCACCTACACCTTCCCACGGTGCGTCGTGCGGGCTCGTCTGTGTCCGTCCGCAATATGGCGCACCGTCGGATCACGGCATCCGACCGCAATATGGCGCACCGTCGAATCACGGCAGAATACGCACGCGGGACGCAGGGCGTGATCCTGGGCAGCAGCCCCACGCGGGGCTCCCCATCCATTGGACACAACCACAACACATAGCAGCCCGCATAAAACTAGATCGTAGGCTAACGTGTTTCACGCTGCGTGAAAGTTTCTGCATGCGGGGCAATCTCGCATGCGTGATGAAATCCGTCCAGTTTGCCATTATTGGAATACAACAAAATATATCGGTCCCGCTTTAGTAGTTTGAGATTCTTTCTCTTTCATACATAATTACATTGTGCATAAGTTTATTATAGTTTAGAGGCGTTAGTGTTCCGCCTGGACTAAGCGAGAGCGCACACATCCTCTCCTACCAAATAAAACTTGGTAACAGTAACCAGGGTTTTCGTACGTACGGGCCTAACGACTTCCTAACATCGTACCTAAAGTGATAAAAGTGCTATTTAGCGTGTAGGTTAATTTTCTTCCAGCAGAATGTTATAGTGGAGATGGGTCATTTTAAACAGATTTTCAGAGCGGTTTTGATTTTTGTACATTATTGGTAATCATTTAGTTGTAAAGAGGTTTTAATAGCCAAACTATATTACTGGCACTTAATAAAGAGTCTGGGTAAGAAAAAAAGTTAATTCCAAATTCGACTCGTCGTAGTCGACTTTTGTTTAAAAACAATAATAATCCCGTTTTCCGTTTGTGACTTTTACTAACATTTTGCAGGTTTGTGTTTAGAAGGTTATCCTGGCAACTAAAACTAACTTCTCGTTATTTTTAGTCGAATAATTTATGTTTGTCGCATAATCCAGCCTTATTGTGACTTATAAGTGATATTTTTGTGTCGATTGTAATGGCAGAAAAAGCAATAAGAGCTAGTAAAATTGTAGCGCTGCTGGAAGATGGGTGTAGCCAAAAAACTATATTCTTATTGATTATAACAAATTACTAGTCATTTATGCTAATGACATAGTAAAAATATTAATATTATCTATATAAAAGCCAATGACTGTTAAGGTGCCCGTTTTTTTTGCAAAGGGGTGTAGTTAATTTGTCATTGACAATGAGGGAAACTTATGTATATTTTACATGGACTATACAAAGTCAGAGATGTGCTGAGAATGGTCTTGCCTTTGCTTCCTGATCAATATTTGCTGGATGCTGATACTACAAAATAATAAACTGGATTTCCAGGTTAGCAAGTTAAAAGGTGCCACCTGCTACGCAACAAGGCATCGCGGAACAATCCACTAAAATATCTTAGTACATTGTTATCAACGCGATATGCCGAGCGGCAACTTTACGAGCTCGTAAATTACTTAGGAGTCGAAAACTCATAAAAAAGTCGTCAAGGCAAAATTGGACGTACTCCACTATGATAATGTCGGACAAACGTTGTAATTACGGCAGACAGCCACCGTAAATGTTTAAGGGTGTGTGCAAACGGGCGGTTTTTTTCGCGACACCTGCGGCTGTTTTGTTTATGGTTAAAATGGCGGATCATCTGGAGGGGGGGGGGGGAATGTGTTTGTGTGTTGTGTATCCGGGTAGGCTGAAATTAATTGGAACTGTTGATGTATGTTGTCGAGTTTCCTGTAGTTCATAATGTATCGTGCGTTTCAAGTGTCCACGTATGACTTCGTTCGACTAAATTAAGATTAATTCATTTACATTATGAATAGGTACCTAACAGGTACGGATGCCTCCATTTTGTAATGACACATTTAAAGGGGGTAACCAATTATTGTATTTGTAGACTTCCAAACGTCACAATTAATTGTAATGCAATGACTTACTGAAATTGTATGCCGTTTTAATTACTAAAACAAATACAGATAAAATAATATGTAACGCTCAAAAAATCTAAGAACAGCCACAATTTCTCACATTTAAAGAATTACAACCTCACATAGATTAACAAAAAATGAAAGAAAACAAATCAAAATGATTTTGTTTTCGAGAAAATCGCGGCAATACATACCTTCGGGTTAAATAAAGAACCTCCTTTTTTGAAGTCGGTTAAAACAACAATATACCGGTTTAAAACTCAATGAAGCCGCAGCCTAACCACACAAGGAGACCTTCGGAAATAATTTCACGCCCAACTATTAAACATTAGGGTAAGTACCCCAGTTTATAGCAGGGTAACAGATAAAACCAGTACATATAATGTTATGTACTGGATTAAGACAATGTACGAAGTCGATAAAGGGGAGTTTTCTTTATTACTTGTGTATTTGTAGCTATATTTATTTAGAATGGCCTAGTATAGATTTTTTTGTTTAGTTATTGAGGTATTATGGAATACCAAAATACCTGAGGAGCTCGTGGCTAAGTAATAACAGCCGCACGGGTCGATCCATCAGGTTAAGCTATGCTTGCCGGGGTTGGTCCGTGGATGGGTGACCATCTTTACCTACCGAGACTCCTCCGTGCCTCGGAAAGAACGTTTAGCCGTTGGTCCCTGGTGCCATTCGACAGTCGTTACGGGTCGTCAGAAGCCCGAAAGTCTGACAACCAGTCTTACCAAGGGGTATCGCATTACCCAGCTACTTGGTTGTGGAGGTTAGATAAAATACTGGTATTCAGCTGCATCCGGTTAGACTGGAAGCCGACCCCAACATAGTTGGGAAAAGGTTAGGCAGATGATGATGACTTTTAGTTGTACTAACTACTAGTTTTAACATTTATTTCTTTAACGATACATGAAGCTAAAACTCTTTATATTTTTGTCAAAAGTTAACTACCCTCAAGATTATAAACATTTTTATTATCAACAACCGCTATTACTAAAGTGTCGAACTCATGTCGTATATCCGCCGTATTCTTGTCGTATAGCTGTCGTATATACGCCGTCGTCTTGTCGTAACGTTACAAATGCCCTCGTTATCGTGATTGCTAGCTTCTGTCTGTATATATTTCTTCGTTACAAGACACTACTAAAGAAAACAGATAAAAACTTACTTACAGTATATTTTTTTATTGGTTTTCTGTCAATGTGTTCGGGTTTGTTGTTGTGATGAATGGAGCGAAAATAATGTTTAGTGCGCGTCTATAAATAACTTATTCATGTTTGAATCTTAAATAAATAATTTAAATAAAACATTTTTCAGGTTTTTTTATCATCAGAAATAATCATAAAATGCCAACGGTAAAATGTACAGTGACAATATTAGGATACCTACACTACCTAGTATTTATCTACCATTAGTATCCCAGTAATAGTAAAAACACCTAGTCCTACCATTAAATACGCTACGGGCTATGATTATCGCTACGGCAACCGGCGTAGCGAGCTCGAGCCATATTATTCAATAATTACGTTACCGCCCTGCCTGCGTAGCGACGGCTACGAGCCGCTACGAAGCTACGTTGCTACACGCTACGTACGTAGACCCAAATATTTGCTACGAAAATGTTCATGTTAGTTCGGAATAAAATTATGTTTATCGGCACATTTCGTGATTTGTATTTTTATTTTATTTAGATTGGTGTATTATATTTTGCTCCCGTATCCATTACTTTTGTATTCAAGAATGTAATATGTTTTATGGAAGATATTTCAAGATATCAACTTAGTAGCAATTTTCCGTAAAACCGTTTCTTATTACCATTAAATATTATGTTAAGAACGTGAAATTCTCAATATCATCGCAAACAATTTACATCATTTATTAACACTTTAACTTCGCAAAACAATATCACACACATCCCTTCCCAAAACAGCAAAATCATTCCCTAAAATTCATATTATTTACCACTAACAACAAAAAGGAAATGACTCACCCTCCACGCTACGCGTCGGTGTGATACACGGCCGTAATAGACCGCCCGCGGCCGCATTCACACCGTCACGAATCAATGCTCAATCAATCATGCTCGCTCCGAGCGATAATGTCGCCGTGTGAATAATCGTTCGTCACTTACTTTATCGTTTAAAGTTAAGTGATTTTTAAAAGGTAGTAGGAGATTTTATTATTTATTTCTAGGTAGGAAAGACGGTTTTAAGTACGAGCTTTGCGAATTCATTGCCCTGTTGAAGAAGTAATTGAATTGATTCTTTGAAGAGAAAATAATCACTGTTTATAATGAAAGCCCAGCCCTCAGGCTAGGTGGCGTGACGATCTTCTCAGCCAAATAGCAGCTGGAGGTCGAGGATCGAGTAAAATGGCGCGCGACTGGAGAAGGAAATTTTGACTTTGACTTTGATTTTACTGCACTGATGAGGCTGATTATGAGGAAGTAAATAAATAAACCTTTGCCTACAATAGTTAATTGATTCAGGGGTGACTGCGGAAATCCAATAGAAAATATAATAGATGTAGATATATTTAGTAACCTATTCCGCTTAGCTATACCGCGAGAGTCATAAAAAACCCTGTAAGAAATTGACACGTGTTTCACCTCTCAACGAGGCATCCTCAGGATGACGATTGACCAGTCGCGAACCTGAACACGACGTATTGTCATGGCGAGCGCTGGACGTAGAGTAGAGTAGTTTGCCTACAATAATTCACATTAAGATGGCACCAGAGACTCCGGTACTTAATAAAATAAAGACAACAGTAGTATTCCTTTCATATGAAATGAAATTAAATGTAATTGTTTATTTCAGACTAGTACACAAATAGTTGGTAGAAGTCCATATAATGTTAGTAGGTGTAGATACTTATAGCTATGTTAGTTAAATTTAAAATAAGATAGATAGATAGATAAAACGTTTATTTGGAGCACACAAAAGACAGCACAACATTCAAAAACACGGTTAAATTATAACTAATTAGGTACATTAATAAACAGCTGGGTGCCAATATACAGAAAAAAAAAATTGAAACATTAAAAGAAAACTAGACACAGTGATGACAATATTGTCTATGACACACTTTAAAAAAAAAAACGAAACATACAAAGTGCGAAATAATTATTATTTGAATGAGTTATTTTAATGAGTGACCAATGCCTCAGAATTTGGCTGTCCACTATTTTTCATAATACCGCTTGTTATAAAACAAAAACCAATACGCATTATTTTGCCCATCGATCGTACATTCGTCGCTCTGACGTGTTAGGTCCCAGGTGATCGAGGGAGTCTACCAATTTATTGAGATCCCACTTTTTAAACCAACAAAATCCAATTATACTTTCGCCCAACCAGGGAATTCGTGGTATTCGTACTGTATGTTAGGTAGATCAAAGGAGAGGCTTTAATTAGGCATGTTTTTTTGAAGGACAGGCTCGGATATCCATCAATTCTGCGTATTGACGAAGCGGCGGCCCGTCAAAAGATTTTTTACCGTAAATTTTATTACATAACTTTTTCCGACTTTGGAATTAAAGGAGATCATTCACCGTTCGTACATTTTTGGGCTAAAGCGGTGAAAGTGACGGCCAAAAAAAAAAAAAGCTTCATTCCGAAAGAGTGCGTTTTTCCTTTCATTGTTTATTACTACAAGCTATTACTTTAATTAGATTACTTTTTATTATTTTACTACAAAATATACTTTTTCAAAATCGTATAACAGCTCAGGGAATTGCCGTACAGGCTTGGCCCAATAGTGAAAAGTGAAAAGAATATACATGTTCTAACGGAATATATCATTTTTTTTATTTGGCCGTCATTTTCATTATTTAGCCAAAATGAATGATCTCCTTTATAACTGCATCTTTTACAGCCGTAGTTGCGGTTTTCAAAACCAGAAAATATGAAGTAAAAAAATTTTGTCCGTTCGTAATTTTCACCAAAAAAGTTATTTACATAAAAACACCCAGCAGTTTTTTAAAAGCAAACTGAAAAACTTAGTTTACATACACACAAGGCCTACAAACAAACTCGCGTCAAAACCCAAGGTCTTTGCCAAAATGCTTTTATAAAGAATGTAAAAAATAATTTAAAAACCAAGATACTTGTGCGAACTCATGTCTAAATTATGTAGATAGGCAAATAGTCCATTTAGAGAACAACAAAGCCGGGGGAGGGTCAAACGGTAATGGTGCTCGAATGACCACGGAGCTGTTTTAAACTGTGGGCCACTATACTTCACTGTGTAGGTACACTGACGAAAGGACGGACAGCATTTTAAAATAAAGTGTAAACGAGAAAGAAAGACTTAATTTTTTGTTGTATATTGTGTTTCACGAACTGTGTCAAAACAAAATGTTAGTATTTCTTTCTTACACGTCATTGTGGGGATAACTAAAGCACAATGTAGTGTCTCGACATTCGAAGTAATTTGTAACATTGTGAACACTGGTGGGATAACCGTTATCGTTAAAATCAATGACCTGCAATTGGATTTCAGTAACAATCTGAATGATTTTGAAAGATATTGCTAATCCATTGCGTCATATGTTCGAAATATTTATCTGTTCAACAACGTAATAACGCAATGAATCTTGTTAAACTGTTAAAATGAAAGTCATTGCTAATGTTAGTATTACGCAATTATCTGAAAGAAGGCATTGGCTCAGTATTGGGTTAATATACACAATGGATAAATAACCCCAAACAATTTATGATTCACCTGTTTACTCGAAAACAAGTAACCAACAAAAACGAGAAACACGGCAACTTGCCAAAACCGAATTGACCCACCGCCGCTTTCTCCACTACGTTACCCCCAAAGCACGTATGTCCCCATATCTGGCGAACTGGCGGTCCAACCCAATCTGTATGCAAAACGTCCCGAGGGTGGGGATCTCATTTCCTACCCCCTTACCCTCGCTTCACCCCCTGGCACGTCCGTCGTCTAACTGACCCACCCCGGCCTGTCAAAAGATGGATGAATTTGAAAGAAACTTACGCCCTACGGCGGTTAGGGTTGTCATGTTTAGGGTCTAAATATTTAGCAGTGCGGGTGTTGAATTTAAGTACGTACTTTTGGATCTTTATTTTTCTTATGATACAATTTATTCTAGGAACTTACATATTATACTTAAAAAGAAATAAATATATAGTATGTACAAGTATATAAAAAAATTAAGAAAAAAGAAGGGGAGGAGCAGATTGGGCATCAAGAAATTTTATCTTTATTTTTTAACCCTGTCCTTTCGTAAGGCAAAAATATTTAGGAAGTCAGAAATATTCGGACTTGAATTGTCAACCCTATGGGTCGGAAGGATCGTCACGTTAGGGTTAAGGCATATCTTAACATTTTTGCACGCCTGACTTCGCTTTGATTTATTTTTTTATATCTTCATTGTGACCCCTGCATACTTCGTTATCCATTTCCTTTATTCTTGGGTTTGGATGATTTATAATCTGGTATTTTAATTTGAGATTAACTTGTTTATAGGGCTTGCTAAAAAGTCGCTATTGAAATTTTCTTTTGACTGATTTGGGTCCTTACACACAATATTATCCTTTTGATTATGTGACCTTTGTTCTGTGGATTTTTTTATTATTTTCTAACCTACGTTTTTGATAAGAACGAAGCAGGAAAATACATTTATTTAGCACAGACTAAAAGGCAA
The DNA here is from genome assembly GCA_947363905.1 of Lithophane semibrunnea. Lineage (NCBI taxonomy): Eukaryota > Metazoa > Arthropoda > Insecta > Lepidoptera > Noctuidae > Lithophane > Lithophane semibrunnea. Next base: position 16,224,822 of record OX376197.1, read on the forward strand.
TATGATATAACGGCAAAACAAACAAAAAAAAAGTTGAACATTTACATGTAACTCGTAAAATACACTAAAAGAGGTCGTAACTAAGTAATAACAGCCGCACGGGTCGATCCATCAGGTTAAGCTACGCTTGCCGGGGTTGGCCCGTGGATGGGTGACCATCGTTACATATCGAGACTTCTCCGTGGCTCGGAAAGCACGTTAAGCCGTTGGTCCCGGCTGTCATTCGAGGATCTTTGACAGTCGTTACGGGTCGTCAGAAGCCTGAAAGTCTGACAACCAGTCTTACCAAGGGGTATCGTATTACCCAGTAACTGGGTTGTGGAGGTCAGATAGCTCCACGTAAAATACTGGTATTCAGTTGCATACGGTTAGACTGGAAGCCGACCCCAACATAGTTGGTAAAAGACTAGGCAGATTGATCGACTACTCATGAAATGTTTTTTTTTTATTTATAAAGGAAGCCGATGTTTCCTCACTGAGAGCATTAGTTCCTCACATAAAGAACGTTATAACCTATTTACCTAATAATTCCCCACTCCATTAACGACATCTATACAGAGAGATACATCACGGAGAAGCTTTCCTTCCTTCAACTAATGTAACCCTATTTCCGACTATAACTTCCAAAAACAATAAAATAAAGCGATTATCCATTAGTAGCTCCTTCTCCTCCATTCCTCGAGAAAATAAATAGATTACGTTAAAATATTGAATACAAATTAGTTGGTAGTTAAATTCTCAGTTAACTTCCTGCTAATACGCAAAGTTTAATTTAAACCGGAGTCTATAATTGCTGGTATTTGTTCAACATCTAATGAAATTAGCTATCGATGTAATACAGTTTGTTGTTGGACTTAATGGAGCTGATTGATAGGAAAATAATAAGTTATTTTTAATAGGTTTTGCGTTATTATGCAATCGTATTAACTTGTAACCTGCACTGGGCACGTGTGGTAGGTTACAGCCCACTCCCTCTCACAGGAAGGGGACCCGTCAGTGGGTACACTAATAATACCAGTTTTCCTTTCACAGAGACGCCATCATATTGTTTTAATATTGCCAAATATTTTTATAAGGAGACTATTACACAAAAAGCACGTGCCACACATCAACAGAGACACGTAAGCTCTTTAAAAACAAACAATTCTGAAATGTCGAATAGAGGAACAGAATAAAAAATGCACATGTAATATTTTTCCGGGGATAAACGGAGCGACATGTGTCAATGTGAACCGTTAGGGTCAAAGCACACTACGACAGTACGAAGAGTGAACGTGGCGACTCGCTTGCTCGGGAAAATGCTTTTGTTTGAGTGCATGTTCAAAATGTAAGTCTTTTGAGTGCAGTTTTTCGCTGATATGCTATGATATGAAGCATGAAGTAAATGTTGACTGAGGGTTATTATTGTTTCCGGTGGCGGATTGGTAATTTCTTTTAATTCAGCCTAATTAATTTGTCCATAATTGTTAGTTACTAAGGTCTTAAAAAAATGTTAGTATTGCATCGTTCAAAATTCAAATAATAAAATCAATCATGTCAATGCAATGTAGATTATTATCAGATTGGTAAAATCCACCAAATTGATGCCAAAATATATGTGAACTGATGCAATATGTCAATGTCAGGTGGTGGTGTACTTAGTGTTACCATCTGAAAGTATGCTCAGCGGAAACCCGTTTGACATAAGTATTTATATTTTTTAATAGTCTCTGAACTCTTTATTTTATTTCTTTTTTTTTCAATGTGTGGCCTTCATGACTTATGTAAATGTAGGAAAAGTATGTATATAAATATATAGTACACCAGTCTGATACGCTTCAGTGAGCCTCAACATTTACAGTGACACGTCTAACTGTTCGTCGTATGAAGAAATACGATAGTTCTGACTCCCAGAATATAGGTAGCGCTGTAATACCTTGCGTGATCAGATAACTGATGGCTCACATACATCATTCATGAAGGTTTTGGGTGGGACTTTGAAGTCAGCGAGAAATTCTGTCATAGCGTGAGTCAGCCCGAGATAACATGTTCTGACATTAGATATCAAGTGCAGCAATGTTCATAAAAATGGGGAAACAATATGAAAACACACACTTTATAATAACTTATTGAAACGCCATACAAAAAAGGTTATGCTCTCATGAAAACTTTCAGAAAAAAATAATTATGCATATGTGTTAATAACATGTGTGTAAAGTTAAGTTATGAATTAGCAACTGTTTAACCATACATTTTCGACGTTTATACGACTCTTTAACTTTAAGAAACGTTTATGAATATGAGGGTAAGTGACAATATTGCAAATGACACAGGTTATGGTCATGATTGTGTAAATAAAATTACAAAGTTTAATTATTTTTTCAGGTTTTAGCTATCTGTTTATTTCGGGTCTTCGTGACTAGTTTCGTAAAAAAATCATCTGTTAAAATAAATATCTGCCAGGGCTTATTTTTAATATTATATTTTGAATTGTTTTTTTTTTTTACTTTGTTCTCACATATAGAAAGAAGCAACAAGAATATTGTACCCAGGATTCTGTAATATCTATATTTAAAAGAGTGTCCTCTGAGTTTCTTTCCCGTTCTTCTCCATAGAGGAATGTTTTAAAAAGCTTCAACTTTCTGACTAACTGACCGACTCTTTGACAAAGTGCCTGTAAATGGTTTAATTGAAATCAATTCTTTGAGATTTAGTTTGTCGCCAAGTTGCTATGACACACACGTAAAAAAATATCAATCGCCAACTTCATAGCCACAAACGCAACGTTAAACTAACGCCTGACATTCGGATGCAAACGACACGGCCCACGGCGACGCCCGTCGTTCCAAAATATCACTCTTTGTCATACGGTGGGACAGTTTTATTGTACCTTTGTTAATGTACTGCTTACCTAAGCAGATGTAAAGGTGTGACGATAAGGTATAACTGAAATATTTTTTTAGGAACGTAAACGTAGCAAAAGGAGTATGCACTCTTTGTCATACGGATAGCTTGGAACGACAGTTTTATTGTACCTTTGTTAATGTACTGCTTACCTAAGCAGATGTAAAGGTGTGACGATAAGGTATAACTGAATATTTTTTTAGGAACGTAAACGAAGCAAAAGGAGTATGCACTCTTTGTCATACGGATAGCTTGGAACGACAGTTTTATTGTACCTTTGTTAATGTACTGCTTACCTAAGCAGATGTAAAGGTGTGACGATAAGGTATAACTGAATATTTTTTTAGGAACGTAAACGAAGCAAAAGGAGTATGCACTCTTTGTCATACGGATAGCTTGGAACGACAGTTTTATTGTACCTTTGTTAATGTACTGCTTACCTAAGCAGATGTAAAGGTGTGACGATAAGGTATAACTGAATATTTTTTTAGGAACGTAAACGAAGCAAAAGGAGTATGCAAGGATCGTAGTAGGTGGCGTTCTGTAGTGTCTGCCTACCCCTATCTGAAGAAGGCGTGAGTTTATGTATGTTTGTATGATGATAGGACTTTTAAGTAGTTTTGTGTCAGTGCTTAAGGTGGATGCACTAAGGTAGCCCGCGGAATTCAATTTTTTAAACGTTTTTTGCAATTTGCAGGTCAGAATCAGGTTGTATGTTGATCTAAATAACATTTGCGGCCGTAACAAAAAGCATTTACAGAATTATAATCCTTAGAATCAGCAATACAACTTCTTTAAGTTCATATAAGTACCAAATGTTCATGATATCTTGAAATAGTCACCTAACCTGATACTGACCTGCAAATTGCAAAAACGTTAGAAAATTTCGCAGTTCGCGGGCTACCTTGAAGCTTTCGCCTTAACATTAATCCTTAACTTTACCCCATACATATTTATTTCAAAACGAATGCTGGATCATGCTAAGCAATTTGAGGTAAGGAACGAGGTCTTAAAACTAAAAAAGTAACATATGAGAAAATAGAATTTTCAATTTTAAAATCGTTCTTGCCTTTACGCGCAATCAACCATCCGATTCATATTCCAGATTTAGAAAGGACGCATGAAATTGATGAACCCACATTAGTGCATGTCATTTTCAGCAAAAGAACTGCTCAGGAGAATATATATTTTTAAATTGTGATAATAAAGCGAGTAATATCTTGAATAACGTTTTCATTTCATAAACATTCACTCCATGAAACTCAAACGGATATTAAAACTAAACTAAACAACTGCCATAATATGATGAGCATAAAGTTTACAGTTTACATCCAGCTTAGTTTTATAATTTACAAGTAGCTAAGTCCAACTTATCGTTTATTAGCTTAGTTTACCTCTGCTAATAGAGCTTAAAGCTAACTGTAGCAAAAACATGATGAGTTCGAAATTGTAGTTAAAAGTTTACGATTTACACAGAGCTTAGTTTTAGTTTAGCTGTTTATGTTAGTTCGGACTAGGTTTGAACTAAATACTGTTACATAACAACTAACTGAGGTTTCTAAACCGTTGTTAAACCACTATGTTCAGTGGTGGATATTTAAAGGATTATTGGAATTTTCCATTGGAACGGTATATCATAGTTCTATGATTTTTATGATTCCGACCTTAAAGGAAATCAAATAACCTTTATAAAATCGTTTATTTGTCCGTCTGTCACAGAGGTTTTTTCAGAGAAACATGAAAATCATGCGAAAGAGCTTCGTTCAACCGTAGGCCTGGGGGCCTAAAACGGCCACATTCCTCTAATAGCAATTCATTTCCTGAATTTCCAGCTGTCATTAGCAATTCCTCTAATTTGACACAAAAGCATTTCATAATTTGTGGAACATTTTACGAATCTCCATAGAAAACTGTCAAACAGATGAATTATTTCGTAATATGAATCACACGCAGATCTTATTATGAATTGTCAGTTTGTGACATTTTACGATGATTCATAATATTTTCCTGTTATGATTCTGCTGAAGTGACTGTTTAAAGCTCCCTGAAACAAAAATAGGTTAAAGTTCTGTTACATACAGTCTTAAAAATATAATTTCCGGTCACCCATCTATAACCTGTCCCCAGCAAGCCTAGCCTTACAATCCATCCCATTTATTCCCCACGATTTCCATTAAAACAATACCATAAATATGACTCAATGTACGAGAATAAATCATGTACAAACCAATGATATATCGAACCTATTTGTTTTATTGTCAGTCGGTTTCAACATTGTATGTACTGAATTTCAATATCGCGAGCTCTGAAATACATAATATTTGGTATTTTGGTAATATGAGCAAAGTGGATAGGTATTGCATGACGCTAATATTATGACGTACAGAATCCATAGAAATTGGCTTTGTTTAATTAGTTATGAGTATAGAGGGGACTATTTAATTAAGGTTTTGGCTGATATTACGTCAACCAATCTGTCTAGCCTTGTCCCAACTATATTGGGGTCGGCTTCCAGTCTAACCGGATGCAGATGAATACCAGTATTTTACATGGAGCGACTGCCTATCTGACATCCTTGTCATACCGTCGCCCCTGGACCGCCACACCTTCTACGCACTAAACATTTCAGAGAAATAATCCTAACTAATATTACAAAATTAAATGCGAAAATGAGTTTGTTTGTTATGCTTTCACGTTAAAACGGCTAAACGGATATGGATAAAATTTGGCACAGGGTTAGACCATGACCTGGAGAAGGACATAGGGTACATTTCATCCTGGATCACAGACGAAGTCAACGGGCAACTGCTAGTATTATTATAAACTAATAGACTGGATAATTAAAACACTTCTTGGCAGTGTAGGTTCACCTGTGAGTATAGGGAGCAGAGTTCTTGTGCCAATCCAAATCACTGTGACCACGACTCAGATTATTAAAAGTTAGTGTTAGTGGCAATTTTTCTTTTGAAAATTGACAACTGGAAAACTTAGTGAGTGTGTCACCTCGCGGACGATCGCCTAGTAATATTTTAAAATTATTTTCATGATGTGTCTCTAACATTAAATTGAGACCTTACATTACTATTATCCAATAGGAAAATATAGACTTCTTTGTACCTTTGAAATACAATAACAGCGATCCTTATTTTATTCCATAAACCTAATACATTACTAGAAAAACAATTGGATACAAAAACATTTTTCTATATCACTATTTTATTACTGTTTTTGTGATTACATATCCGATGCTAAGTAAGCCTCTAATTATTTCTGAGTAAAACTAATAATAAGGTAGATTAATTAATGTTTTTATTTATAGTTGTAAGGAAACTTACGTAAAATATTAATCAGTGTATTTAACCGTGCGAGGTAGGGGCGGTTTAGCGACCCGCCCCTACCTCGCACGGGTGAAATCTACTGATGTGGTGACATGTTGTCAAAACATCCAAATTTCTGTGTTATTTCTATGTTAAATATTAATATACTTTACATACAAGCCTTCTGGAATAAATGGTCTAAATGATGGTGGAAAGAGCATCAAAATGCACTGCGTAGTGCTTAGTTTAAAAGAACTATAAGTCAGTCACACAGACAGACACGAAAAAAAGCGACTTTGTTTTTACAAAATTCAAACACACAAATGTACAGAGACTATTAGCCATTATTGGAACATAATCTATGTATACGAGATTATTATTGTCTGTCTGGGTTAGCAACGACGTCAGCGAAGGCACGTGGCAAGCCAGGAAGTCGGAAAAATGTTCATAAGTTAAGATTATTTCGAGCTGTTCTCAACGAAGACCTTGTAACTAGCGACAGCCAGGAAAAACCGAGGTGGGCAGGAAATATGTTTTTTTTTTTTTTTTCGGATTTAGTTACTATAGTTTATATAGTTAGTTAGCAAGGCTAGTAGGTGGATAGGAGTCGTACATTTCGTAAACCCAAGTAAAATAAATGAAGTATTTTGCAAGAAGATTAACTTTATTTTACAACTGAATTCATTATTTTCAATAATACGATTTTTTTTAAATAATGTAACCCAAGGTATAAAAAAATTGCCTACAAAAGTCATTATTTGGCGTGCGCTGCGAACTATTTATGATACATAAAATAATGTACTACATGTTTATAGTACTCATTACCTACAAAAAAGTTGGCGAGGCTACCTATATGTCTAACTATTATTGAAGTCACAATAACGTTTTACACGGGTAGAATCAAAAGATGATGACATTCGTATCATAATATGAATCCTTATCCAACAAAATAGTTTCATAAGTTTATAACCTGGATTATCACATGGGATTTACTACTTTTAATCCCGGTAGTAAGTTCCCGTGGGATATTTTCGCCAGGCGAAGCCGCAAGCAAAGGCTAGTATTTTATAAATAGTTTCCCGGTTGACATGAGCGACGAAGAAGTGGTGTTATTTTACCTATGTTACTATATCCCAACATCTCAAGATCCGTATCAGGAAACAGCGCGATCCAATTGTAAATAAGCAAACATTTACTTTTACTTTGCACTCGTCTCAAACAAAACAGTGCATTACCGAACGCGGGAACCAATTCTCTACCGACGTGCCACCTTCTTGCACTTGCACGCAGGGCTGGCACGTGATAAACAAGGAAACTATTGAAAAAAGAATTAGAAATATTCGCACATAATAACTTTAATAAATTATTAACTTGATGGAGTAGTCACGCCTTTTTCCAATTCAGATTTTTAGAGAAATCGAGATCAAACCGCCCCTAAGATGACCCACTGACCGATCATTGCCTCACAAACATAATCAACGTTGAACGTGAAAATTAGATGAGACAGTCCCCCAAAACGCCCGCTCTTCACCAATTCTAGTGTTTTAGCTGGGAAGAAGAAGTGGCGCAACAAACTCCCCAGAAACTAACAAAAACCAAGTGTTACGATCCTTACAACATTTCTGATTACTTCTGGAAGTAATGTGACTGCTTCCAGGTGCTAATGGCAGTAGTGTACATGCTGGATGGAGAAATCATTTTTGTGAGTCAATACTTGGGCATCAAGAAATCTTGGTTAATTTATTTTTATGCAGATCATAGGTACACACAAATATTCCTTTGACAACCAACCAACTCAACCATAGAAATATTCCTTTGGGACGTCTTGAAATTATTTAATTATTTTCTTAACCATAACCCAATTAAATCATCGACATATTATCAGATACATTTGTATTTACATTGGGTAACTTATTATACTAAATTAACTAAAAACAATTACATATATAACAAAATTAAAAAGAAAAAATAAAGGGGAGGGGCTCATTGAGCATCAAAGAATTCGTCCGCATCGCTGTCAACGGGAAAGGTGCCCAAAAGGCTGGCAGCATTGCCACGTTGAATGGCAATGCTGATTCTTTGGGCTAAAAATAGGCCAGCCCTCTGGTCACGTGAAGAGTTCACCAATCGCCTAGCGATGTCCCGAAATACTCGATGAGCACTCGGACCCCACGGCCCTAGTGTTTCAACCCCAAACGGCTCAAACATATAGCTCCCAATAAGGTTGTTATATTTGCGCCGTTTGAGGTTTTCTGCTCCTGTAGCAGCTGCCCCAGCACAGCCCGCCGTGCTAGCAAGATGGGATGGCGCGAGGGTGTCGACACAGGTTGCGTCCCACACCAAAGGTCTACCCAACTTCCAGGGCATTATGGTCATTCCGTCTGGCCTCTTCCCATCGTCGCGTGCCAAGCCGTTGGGTTCTAACACAGCTGGCACCCCGGCGGTGACAAGAGCCCGACGGATAATGTCATTAATGCTGGCGTGCCGTGCCATCCGACCAGCGCTCTTGCTGCAGGATAGGCCGTGGTGTCCGAGGCAGTAGACTCCTTCACCGCATTGACAACGATGTGGAGCACCGCAAGGAGCGCCCAGACGCAAACATATAGCGAGCTGGAATGTGGTGTCACCCAGCGTAGTGCCTAGTTTTTTTATTTTAATTACATAACATACATACATAATCAGCCTATAATGTTCCCACTGCTGGGACACAGGCCTCCTCTCTATGAGAGGGTGTGGGCCGTAATCCACCACGCGGGCCCAGTGCGGGTTGGTAGATGTCACATGTCTTCAAATTTTTGGTTCTAAGACATGCCGGTTTCCTCACGATGTTTTCCTTCACCGTTTTGAGAGCAGTGGTGATGAAATTATTTACACAAAGTAAAGCGCCTGTCAGGGTTCGAACCTACGACCTACAACTCGTAAGTCGCAGCCGTTACCACTGGGCCACCACTGCTTCTAATTGCAGTTTGTTATTTTAATTGCAGTTTGTTAATTATATACTTGTGTTTTTTCGATTGCTAGTTTTGTTGTTTCTCGTGTTAATATTATATGTTTTTGATTTGTATTTTACCCAACCTATGTGTGTCACTTTTTGCTTTGTATTTTGTTCTGTACAACGTATAACAAAAATAAAATCAGAAAGTTACTTATATTTTTATTTAACCAGCAGGAGCAAAAAACCTGCGCTGTCAGCCCTAACTGCGCCACGTACGTCTTCAATTAGACTGGAAGTGTTTCCTATTGTTACCATACTCTTGAGGTAATGGAACCACTATTGGTCTAGTAAAATTTGTGTGAACTGTGTTTAAATTGCTACTGTTGTTTGCATGGTTATTTTGGGATAGAGGAAGATTGTGTTGCAGTTTTAACTGGGAATTGCGTTAAGGGTGGATTGGGATAATGTGGTATGGACATGGACATCATGCTTTCTACTAGTTAGTTGTAGATTTAGAAAGAAATTCGCCAAAAGGAACAAATAATTTTAAAGAACGTAGCTTTATTGAAAAGCCTTTTTACCCTGCAGTTTTAGAAAGTCTAATTAAGTTTCTGCAGTCGATTATCGTATTATGGCCGATTCCTATAATTTACGGACCGTTATTGGTTAAAATTAAGAGTCTTGTATCTTTAGTTATAATGAAGCAAAAACTTCATAGCTTTGCATAGTAGACCCTCCCATATAGAAGTAGCTATCACAGGTAAAATAACCTTTCGAATCTATTTATATGCCCAGTTTGGGAATAAAAAATGCTACCATTGGTAACTAAAACGATTCGTTTTTGTTTATAAGAACCGAGCATTAGCCTTTTTGACAGGTTGCCTAAACATATCAATGCAAAATGACATGAAATAACACTTGACAACATAAATCATTCGGCTTTCAAAAACCAAGGTCTTTAGGTAATTGGTGATTTAAGCTATTTTTTGCCGTAACATTTGGCCATCATAACTCCAAGTAATCACGTCACATTCACAGCCCATAAACAGGAATAAAACCATAAAAATATAAAACGTAAAGCTACTTTCCTTCCGTAATTTCATTGGCAATAAAATTGTACGGCTACATTCGGTTACAAAGTGGCGAGGAACAAAGAGGTAATACCGGCGGCGGATATCAATGCCGAGTTGAATGGAACGCAGTGAGTGCAGGCCACGGTGGTACAGGTAGTGGGTAGTGCGACTATGTAGGTAGATGTGTGTAGGAAGGAAGGTATACTTGAAATGAGAATTGAAGTATTGAATAAATTGGTGAGGTATTTTATTTAAAAAATGCTTAGTTTATAAAATATTTTATCAAGGCATGAATGTTTCCTTCAAAGTGATGAGAAAATAAGCTCTTTATGGTTGCAAAAGTTCAAGTCTTTGTTTCGCAGAACGCTTGCTTCCGAAGCTTTAAAATCTTTATTTAAAAAGTACAAAGTCAACCAAAGACAACTCAAACATAAAATAAACTCCAAACTGACCCATCTCACGCTAATCAATTAACCAATCTACGAAAGGACCCAAAGTAACGTTACAATAGAACAGACTTACAAAAGCAAATTTACTCAAAACGAATCCGCTGGTATTATTTACACTATATTAGTAAAAAGCGAGCGGATCCGTAGGGCGGGGGCGGAAGCGCCCCGCTCGCCGGAAATGAGCTTTCGATATCCGCCCCGCCCCTCCCGCGCCCACTTTGTCCAAATCAATTTCTCTTTACAACGCCCGCCGGCCAAAAAATGCATCGCAAATGTTTGAGAGCAATCCGTGTAAATTTAATTATTGCTTTTTTGGGCGGTTTCTTTTTTTTCGCCCAAATGCCTTTGTATTCGTCGCATCGAATCTAATTGCAGTTTATTTTTTCGCGCATTTAATTTTAGCGATTTGTTTTATTTGTGAGTGCTTTTGTTCATTTGCTCGATCGAGCGAGATTTTAGCTGCATCATCTTAATGCAACGCTTGTGCGAGTAATTTGAACTAAATTATTGCTTTTCACGCGATTTCTTTATGAAACCAAACGCTTTTGCGCTTGCATTTAGGCGCCGCATCAATATATATGGCAGCAGCATTACATTCAGTGAAAATTATTGCTTTTCCGAGCGATTCATATATCTTTTGTGAAACTGAAGCCTATTGGTCTCGACGCAATTGTTTCAACGAATTGAATTTCGGTTGCATTATATCGAAAATTGTAATTTTCTGTGTTGATGTAAAATTGAATAATATATCTGGTATAAAGGGTAAAATAAAAGCTTTCAGTGGGTATGCACATTCGTAGTAATAAATTAAATTTCGCTTGCATTATATGAAACAGGATTGTACGGTATAAAAGGAGATATATTTTTGTTGGAACCGAGTTTTAATTATTTTCTTTTTTTACAAAGGGAATGCGTTTGCTTGTGTTTCTCTTTGAGTTATTTAAACAGGTTGTTCCATTGTCAATTACTAACATTTTAAAGCTGGTTGTTTATTGCGGATTTTTTTATACCTACGTTATACGTTGGATATTATTATTAAAAAGTTAATACAGACGTTAATCAAAATGGCATTTTCGCAGAATAAACTTTAAGAAGGAGAAGAATTTATATACCTACTAGCTGCGTCTCGCGGTTTCACCCGCGTAAGTCTCAATCCCGTGGGAATATCGGGATAAAAAATATCCTATGTGTTAATCCAGGTTATAAAGTATCTGTTTGCCAAATTTTATCCAAATCTATTCAGCTGTTTTTGCGTGATTGAGTATCAAACATCTAAACACACAAACTTTCAATTTATAATATTAGTAGGATAGGTGAGATTCTACCTACAAATAAGAATGAACAAATCAATACACCAAAATTTTATAAAAACAGCCCAGTGAGTCGACCTTCCGATGAAGCTGGAAAAAAAAAGTGAAGTCTAGGAAAAGTCTCGAGTGATCACTTAACTCCTCGCCAGCTGAACTCTAGTTGAGGTAACTCCAGTGACTGCAGTGAACCCACCAACTTTTAAATTCAATCTACCGGTTAGAAAATGTTCTAGAAACAAACACTGTTAGCCCCTCTCGTTTTTTTCTGTCTTTTTCTCTAGTTTTCCATAGCTTCGTTTTGTGCACGCGTTCGCTTGTAGTGTTTAGCTTGTTTGTTAGATGAAATTAGACTGGGTTGCAGTGATCTGAGTTCGAAACTCTGTAGGAATTGCAAGGGGTTAAATCCCAATACCGTTCTCTAAAAAAAAAAAAACATATCGACACGCAACGCTAGTTTAAAATAAATGAACACTGATTTTGTTGCACTACACAAACTCACTATTACCCCGTGGCCACGACCGACACGATCATGATCAAGCGACACGCGTCTTGGGACAGCGACTTCGGAAAAAATAAATTAAAAAAGTATTTTAGGAGACGCGTGCCCGTGTCGCTTGATGCAAGTTGCGTCGCAAGTCGCATCGCTGAAAGCCGTGAACGAGGCCTAAGTATCATTGTTACTTATCACGCAAGCACCTCTGACTTTTAGGATTCATGTGCGTATTGTATAATTATCCCTTGCTTTAAAAACGGTGAAGGAAAACATCGTGAAGACACCGGCATGCCAGAGTTATATTTCTCGACGGCATGTAAAGCCAAGTCAGAGGCACTTGGGCGGCTTTAAAACTCTGACACCGGGTTAGTCAGAAAAGAAGAAGATTGTAACTTATATGTCCTAAGCGAGAAGGTGATTATAAAAGACAAGACTTCTAAGGGTGATTTCAGGTTTAATAAATCTAAAATTTCTTGACACAAAAACTTTACATTTTTACTCAAAATCTGCAGTGCGGTGTGCGAGTGGCTCGTATCTCCGGTGCCCTCGGTATTAACTGCTATTTTACCGCTCACCGTTTTTATTCGCTGAAAAACGTTGAATACTTTGAATGCCTCAAAGTGTATTCAATTAAGAGTTCGCTGGACATTTTAAAAAGAATTTTGTTTATGCATACTTTTTTCTGGATGTAAGTCGAATTATATCACTGGGCGGTCGACCAAGCAAATTATATGAGTGGTATTGAAATTATGTTTTGAATTACGGCATATAATGATGATTTTATTTGAAGTGAACTAATTTTCATGAATAAAAATATGGCATATTTTATTAAACGTTTATAAAAGTAGGATCAATATTTATACGTTTTTTAGAGAGAAGTTTTTTCTATATTTGGCGTAGAGTCCAAATTACCGGTCGTTTCACCCCGAAAAGATATTATAACGCGACCTGACACTTGACAGCAACCATTACTACTGATATTCGGGAGCAATTGACTGGAAGCCGCCTTAATGTGCCCGACTTCCAAACTTGGGAAATTAATGAAAATGCGACTCCGTGAGTTCAAGATTGTTATTATTATAAAGACTAGGTTTTATTGAAAGAAACTTATGAAACTTATAAAAAAAAAACAACTGAGTCTTAACATAAAAGTCTGCTAGTAAAAAATAATTTCGTCTCGTTTTTCGGAGACCAATAGAAAATAGAACATTTTCAAGCAACATCGTAATAAATTGCGATGCTGAAATTGAGTACCTACACTAAGTTCTTGCAATAAACACTAATAAACCTAAGTAAAATTGCCTGTCTACGAAAATATACGACATTATTTGACTTTTACCTTTAGCCCCGCAAATAAATTAACCCATATTACTTTCGTAGGCGTACGATCAAATATTAATTGCTTTTTATAAAACAGTAGCGAAAGAAAGCATTTTCATTTACAACCTAAATAAGCATTGGGGTACTAGGCGCCCAAGCAATCAAGGAGTTGTATTTTTTCTCTAACTGTAATATATAAAGGTATGTTTACACAGAAAGCCATGTTTTTCGCAGCGTTAGCGTTCCGAGTATAGCTCTCAGGAGAAACATTTGTTGGTAGCTCGTTAAAGTCGCGCCAATTTATTAAATGCGATATATAGTTTGTGTTTGTAGGTAGTGCGGCTGTCCTGTCCGACTTTAAGATTTAATGCTGCAATTTGCTAACTTTCTCCGAGATCATGGTTGCTTGGTGTTAGTAAATTGTGGGTTGAGATTAATATATTAATTAGCTAAGTATATGCATTAGTTTTTGCCTATAGGTATTGCATGTAAACTTATCTTTTCGCAGTTACCCCTTTTTACTATGACAATTTCATCCGTTTTTCTGAAACTTTAATGACATTAATGACATTATCATAATCACGAAACTCAGTGTAAAAAAAACGAAACAACTCATTTCCCTATTAATTTTCATCTCATAAAAAACCGTCAAACTTCAAGCAGTGACATTCAAACTGAGTGTAAACAGGGATCCAACCGAGTTGGATTACGACTGTAATTAATCGAGAGTGTGCCTTCGCGACAAGACGGCTCCCCCCCCCTCCAGCCCCCCTCGTTTCACCCCCTCCATCGCCCACCGGCAGAGGTTTATTTTTACAAGGCGGAGGACCTCCATTTCATTAGAAAGCTACAAAAGACTTGAGAGAATAGTTGGTTATATTAAATGCTCAATTGCGTTGGATTTTTATAGTTTTCTTTATTGTTTGTTTGTAATTCACTTTATTAAAAGGTTTAATTCTTGTTCTTGTTTGTGTTTGCGGGAAAATGGAGGCTTTTACGGGCTCTTGCGAAATATGCTGGAGGAAACACGTGAGAGACCTTCCACCCGTTGCCAGTTGTAATATATTTTTATTATTAGAACAGTTCACAGTAGGTTTCTTAATTTCTTATAAAAAATATAATTCACGTGGCTTTTTCACCATACTACCAAAAATTCTAAGCACATTTGACAAGGAAAACACCCTCTAACTTCATGGCAACATAAAAAAAAACTACCAACATAACGTAAACTAACCGAAAACTGCAGCGTCCGTCGTAAGCGATGAAGTTTAATGACACCGGCACTGCCAACCTCACAGCGAAAAACTAATTTCAGGAATGTTCGATAAAATGTTAAAATAATCTAATTGGTAAACTGACGGTGTCAGATAAGAGATGCATCCGACGACCGACCATTATTTTTTACTGGGTAAGCGCAGTTAAGATAGACGGGAATATGGGCTGCCTGTTACATCGGAGTGTAATGGACGATGTGACATCGCTTCTATTGTAGCGTAGGTTAGTGTTAGCAATGGCTTTGACCTAAACCGAGGGCCTAGACAAGTGACTATCGCTTCGAAAGCGTTTCATATTTGTACAATTACTTTCAACAGGATTGACATAAGCTTTTTGATAGCTTGTGTCAGTCCTATAAATGTTTGCTTTTCCATCATCGTTATCGCTGATATGTAGAATTTCACTTTGTCTAGCCTCTGATCTCTTTGTGAAAGTTATAAAAATTAATAGTACCTAGAAATTCAGTGATTTAATTGAATAGTCGGTATTGCCATTGTAAAATTTAACACCTTCGGCAAATGGCATGATCTAATTTCCATGTACAATCGTTTTCATAAAGCTTAGAAACATTGCACCTCAGACGCGAATTCTTTTAGTTGGGTTAGTCCCGTTGTGGCGCGAAACATCTAAATTTATAGTGTTCACGCCAGTCTGAAATGAGAAAGTGTCTGAAAAGAAGAAGATAATATCGATGAAAATTAAATGAATTTCGTGAAACTTAGGCTATGATCTAAACTAACAACATCTAAATAATGTATTAGTGTAAAAAGCACACAAATACACGTTTTATTTAACATCTTGATACCTAAACTCCTGGCCCGTGAAGTGTCGCGGCTCACAGCATTAATTCGTCCACTCCACACAAACGAACAAACAGCAACGTATTCTTTCTTTCTTTCTTTCAACGATGCGCATTCGTACTTGTTCCGAAAACTACGTCTCGACAATTTATGAACGTTGTTTTGTATACGACGTGCCAGATTAGTGTGAAATGTTGCGTTAACAACGACATCTGTAGCGCTTATTAGTTTAGTTTTTTGTGCGTGAGTTATGATGGCAATTATGTGAGTATATTTTGGCAGCGAATGGCTAAGAGAGATAGACGGGCATTTTACGTAAAAATGAGTTTAAGTTTTATGTTGTGAGAAACTTACTTGTATTTACGTTGAAAATTTAGTAATAAGTTCAAGTTATTATCAATAATGCAGTGCTGTGATGGAAATTATGCAAATAAAAAAAAAAATCATTCTTATTCTTGAAACAACTGCTACCAAACCTTATTGCGAAGTACAAAGAAAATCCTTTTACAATAAAACCACATAAAGAACATTCATTTTTTTCGCACGTCCATTTATTCGCTCGTTACGGTGTGAACGGCGGCCGCTGTCAGCACATGCGGCTAACTACCGATATTGGCGAAACTCTACGATTTATCGCGCGATGTGCGATGGTCGCGCGTTACTTTTACGATTCTCATTCGTCGAGAATGGCTAGTTTTTCCGGTTTATGTTAGTTTTTTAGAGGATTTTTCGGTAGAAGGTGCTTTTTGGTACAGAAGCCTAAAATGACCAGGGATTTGTCTCGTTTAATGATCGAGTGACACAGTTAGTTCTAATCCTACTAAATTAGTGTTTAAGTAAAGGAATCATCCTGCAAGTACTCACAAATACAGATAGAGCCATCCAGGAAGACGCGCCCCACTCCGCGATTACTGTACTCTAGTACAGAGCGGAGCGGAGTTTGGACGCGTCTCGGGCAAATTGTTAATGGGTTTTCCATCTGAAATTTCTCAGTAGCAGGCCGGGGTCTGGATTTGTGCCCGATTGAAGGCAATAGGCTCGCCCCTTATTACATGGGACTTAAACATAATTTGCAAAATGTGGGTGTAATAATACAATTCTCTAAGTTCCTATAATCCTCAAATGTCATGATTTTATGAAATAGTCATTCAATAGGATTATTATGAACTTAGATAGATAGTTGTATTGCTGATTCTAATGTTTGTAATTCTGTAAATCCATATTTGGTACGGTCGCGAAACATATTTTAATCAACATGTAAAGAAAATTTGAATTTCACGGGCTATGAATTTCGCGGGCTACCCTGCAGCTTCAGCCCTAAAAACTGGCTCTTAAAATCTTAAAAAACTTCACAATTTATGACACGACAAAACCCTGTACTGTTTATAGCTGCCAGTATCATAAACAGTAAAGGATAAATATGAATTTAAAAGGTTTTTTCAAACCGCCATCTCCGGTCTGGCGCGACGCCAGGTCTTCACAATGTGCTCATCAGCTTCTTTTAATGTCAAATTAATGTACACTGTCAGGACTTCTGTTGTGGGTTTTTTCTGTGATTACAAATTGCAATAGTGTCTTTCCCGACTGTTATTTTTAAAATAGTGACTTCTGCAGCATGCATTGGAATTAAATGAGCTGATTTTGAGAGTTTTTGTGATCATCACTACTTATCAGAACCTTGTTCAAACCCTTCCTGAATTCCTGTTATCTAGGAACTAAATAAGCTTCTACATTTATGAGTTGTTTACAGGCATAAATTTCCCTTTTCTGAGAGGATCACTCAGAACCTGGAACAACTATTAAATATTTGTTGCTAGTTCGAATCATACTGCTTTGAGGTGTAGGATTCCTAATTCCGTCATCAACTGTAAGGGCTTAATTAGTACATTTCAAAAATATATTTATTATAACCCTAAAAAAAGTAATAAAACTAAAAGCCAACTGCGACAAAAACGTCAAATAAAAAGGTATAAAAAAGTCATCACAGACGGACAAATTAAAAACCATGAGTCACACGTATCTGTTTGATATAATGCTAACACGTGTGACTCTGGATTTTTAATTTGTCTGTCTGTGATGTCTTGTTTATACCTTTTTAGTTGACTTTTTTGTCGTAGTTTTGTAATATTTAGTGATTCAGTAGTAGGAATCGATGGGTATGATATTTCAAACAGCTAAAATAATAGAGTTCCGGCGCTTAAAACCTAACTCTGCTGCACCAACTTAAGTTCACCACTTAATAATAACAGCTAGTCAAAACTGAGCAAAACACAAACTAAATCTAAAACAAAGCGAACTAGATCCACAGCTTAAACACAAATAGTTCTCCATGTACAGGTCACGTCGAGTGGACCGCGCTGGAATCGAACCTGCGGCCCGGCGGAGCACGTACGACCAAACTTGGTAACGACCACTCGGGAAATGCCTGGCAAATTGGAACTGGATTGAATCAGAAAATCTTCTGGGTTGGAAACTTTAGACTGGATTGGAAATATTTGGGATGCCAGATACCTTTTTGCATGGTGAGCTAAGTTTCAGGTTGGTTTTTGCTAAGTTATGTTAACAGTTGAAAAAATATGAAATCGCGAAAAAAAAAAACAGCTGTTCCGTACATTTTGACGACTTATGCGAACATAAATGTACGGAACAGCGTTTTTTTTCGCGAATTCATATTTGTTCCCATAATAAAAGTTGTTCATAATGATGAGTACAATGACTCCTTAAGAGGTTGCTGGTGTTTTACCAATAACCCTGTATAATTTAATTAAATACCATTCCTTTGTATGGTATTTAATTTAATTCGTTATACGGATGAATAAGTACTGATGAATTTTAACCAGAATTTATTAATACATTTTTCTCTCTTTATGATAATCTCGTATTAACTGACTACCATGTACATGCTACAGTACATTAGTAATCCGTAATCCAGACCATTTATCACCCATTATATATCAATTTAATGGTCCAGCATGGCCGTATTATGTAAATGGCCAGTGGCCACGTGACCATGACTCTCTTTGTGTTCATTAAACGATATTACCGCTTAAAGTGGGCTTTAATTGCAATTTCAGCTATTAATTGATGTTCGTCGGCACATTTTCATGATTTATTGTGTTTTTGTAGTGTTTACATATTTGGAGTCTTGGTGTAGAATGAGTTATAGTTGAGGAAATTGATTCATCATGCATCTTTGGTGTAACTAAGCTAGGGTACCCCGACCAAATGGGTTAGGTTAGGTTGGAACTGTGACCAACCACGCGCGAGCCGAATTGGCCGCAGTAACTAAACTAACAGTAACCCCAACCAAATAAGTTAGGTTAGGTTAGAACCGTGACCAACAGTGCGTGAGCCGAGCGAGCGAACCGAGCGGTGATCAAAATTGAGGTATTAAGGTATTTTGTTTTACTATATCTATGTTTTCACATATAGTCTCTCAGAAGATATACACACGTTTAAAACATATCTATTTAAATCCCACCCACATAACTACAACCAAGAAATTCCTGAAAGTAGCATTTAAAATAATTACCTAAGTACGTCAATCCATTGAAATCGCCACCAATGCTATGTAGACAGCGACACGTCGCTAAACCTATTAAATGATCCGCTAGTAAATATTTAATTGGTATAGCCAAGGAAATGGCAAGGAAGCCTACATGTGAATAATATAATGCTATATGTGTGTCTACGTGGATGCAATGTGGGAATGGGGCCAGCTGACAGCAGTCTACTTATTAAAGTGGCATGGATTTATTGATTGAAGTGGTTTATAAAAGACTAAAAGCGCTCCGCGGTTTCACCCGCATAAGGCTCGATCCCGTGGGAATATCCGGATAAAAAGTATCCTCTGTATTAATACAGGTTATAAACTATCTGTGTGCCAAATTTCATCTCAATCAGTTCAGCCGTTTTTGCTTGATTGAGTAAAAAACATCCAAACTCAAAAAAATACAAAAAAACTTCTCTCTTTATTACACTAACCACTGCTATGGACTGATTAGGTCTGAAATAAAGATATTTTATTTTTTATTTTTTTATTAGTGTAAAAAAAAAATGCTTTTTGAACGTCTGCCGCCAAAATTGCCAGACTGGAGCTAAGACGGACAGAAAAGGCTAGAAATAGAATAGAATAGACACCATCAGAATAGACTCTTTATTATGTACACCATACAAATCCTTACTATTAATATTAATATATTAATATTAATGAATTAATAATTTATAAATGCGAAAGTAACTCTGTCTGTCTGTCTGTCGCGCTTTCACGCCAAAACTACTGAACCGATTTAAATGAAATTTTGTACACAGATAGTTTAGACCCTGAGAAAGGACATAGGTTACTTTTAATCGACATACCACGGGCGGAAGCTAGTTACAGATATAAATGTAGAAATTTTACATAAGGCACATAATGGGCATTCACAAAACTGATGATAATGTTGTTTTGAGAACTAACCCTTAATTACCATGGATCTATCATAAAGCATAATGTAAATACCATAGCAAGTAGCAAGCTGCCATAATAAACCTCCCATGACACGGTACAGTAACGAAGAGGGCGGGCAAAAGGTCACGTTAAAATAGACCAGCCTAAAATGATCAAAGCTGACATATTGGAATAAATGCGACTGTGATCAACACAGGTCAAAGGTTTAGGGATGCACGTGTCAAAATCAAAATACTTTATTTCACATAAACCTACATGGGTACTTATGAAACGTCAGAAGCTAGGAGCACGGTTCCAATTGGTCGTTTCCTATTGAAAAGAGCCGGAAAGAAACTCCACGGTTACTCTTTTAAAAATAATTGGCTTTTACAATATTTTCGTATTATGTTAAGAGGTATGGGAGGACAGTGTAGGCCTTTCAAAAAGTCAAAATAGAAAATGTTCAACAAATCTACAGTCCTCTAAGCCTACATCTTTCTCACATTCACAAGATAGAAAATATATCTGTCTATAAATAAGATACTGAAAATAAAAACCATGTGATATGTCATTAGTGAATTCATTTATATTTTACTTTATTTATGGACTGAATCAAGCCTCCTTGTTGCGGAAAGCACGTTAAACCTTTGGTCCCGGTTGGCATTTTTAGATCTTCCGTTATGAGTCAAACTCAACTCAAACTCAAACTCAAAGCATTTATTTCAATTAAACCATTTACAGGCACTTTTGAACTGTCAAGGAGTCGGTCAGTCAGAAATATGAAGCTAGGTGCCCATTCCAAAGCGTAGTAGGTACCTATGGAGAAGAACGGGCAAGAAACTCCACGGACACTCTTTTAAAGTAGAGTGAGTGAGTAGTCAGAAACCCAAAAGTCTGACAACCAGTCTAACAAAGGGCTATCGTGCTACCCAGTAACTGAGTTGTGGAGGTCCGTTATTGATGATCGAATGTTGGGTAGGTAACCTATCAACCAGTTTTTATTACTTACAATATCATTTCACTGAATCATATGCCTGCAGATCTTTGAATGACTCTTGTAACTCCGTTAGGATTAGTTACTGCTGTTTGAAATTATAAGCAGAGAGTAGGATGCCGCAAGTTCTGTTGAAGTAATCTCTTAGTCGCCTAGCACTATAATACTGTGGGCCTTAAGCTTTTGGATAGCTTATGTCAGTCCTATACATTTTTGCCTTTTCCATCATCGTTATCGCTGATAGAATGTCATTTTGTGTAGGGCCTCAGCTTATCTCAACTTTTTCACTCCCAGGCGATCAAACTTCGGAGTGAAAATGAAGTAGTTTTTTAAGTCCATCTAAAATATTATTTCTCCAGTATTTTTCACAACTCCTATAAATCTTTGTGCTCTATTTTATTTAGACTTCAATAAACTTAAAATTCTTCAATGAATCAGCGAAATAAATCGAAGACTCAATTAATTGCTTTGATCATTATTCAAACCAATAATAGTTCACCGAAGCGTACCTATCTATACAAATGATAGCAAAATGAAGATTAATTCAGTAAATAAACAATTTATTTTATTTAAAGTATAAAATAACTCGTGTTTACGAACTCAGTTTATCGAAAGTAATTTATCAAAGCGATTTGATCTACTTTTGGTGTAAAAACTACCAGACTATTTGGCGTCGCCGTATCATTTGAAACTTTGAAATTAAAGTCAGCATGGAATATGAAGTTTTAACAAAGAATGTTGGAAACAAAGAAGATTGGAAACAAAGAAGATTGTAAGAAGCCAAAACAAACGAGTGACTAAAGTATGATAGTAAGCAAATTATGTATCTTTTTGTCAAGACCAACAAATTATGTAAGTTTTTGTCACAACAGGACGGAATGTGAAATATTTTGTGAATAATTTGAACTTTGTTTTAACATATTTGACAAAATAACTTATAAAGAACGAATGTTATTTAAGAGTTATTATGTTCGTTCAATGAATAAAGGCTTTTATCTACACCCATGCTATAAATCCTCTATAAAAGTTCCTGAAACAGTTAGCTTATTGCCAACATTAAAACAACCAGTGTCATAGTAACCATAATATCATCCAAACGG
Source organism: Lithophane semibrunnea (assembly GCA_947363905.1). Taxonomy (NCBI): domain Eukaryota; kingdom Metazoa; phylum Arthropoda; class Insecta; order Lepidoptera; family Noctuidae; genus Lithophane; species Lithophane semibrunnea. The sequence goes on from OX376197.1 coordinate 16,247,200, forward strand.
GTGTTATAATGTTGTACTGAATTCCATAATGCAACTCATTTATAACACATCACATATCACACACACATCACATCACATCACATCACACTCACTACATTCACTAACTTTTCACTAACAAAGCATCGTAATTTAAAAACAAAACACATTCGAATTCGAAAAATTTGAATTTACGTCGTACCGCGCCATTTTTGTTCGATATTGGTATTGCAAAGAAACTTTTATAGAAGATTCATATCATGGGTGTAGATAAAGTCTTGTATGCAACTGTTAATAATTAGGTATTAAAACAATCATGTGATACTTCCTTCCTTCATACACATTCGTGTTTTAATACCCCTTATTATATAACAGTTGCATAAATTTACTTTATAAAACTTTTGAACTCTTCAACCACTAGGTACCTACTTGGAAACACTGAGACGATAAAAAATATCGTGCCTCGTTGCTCTAGTGGTTGCAAGCGTTACTGCTGAGCATGAGGTCCTGGGTTCGATTCCCGGGTGGGGCAAAGTGTTATAAGGTTTTTCTATCTGGAATTTCTCAGTATATAAAGTAGCCCGAAGTCTGGATTTGGGTATTTTGATGGCAATAGGCTCATGCCCTGTTACATAGGACTTAAACATAACCGGCGAAATGTGGGTTTGCTATAGGTACAGCTCTGCCTAACCATACGGGGAATCCAGGGGTGATGTTATGTTATGTTTTCCGAGTATGCCTTCAAAGTAATTAAAATGTACAGCGTACAGGTCATAATTCTTATCACATCCAAAGTCACAGGTACCATACCAAAGACCTCCCATGTAGCTAAAGTACATTAAAAACACAAATGCATACCAAACTCAGTCATTTAAATAAAATCGTGACAAAAATCCATTAATTACAAAAGTAAGCCATAATGTTACGCTACGGTGTGATAGGATGACAAAATCCTGAGATAACTGTATTATAATAAAGATAAATTGGTAGCGGTCGTAGATTTATTATAGTTTTATTTAAATATTTAAATTGCCTCTAACAAATAGTAAAGGATTATTTAAATGCTTCAGTGGTTTTGATTTAAAGGTATATTCATGTACTGTATAGTGACAAAAAATATACGATTATGCTTAGATTGTTTGAACATGTTGAGAGGGTGAATGAAAGGTAACTAACAAGGCAAATGTGAGTGGAAACGCCGAGAGGAGGGACGCCCTAGGAGGACATAAATGGTGACCTTACTGATATTCTTCAGAAAGTTTAGGTGCGTAGTACTCGCAAACAGCTTGCGTTTATGACCAGCAGGCGTAGCATGGCGGTTTCTATCTCTACGAAGAATAGACATAGCTTTTTCTATCCAAAGTGACAGTTCGTTTCTTCATTTTTGACATCCACCGTAGAAATGTTTCTACAATCTGTCATTTTGTCTTTCATTTCTAACGATCTTTGTCTACATCTTTTTGTAGGTAGACTATTTCGGAAGAAAGTTTGCTATCCTTACTGTCAAAAGCACGCTGACAACCGATAAATCCTATGACAAAACAAAGAATTCTGAGTCGAATTATAAATAAGAGTGAATTTCGTAAAAAGTGCAGTTGACTCTTTCTACTTTGCTGCCGTCTCGTACTGTCTACTGTCTACAGGAAAAGTCATTTTTGTCTACTCTTCCGTCGACAAAACGATGCTCATGCTACGCCTGCTGAGGCCCTAGTGCAAGTTTCTTTAAACTATCTCGATTTTACGTATCGACGGCGCTCCGATTGGCTCTTCACTTGCTTTCACTGGTAAAAGGCCAATCGGAGCGCCGAACGCGGTCGATGCGTAATCGTTTCAAAAAGTATGTGCCCGCAAGGTCTACTGTTCGTAGAACTACTAGTTACTTAATCCTTTTAAAAGACACTACTTACATTTTCTGAAAAGTCTATTTCAAGAAAGCTTTCGCCTTGCAAAGATATCAAGTTTTATTTAACCAACAACACTAACTATCCTATACAAGTTATTAATTTCAACCTAATCAATGTTATCTGCGTACCATAATCACACGGTAACCATATCGAAGTTAATCACGATAACTGCACTGCACTTTCACCATGACACAGAATAGATAAGTAAACACAGAAGGCTACAAAGCATAATTAGCCTATAATCTTCCCACTGCTGGGACTCAGACTCACTCCTCTCTTCGAGAGGGAGTGGGCTGTAATCCACCACGCGGGCCCAGTGCGGGTTGGTAGATGTCACAAATATCTTCAAAATTTTCTAGGACATCCCGGATTCCTCACGATGTTTTCCTTCACCGTTTTGAGAGCGGTGATGAAATTATTTACACAAAGTGAAGCGCCTGACTCGTTTCGAGCCTACGACCACTCGTGAGTCAGGGCCGTTACCAGTGGGCCACCACTGCCTTCGCTCTCACTGCTCTGCGCCTGCACATGCTATACGTGCATACATTTTTGCTCGTTGTATGAGCCTTCTGTACCTATCTATTTGTGGCCGTAGTCCGGTCTAGATAGTCTAGTGTTCTAAGAAGTGCGTAAAAGCGGCGCTCGCGCATGCAAGCAAATTGCTTTGAACTCGCGTTTCACTTAGGAAGGGACGCGAATAGGTGGCCATGGGAAGGGATATCGATGTAATTAAATTATGTTTTAGATATAAATAGTGTGTTTAGAAAATTCAATTAGTTGTGATCGTGTTTAATTAATATCCGTTAAGTTTAGGCAATATCCTCTTGACTTCTAATGACAAAACACTGCAATCACAAATCAAAACAAAAAAGGTGACGGAAACAATTGTTTCAATAGATTCAGGTGAAGTCTTTAATTCAAAAATGCCCGAAATTCAAGTCTGACAACCAGTCTTACCAAGTGTTAACCCAGTAACTGGGTTGCTGGCGTCGCTCCATGTAAAATACTAGTATTCATCCGCATCCGGTTCGAATGGAAGCCGACCTCAACATGTTGGGAAGAGGCTGGGCAAATTGATTGAAAGAGGAATATAAATTTTATTATTCCTCATTAAGATCCATTTTTATTCTTTCGCGCCTAACAAAATGCACTATATTTAACCTCCACACAAGTCCTTTATTCGTATCCTGTATTTATAAATAAAGACGTAGCCAACAGTTTCATACGTCCACAATGCATGTCTCAAACATAGACGTTACTAATCTAATATAAATGAAACGGCAAAACTATAAGTGCATTAGACGTCGCGCACGTGTACATGTATGTATGTGTTAGATCAGGGTTGGCAGTTTGAGAATGTTTGTAAGAAAGTGGTTGGAAATGTCGCGGGAGAATTGTTTTGGGCGGGATTTTAATGTGATGAGATGGATGATACGACAAAAGATAACGCAGTTGGAGATGCTAACGAAGAGGGAAGGATGAGACTCGTTCAGTAGTATTACAGAGAACTAAAAGAGTAACCGTGGAGTTTCTTGCGGACTCTTCTCCATAGAAAACGACCAATTGGAACAGTGCACCTAGCTTCTGACGTTTCATAAGTGCCCATGTAGGTCTATGTGAAATAAAATATTTTGATTTGATTTGATATTTTGACGACATGCTTTTAGCTGAAAAGCCGATAGTTAAAAAGGTGTCAGCCATTCTTACCGCGATGCTTGTTACATGAAAACTATTGTGAAGAAAGGAAGAAATTGAAGATGTTTAAGAACAATAGAAAACATTACGAGATTTCCGTGCCTTAAAAAATATTAGGTCCTATGAAACCAGCATTTTGTATGGAGAATTTTAAAGAAGTTGCATTTTTCATACTAATATTTTCTTAATTTATATAACAACCATGAACACTAATGTTTTAAAACTTTTATGCACTAATGTTTAAAAATTAAGACAACGTAATATGACACTTAGATTAAGTGCAAACAAGTAGTGGTCAAGTCTGCTAACAAAATGAGGAATCATTTTTAAGGTATTTTTTTTTAGAAAACTATAAGTAATAAGGTTTTTTTAATATTGGTAGTTGTCTATGATGGGCATTATTCGATATAATACCAAGCAATTGTTGAATATTTGATAGCATAGAAGTGACGAGGTTCTATATTTGTGAGAAAAAAAAAGCCAATTTCATAAGTGGGAAACCCAATATTAAATAAACGCGACAACATGCATTTATTTCTATTAAACCATTTACAGGCACGTTTGAATTGTCAAAGTGTCGGCCAGTCAGAAATATGAAGCTATTTTCCCATTCCAAAGCGTAGTAGGTACCTATTGAGAAGAACGGGCAAGAAACTCCACGGACACTCTTTTAAATCAAAAAGTGGATCCAAAAAACAGTAACAAATCAACCTAAATTCCTAAACTATTCTCTCTCTAAGATTTCATCTTGTCTAGATAGCCATGCAACATAAGTACAGGGGAGAGTTACGTCATCATCTTCTCAAAATCTCATCGCTGCCAACCCTAGAGCCAGTGAATAATTTAGACGCTCGATAAGGTTGTCGCGGTATAATTTCTTAAAGACAGCGCGATCGACCGAAACTCATTCTTGGAAATGTCCGATTTCCCTGGCTTATTTCAAAAGTGACATTCACGATGGATAATGACACGTTTGATACATAAAACGGTCTGTGCGGTAATGTTATTGTGGATAAAGTGCTAACTGCGCTCTGAGGGTACATTTTTGATGAGGGATCTGATTGTAGGTGTGGCGTTTTTTATGTTTTGACGTGGACTAAAAAATATAATAGAAATGTTTATATTTTGGACTGACTTTTATTTTTTATATTTACATCCATTCTTTAGTTGTAGCTTCCAACTATACTATAAAATATACCCTAAGGCACTCGGTGGTGGTGTAGCTTTCTGCCAGTGGAAGAATTTTCGAAATCGGATCATTATTTCCAGAGATTACCTCCTATAACCAAACTTACTAACTTTACCTCTTTATAATATTTGTGTAGATTATGTATTATCCGCTCATCTGTTGATTGGCCTATATAAGGCCGATAACAATTAAAATTCTATTGTGTCTCGTTAGTGACTGTTGGAGGTTTATGTACAAGTATATAAAAAGAAGAAGACTTCATTGGGCATCATAAAATTCATCCGCATCGCTGTAAATGGGAAAAGCGCCTAAGGCCCCAGTTATAAAAGGCGCCCAAGGCGCACGTCCTGTACGTTGCGTTTTGGGCGCTGAATAAAATTTTATTAATTTCTATGTAACAAATTACAGTCATGACGTGCGCACTAGGACAGCAGCGCTAGATGTAATTCGTTACTTAAAAATTCTCAGAATTTTATTGAGAGCTCAAAACGCAGCGTACACGTCACGCGCCTCGGGCGCCTGGTATAACTAGCGCCACGTTGCCAATAATTATTTGTTGAAATATGTTTACTCGATGGTAACGCTGTACCTACAGGAATATCAAGTGTAATATCACATGTTATCAATCGAGAATATATCTTAGAATGTTAATTAATGTTTATGTAATTAATTAATATTCGAGTACCGCTTGAGATTGTGCGGCGCCCGGCGCCTTGATATCGAGTTCAAGTACCATCATACCATGTTAAATAATTATACATAGTATAATCGTTAGTTAATTAAAACAGTAATTAAACATGGCTTGAATGTAATCGAACCTCAAATAATTCCTATTTTGCTACCCTAAAATATTATTGAGCACTTTAATATAATGAATGCGCTTCTTTTTGTGAACCTCTGAAAATTACTATTTTAGGGACATACAAATACTATTTATTAGTTAAGTAACTGCGACCAACTTTTGTTGAACCAGATTGACCGGGGTAACTGCGATCAATTGTGAAAAAAGGCTAGATAAAAAAAGCATTAAATTCCATTATTAAAAAAGTGTGCATCATTAGAAGGCCAAAATGGTTTTAGACTTTTAGAGGATCTATTAAATATTTCCCATTAAACATTGGAAAGATATTTAATTACCCTTTCAAAATGTTTAGTCTCCCGTCTATTCTGCAAAAATCTCACCGTGAAAACTAAGGTGAAGTGAGCTCGAGTTGATCTGTCATTCCACTTGATGCTAGGGATTGATACTCTTGACTTCACCTAGTTTTCACAGTGAGATGGTTACAGATATAGCACTACTGTAGTCTAAACATAACAAAAAACCGGCCAAGTTCGAGTCGGACTCGCGCACGAAGGGTTCCGTACCATCTATCTAACTAATATTATAAACTCGAAAGTTTGTAAGTATGGATGGATGGATGGATGTTTGTTACTCTTTCACGTAAAAGCTACTGAATGGATTTGGATGAAATTTGGCAAACAGATAGTTTATAACCTGGATTAACACATGGGATACTTTTTATCCCGGTATTCCCACGGGATCGAGACTTACGCGGGTGAAACCGCGGGGCGCAGCTAGTTATCTATAAAAACGAGCAAAAACATCACGTTTGTTGTATAAGAGCCCCCTTAAGTATTTATTTTATTCTGTTTTTTAGTATTTTTTGTTGTAGCGGCAACAGAAATACATCATCTGTGAAACTGTCTGATTTCAACTGTATAACTATCACGGTTCATGGTATACAGCCTGGTGACAGACGGACGCAAGGACGAACGGACGGACGTAAGGTCGGACGGACAGCGGATCCTTAGTAATAGGGTCCCGCTTTACCCTTTGGGTACGGAACTCTAAAAATCAAATATTCATGCAAAAAGAACAGCTGAAAATTACCCACGCTAGCAACACTGAAGCTACATTACACAACATAAAGTATAGGTCTGTCAAAAAGTTACGCTCCAACCCTGCAATCCGTCCGATAGGGCTGCCCCACCCGGTAGTTCACACACGGCCTGCAATTTGCGACGGTCGAACGATTAGTTTGCATTAACTATGAAAATACAAATAGCATTTAATTGTACCGATTGCATACTTCATACTTGTCCTGATACTTTTGAATTTTTCTGACGGGGCTTCCTTTGTTTGAAATGCTACCGTCAATATAATTGAGTTATGTTTTAAAAGGTTTGTAGCTATCAATTAAGCGTTTTATGATTTTCCTTTGATTTTGTATTTGTAGGGGCCTGTCATTATCTGTTTTTGATATTTTGTTCGCTTTTTAATAGTCCGCTCTGTTATTAATACTTTTAAAACGTTTTGTTTAAAAAATGCAGAAAAACCGCGAGTCGCTGCGCAGTAACAATTTCATGTGTCAACGGGAGTGAGGGGTGGGGTACTGCGCAGCGAGTAGCTAACTTCCGAGCCGCCAACAAGTTTGAATCGAACTGTACTATAACTTGATTAAAGCTATGGTTTCCTTGAAGAGAGAGTTTCTTAATTTAACTGCTGTCATGCTCTGTATTTGAGTTTGTGTTTGAAACGCTTTCACGTTCAAACGGCTGAACGGATTTCGATGAAATTTGGCACATTGGCAGACCATGACCTGGAATAGGACATTGGATACTTTTTATCCCGATATTCTCATGGGATCGACACTTACTCAGGTGAAACCTAGTATCTCAATAAATCCACGCTAAGCAATAATAGGTAACCTACCTATTGCTTACTGCTTACTTAATTGCTTCAGAAAATTGCTACAAAATACTTGATGTAGTATTTAAAAAGAATATTATTAGGTAACTAAGTATCCGTTATTAAATATCCCGTCTACAGTTACTTGTCCAACATTAAATGCGCTTCACCGCGAATTTGATACACTTCTTGATAGGCACTTCGTATACAAACAATAGCCGTCACTGTCCAACGTCAAGGCTTTGTATCGAAGCAAAATACAAAATTACAAATATTTTCTTTTATACCCGTTGTTGACGTAAAAGGGAGCTGTGGTATTAACGTCGAGATTGGCAGAATAAATAATAAACTGCCTGCTAATTGCTACATTATCCTAGCTAATATTTACAGGGTGAAATTGAAAAAATACAATAGACGTAGATATATTTAGTAACCTATTCCGCTTAACTATTCTTCAAGAGTCATAAAAAACCTTGTAAGAAATCGACGAGGCATCCTCAGGATGACGATTGACCAGTCGCAATCCAGAACACGACGTGAATTTTACTAGGGTGAATTTTAATTCATGGGCATCCTCTTAAGGGGTTATTCATCATTATGAACAACTTTGACTATGAGACCAAACCTGTCGTCGCGAAAAAAATTAGCTGTTCCCTACATTTATGTTCCAATACCTCGTCAAAATTTAGGGAACAGCTGATTTGGTTTTCGCGATTTCCGCCATTCCGACTTACTTGGATGAAAGGCACACGGATAGATTCCTGATGACCTGGGTATGTCGTACATACTTTTTATCCCAGTAATACGCTTCCTTGGGATAATTTCCGATATTCTATTTCATAAATGAAGACCACATACTACTGTATAGAATCAATTTTTTTTCTGACTGAACAGACAGCTGTGCCGCTGGGGAGTTTGTTGCGCCACTTCATCTTCCCAGCTAAAGCACTAGGAAGTGGTGAAGGGTGGGCGTTTTGGGTGACACTTATTTAATTTTGATGTTCAAAAAGTGCTGATTCTCAGCCTAATTTGAATAGATTGATCATTCTCACTAGTTCCTGACTTTTGATTTTGGCCAATCCGCCTGTTTTTGTGGTGACTCGATTTAGACACTCGAATTGTGAAATAGGCCAAAAGTGCATATGAAATTACGTAATCTCAAAGCAAGAAAACAATCCTCCTCATAATAAAAGTACGGCCATTGGATCATTATGAAAAATCCATACGAAAAATGAAATACAACACCCTAATGTGAAAATGGTGTGTAACCACAAGAATAATGATCCGAATAAACAGAAATAAATATTAATCAGTTAAAAAAGCTTGCCAAAACACAACATAGTTGCGAAAATAAATAAAAACTAGTTCCGGAACTCGATAAATCAAAGGGGTATTTAAATTATGCAAGCTAGGGTGGCATGAACACGATACAAAAATTACTATTTGAACTATACTGGTGAAATATGGGAACCTTTGTTAAGGCTTTGGCACACTTCGAATTGAGTTGTATTTCCTATTTTGTTTGATATGTACCTAGTACTTGTTGACAGGCCTACACCACAATCCTACACTGTGCTCCTATTGACACAGTAATTTGAAAACATTGTAAAAGCCAATTATTTTTACCAATTGGAAACGTGCAGCTTACGACGTTTGCCCATGAAGGTAAGTCTTTCATTATCCTAACAGTGCGTGAAAGCTACGTCTCACTTGCTTTTTTAGTGTGTGTGCATTGTGCATTTAACTGCTTACAGTTGGACGCTATTTTTTTCGACAAGTTCTAGACTTATCTATTTATATCTTTAGTATAAGTGAAATAAAATATTTTATATTTCATTTGTGACACTCGAAACGTGGTTAAAGGTAGTCATTTAATTGACTTTAGAGCTGATGTGAGTTATAGTGACGGAATAATTTGGAACGAGTACTTTAGGCCTTCGTTGTTGTAATTAATTATATTAATAATGTCTTGTTGTTGTGTAAGTAAGATTTGATTAATTTTGATTTGGTTTACTTGGTAATTTAATCTGGTGTGGAGGTTTTGATTGATTACATATTATCAAGTAACTACGACTAATTATCGACGTAGTTTTTATTAAATAACTAGCTTCCGCCCGCAACGTCGCCCGCGTTGTATGTCGATAAAAAGTAGCCTATGTCCTTTCTTAGGCTCTAGACTATCCGTGTACCAAATTTCATTTAAATCGGTTCAGAGGGCCTAGACAAGTGACAATCGCTTCGAAAGCGTTTCGTTTTTCTACAACGACTTTCAACAGGATTGACATTAGCTTTTCGATAACTTATGTCAGTCCTATACATTTTTACACATTGTATAGCAGGCGTAGCATGAGCACAGTTTTGTCGACGGAAGAGTAGACATAAATTACGTTTCCTGTAGACAGTAGACAGTACGAGACGGCAGCAAAATAGAAAGAGTCAACTGCACTTTTTACGAAATTCACTCTTTTACATAATTCGACTCAGAATTCTTTGTTTTATCATAGGATTTATCGGTTGTCAGTGTGATTTTGACAGTAAAGATAGAAAACTTTCTTCCGAAATAGTCTACATATAAAAAGACCTAGACAAAGATCGTTAGAAATGAAAGACAAAATGACAGATTGTAGAAAGATTTCTACGGTGGATGTCAAAAATGAAGAAACGAACTGTCACTTTGTATAGAAAAAGCTATGTATATTCTTCGTAGAGATAGAAAGCGCCATGCTACGCCTGCTGGGCCTCAGAAGTTTTGGTGTGAAAGCGCGACAGACAGAGTTACTTTCGCATTTATAATATTAGTAAGGATTTACAGATTCTTAGTTTTGTTGAAGTGTTAATTAATTATAGACACAAGCCTTATTTAATTGCACAACCTCACTCAATACAAAAACAGAACATAAAAGCAAAAAAAAATACAAATACATTATGTATGACCTTTTACTGTTTTTTTTTTTGCACTACTAAGCAAGGTACCGTGCAATTCGGCCTAAACTCAACAACTAAATAAAGTTGCACAAGTCCGAAACGCCCACCAATTTCGTACAAGTGTCGGCTAACCCTAAAAAAAAACCTTCGCGTGCTATCACTTAATAAATACATTAATGTGAATAACGTTACATACATTGCTAGCGTTTTTTTCGGTTTTAATCAAATCGCTTGGAACGTGTGCTCATGCATAATCTGCGAACGCGAAGCCGACATCAATTCACAACTGCACTCAACTAGTTTCTGTTAAATTTTAGTTGAACCGTGTTTCGGCGAGCTTACGTTCTGTGAAAATTGTTGTTTATTAGTTTTTCGGTGTGTTTTTAAACAGGTGGTATGGAAGGGATAATGATGCATGTATATAATTATGTTTTTTTTTATAATGAGGCCTTTGCGTTTGTTTTTGCATACAACAAGCAAGATATGCCTTAATAAATTGCATTTAGATCGAATGGAATTTCAGTAATATAATATAAATAACACATATTTAAAAAAAAAATACGAAAGCCAGGCGTCGTGTGCCAGCATCGACCAAAACGAAAAAAAAAGCACCCTTCCTTCCGTTTAATTTACGCATCCGTTTAATTGGTAGGACAAGAGTCCGCAATCAAGCATAGTACTGAAACTGACGTACAAATAATGAGCTTTGGTTTTGAGCGTGATAGCATAAAACCCGGTTTTATTACGAATTTTACGAGTTTATTTGAAGAGCGGGGTAGGGGAGGCGCGCGCGCCGCGCTTAAGTGATTAAAATCGCGACTGGTGCGCTGAAACAAAGCGGGCGTAATGTTCGGATGAATTTAAATGGAGGAGCGAAACAAAAGAGTACAGCATGTCTTGTTGGGGCGAGGTCTGGAGTGATACTGTCTGCGAGCTGTACAGTGTACTTGCACCTAAGTGATGCTTAAATGCTGTACCGGCCACTATACGTTTTTTCGTATATGGAACGAGTGATAAGGATTTGAATTAAGAGTGTTCAATTTCAAATTGAAAATGATGTGTTCAAGGAAGCATTTTTTTTCCTTTTTTTTCGAATGCAGAACATGAATGTTTAAAAAAGAGTCTCACTTACCTACTCACTATTATTGAAGATAGCTGACTGTCAATATAACTGACTACCTACATCTATACTTACATAGACCTTCATCTGTACGTTACTGCATACAGCCTGTACACACCGACCTTTCCAAAGCTCCGTATCTGCCCCTATGCACTTTACGGTGCCATTTTGTTTGCCAACGCGTTCTAAAAACGTTTTTGTCAACAACATGTGTCATATATTGTTAGAGGATTTTAGGTCCCTCATATTTTTTGGTCAATTTTTCTCGGTGATGTGTTTGCGGATTATAAGCGAAGCGTGCTTTTCAGATCATAAATGCGGAAAAAATGGAAAGGGTGCTAGATATTGGCGAGTTTTTTGGAAGATACTTGTTAAAGGGCTTCAAAACAAATTTTACCCTACGATAAACAACAAAACCATTTAACCCTCCCTCTGAAATTTTGTTTCCAAGTTCAAAATACAGCCGTTGCATTGCATAATTCCATTTACAAAAGTCATGTTCCAGAATATCATTCAAATAGCCATTGACAGCTCTAGTGTTGTACACATTCGAGTCACGACACATCACAAAGAACTCGGCTTAACTTGTCCCCGGTCTTGTTAGCGTCGTTCCGATTAGCTGTAGCATGCTGATAGGGGTAGTGAGTGATAAGCTAAGTCGGTAGTATTGGTGACGTTGTTTGTGTTCTGTTTTTATTGAGAAAAGTTAGTGAATGTTGTATTTCCGCAATCACGATGATGCAGATAGAAACTCTCGTTTGTTTTTGGTCGTTTTCAGTTTCAAAATAACCTGATTGATAATTCTATTCCTATTACATTAAAAAGGATCAAAATGTTTTATTTTATTTTATTTAGTTGTGTCAAAGATCTTAAGTGAAACCTTGCCACGATCAAGTTGAACTTACATATAGCCTTTAAACTTGTTTATTGTTAGTTGTTGTTAAAACTATTTATTAAACAGCAAAAGGTCGTCATATCCTCAGGGCTCTAACTACTAGGCTCACATAACTACACAGCATACAAATTCAATACGAAGACACTCACCGTACGCGCCCCGAGCGTCGAGCTCGAGCGTCAAGGCCCAGTCTTCGTGTCGGCGGAGTGGCCCGGCTAATGATTTGCACAGCACTACAGAACGCCTTGTATTTATGTCACCCTAGTACTTGCATGCGACGTGCGCTTCGAATATGGTTTAATTATTCATGCAACGTACAACATACTACGTTTAAGATCGTGATTTTTATTTTCAAAAGGTAGTATATTCCAAGCGTTTTTTTTAATGGCAGTGTTTTCCTTCGTTTTTTAACCCAGCGCACCTAAAGGACTGACTTAACTTATCGTTTTTAGATTGGTCTTTTAGAGGAATTTGTGCGCGTCAAGAAAAGTAACAGATTTTGGTCACACCAATAAATTCCAAACCATTATTTCTAGATATTTTCTGCTCATTATCTTTATCCATAATCTCCATACATTATTGAGCATATTAGACCCACAAGTAGGCACCCTTGTTCCCAAGATCTGAGGAAGACACCTATATCACGGATATCCGTAGTTTAATTATCAACGGTTCGAGTACCCGGGTGCCAGGCTGGAATGTCCTTTGTTGTATGTCAAACGTTATGGTCCGTTCTCTATAACTTTCGAGGGACGTATAGATTAATTTGCAATAACATTCTTGGGGTATTTCTTGCTGTCGGTTTGAGTGTTAGTAATTTTGGAAGAGAATGCGGTAGACTAATTGTGTGATTAGACAAGGGGTAACGAAATGGAAGTGACTGAGTGGGCCCGTAGGTACAGCGATTAGTGTTAAATTGAGCGCAAAAAGGACGGATGATATTGTTTACAAGGAGTCTGAGAATAATGAGTTTGTACATGTTTCTGAAGAGATCATTTATTAGTTCAAGGATAGGATCGTTACTGGCCAGCATTAAAATAGAGTGAAAAAAGTTCGAAAGCGTCCAAGATTGGTTCTCGCAAGGAATAATATAAAAAATGATTGTGACTATGAAAATTTTGTGTTAGAACCATATCAAGAGGAAATTGTTTAGCCAATATTTGTGCAAAAAATAATAAGATATAGGGAAGAAATAATCCCAAGTTTACTAAGATTCCTTCACACAAATCCTCGTGATTTTCATCCCACTTGCGTTGTAAACGGGTGTGTTCGTCGTGATAATTAATTCATGGCGGTCTGTGGGGTTGCCGGGGGGTGTTGGAGGCGTCTGGAGGTGTTGGGACCGAGGACTGCCGAACTACAATTAGTTGTGGCATTCGTTACGTCATGCATGGAAGTTCTGGCGTGGTGCAAGTCGTGAGTAACTTGATGTTATAGGAGTTTTACTCATTTCTACAATAGGACTTATTATGTTTTTGGAAGATTGTCAAACTTGACGTCGGGTAATATCCAGGCATTGTTTGTTTTATAGCAATTTCACTTTGAAATACCTTCACGAAATCATGATGTGTTTTGTCAAAATTTGTACGCCGGAAATACAGATTAGTCTTCCAACCCGTTAGAAGGATTAGGTTGCTGGTTACTGCCTACGTAAAGCTTATAAGCCTTTAACGAGTTACGACAGTTTACGACTTACGACAAAAGATGGATAAATTAAACAAAAACCTAATTAAACAAAGGCACAGGAAAACAGTACCTGAAAAGGCTTAGGGAAATCCTTTGCCCAGCAGTAGGATATCAATAGATCGAAAATCGCCTTGTCCCTTTAACTCAATCCCCATCCAAGATAAACTGTTACAAGTCGTAGCACGACATTCACATTACATGTTTAAGAACAGACAGACATCGTGTTTTTATATACGTCGTGCTAATAGGGGCTGTGGCACATGCCTTGGTTACGTCACGCTCATTACGTCATGATGTGCTCATGATGTGCGGCTGTTATTAATGAAATGCTGGTGGATTTGAGGGAAATATTTTAAATTTGTTTTGAGAAGAAAACACAGGTTAGAGTACGGTAACGCTTTAATCGAAAGTCGACAATGTTTTTGTTTGACTACAAACCAAACTGAGTCTTCTGTATTTTAAAATAAAAAAAAACAAAACTTTGAAAGATACTTTTTATTTAAGATGTTTTTCTGTTATTTTAGAATTGAATGGACACTGTCCTAAACAGATCTAATTACTAAATTATTATAATGATGATGAAAACGAATCTCAGAATAAGAAAGAAAAATAAACAATAAACAAGAAACAAAAAGAAGTTCCTTTACTCAATACATTGTTTTTATTCTCATAAAACGTCTATTACTTACGTCACCTGATAACATAATTCCTAACAACAACAATAACACACAGAAATAGCCACAAAAAACAACAAAACGGGAACACAAGGCAATCCAGGCGTTATATTAAATTATGGGCACCTTTTCAATGACCTTTTCAAAGGTTAACAAAGAGAGAGAACCCCGAGCTTTGCGGCCACACGTTTTGATATATTTCACGGTGACCGCAATCCCATTTGGTAAGGAACCCTAATTCTTGTTCGACAATGGACGCGTCCGAGATGCTTACCTTTAGGGAACGTAGAGTAGTGATTGCCAAGCGAAGGATATATCGAGAAACTACTT
Source organism: Lithophane semibrunnea (assembly GCA_947363905.1). Classification (NCBI taxonomy): domain Eukaryota; kingdom Metazoa; phylum Arthropoda; class Insecta; order Lepidoptera; family Noctuidae; genus Lithophane; species Lithophane semibrunnea. The sequence continues at coordinate 16,262,283 of OX376197.1, forward strand.
GTCTATTCTGTAAAAACGTCACCGTGACAACTGAGATGATGTGAGATTGAAGCGAGCTGTCATTTCACCTGATGCTAGGGATTGACACTATAACCAGCTTACTTCAAGCTCATTCACCTAAGTTTTCACGGTAAGACGTTTACAGTATAGATCGAAATGATCTTAACATAGATTATGTGATATATTTACAAAATGTAAAAAAATAATTGAATGCAGAACTTCTTAATACAACAATTAAGAATATTGACCTTTATTAGGTTTTAACATTATAACCAGTAAGCTGCATAATTCGATTTAATGGTTTTACAGCTTCACCATCTATGTTTGTAAGAGAAAAACGTTTATAGAAATTCCAAAGTATGTATTTCATAAATATATTGGTTCGTAGCTCGACATAGCATAGCTTACCCTGGAACCAAACTGCGTAATTCCAGTGTGAGTGATGGACTCGGCTGGGTGGCACGAAATAACAAATAACATTTTGTCGCTAGTCCCATTTAATGAAACCTTCCTATTGTGGCTTTAATACCTTATAGACTACTTAGAAAGCTCCAGGGTTTGGTATGTTCTATTGCATAGAGTTTGAACCTTAGAGACGAATCCTTGATAGATTTATTTTGATAAAGTTGCATCTGATGAAAAGCCGAGGCGAGATCTAACGGGGAGCTTGTTCAGAAGATTCTATTTATTTTATTATTTATGTACACATAATAAAATACAAATAGATACGACATGAGTACAAAGGGTTCTACTTATTTTTTTTTTTAATGTAAACAATGCATATCATCTGTAGCAGTTCATAGTTAGCATTTTAAAACAGTTCTGTATTTTTCTGAAATTGAATACGTTTTATATTTGAATTCAAACTAGAGCGCACAGTTCGTAAAAAAAACATTTTTTAACAACTGACAAAAAAATAACAGTGAAATTCTACGAAACGAAACTATGAAATAAAATTTCAGCCAGCAAAAAGTTCTGGTTGAAAAGTCGTGTTTTTTGTATCGTGGGGCAAAGTACCAGGAAAAGTAAGACTGCATCCTTATAACTGTTCGACTTACAAACCACAAACTTTTTCTACAAAAATCTTTTGTACGAGCTTCTACATTGATTTTAACGAAGACATTATGTCCCGTTTATATTTAGGAAAAGAAAAACTTTGTTTTCATTCTTTTTTTGTTATTGTAATTGAAGTGTTTACTGTTTGTCGAAAAACAAGGTACTTGTCTATTTCTATAACGAGGAATATAAAATAAAAGTGAGGAAGGGATCGGTTGCCGCGGAGCGTAATTGGTGCTCGATGAAGCCCGACTTTTTATAAAACAAAAAAATGGGCACTGAATATTATTTTCGCTGTAGAATACAATGAAATAATTGAAGCCGGGAGCGCAATACGGATTGGGATTTAATAAACATCCAATAATAAACTTGACAGATCATGAACATTTCCACAATAAAGGACATGTTACTTTCTATAATCATACTATTGAAAACGGAACAATAGTCCATAAAGCCAAATGAAAATCCAGGACCATTCGTAAATTATTATACAATACAATAAAAATCATGCAGATGCATCGTAAAGAAGTATGGATCCGACTATGAAACAAATCTTACTGACTGTGACATAAAGAAATAAGCTACTAAGGATTGTTAAACTAGTCAAGAGACAAGAGTTTGCAGTCCTCCTGAATATAGTCTAGAAACCCTTAGATAGATAGCGGCAAATAGTATATTCTGCACATATAGAATCAAATATGCACACATATACTATGCACATTCGTATGACGGCCCAATACACATACAATTCGACTAAAATGTCGATACATTTCTCGATACAAAGGAATGGTATTGACGCTGTTATTTGAATTGACGTTCAAAGTGGCAATATGTCTTTATCTAAGAGGAACACAAGTTATTTACGTACCTGCAACTTTGTATATACGAAGTAAAGGGCTAAGTACGGATGAGAAGGCTGCATTATTGGTTATTTATCGGTCTATTCATTCAATTTCCTCCTGTACAAATATAACGATTGACAAATCGATTCTTAAAACTAGGGATTATTCCTTAGTTACACATTATGTTGGAAGACACGACCTTGTGATTTATCTTTGAAGTACAAAGTGGAATCTGAAGGTATTGTGCGCTTGCACTAAATTGTGCAAGAGCACAATACCTTCAGATACTCAGATTGCTGTACCCTCAGCAGTCGTCACGGATAAACGGTAAAAACCTTTGTCTGGTCATTCAAGGACACTGACACAACGAGACACAAAAAAAGTTTTATTGTTGTAACGCCTATGAGTGTTTAGTGTCCTTCAAATGTTAATATAGAGGTATTGCCTAGCAACAGGGTTGCGAAAGTAAGATGCATTCGCACAGAATTCTAAAAAAGTTGCAAAATGCTATGGTTGGCCTACTCCTATCCAAAAAACTAGTCCAGTTATATCTCTTTCAAAGCCCAACTTATCTTTTATTTAGGACACCAACATCCAGGGACAACATTCAAGTATCTGTGTCTTGTTGAATTTTCTTGCCGGCTGAACAAACTATTTGTGCTCTTTGGTCACGTAGGCAAATACGCAGGCTTAGCTACGTTTGTTTTGGACGAGAACAGCCCAGTGTTAGTATTCTGGGCTTAGTACGACCGGGACATTCCGTGCTTGGTCGGCCGTTGTCGGCAGTCTTCGCCTAATGCCTTGTTGGGCAAATACGAGTTGACAAATACTTGCGGGTAGAATGGTAATGTCAGTAGATTTTTCAATTTCAGTTGGTGAAGTTTAGAAATTATTATGTTGTTATTTGCTTGGCAACCTGTTCAGTATTTGTTAAATGGTTGCTATTTGTTTGCAGTATCAAGGTTTAAGCTTGTTGAAGTAATAATAAATTGTCACACGATAAAAAAGCTATTATTAGAATAAATTATGGAGTAATATTTTTATATCAGTTCACTTATATTATATTATTAAGTACGTACAAAGTACAAACACCAATACTTCACTTTTATTTACCGTGTTCATAAATAAACAAAGTTTTCAAATCAACAATTATATCCTCCTATTCGTCAACAGTTGAGCTCGTTACATAACCCACTACTTGCGATACAGGAGACTTTGTACTCAATAGCAACGAACGTGTATCAAAGCGTTTGATTGAGGGGTAGTGGTCATTTGAATACGCATTAATTAATGGTAGAAAGCATTCCTGGGTAATTGGAGTGACTTACCGATGCTACCCAGTTATAGTGATGGTTAGATATTGATATGTACCTGGAAAGAAGAAAGACCTCATTAGTATAAAGTGATTTAAGATTTACTTTTAATAGTCGTGAAGAATTTACTTTCATCTAGGGAATATATTGTAAAACATATAAAAACATACAAAGGAAATAGACATGTGTTTCATAGTATGAATTGGTAGCATGAGGTGTTGATTACAAGAAAGATTCTTCAGTTGCATGAACAACTGGGTTCTCAAACCCAGTTCCTCGCACATTATTAAATTAATCAATAAACCTATCTTTAACCACGGCTTTTTCCAACAATTCCAATATCTCTTTAACTTTTAACATAAAAGCTTGGAAACTACAAAGAACTTAATCGATTAGAAGGGATTCGCATAACCGCAGCGTTGGCAAAAAGCTATCGATGTCGTCCGCAAAGGAAGCCCCATTAGTTACTACACCGCGTTGTGTAGCACCAGTTATATAGACGATGTTGTAGTCAAATTCGAAGACGGTTTTGTTAAACGAAAGGGCTTATAGTCGCACTGGGGGCTGCCTCAGGGCCTGTCGTATATTTTGTTGGCAAAGGATGAAGAATACACCTTGATTGTGACTGAATAAATAAGGTACCGAATACACTATATAGAGATTTATATTTTAATCATTTTTTTTGTTTTTTGTTTTTAGACTGATCCTACTGTACCTACCTATTAAATCCTGGCAAGTGTTAATAACAATTGTAATGGTTGCAACTATATTACCATTAAATTCAAATATAATACTTTGCATGCCGTAAGGCAAAATGTATCGGGACAATCTACAAATATTCCAACTTATATGTATACCTACATTACTAGCAAATAAATGATTTCTACTACATATAAATTGTCTGAAGCCGGTTCCAAATTGTTAAGAATCATCGAATTATCAATTTATGTGTGAGCTGGGCAATATGGGACATCGACACGCAAACTGTTACCATGAATTCTGCACAAGATTCAAGATATCCCAGCGTAGAAAGTTAGAAACATTCCGTCCGTTATAAAAAAAAAAACTGCTGGTTCATACAAAAACCTACTCGATCGAAATGTATGAAACATGAAACAGCAGATTTTTGTTGTTGAGTAGTTTGATATCGTGTATTTTGAAGTAATATTGAGGTCGTTGCGTTATTTTTCACAGTTGTCATAATTCACAAAGTTAGTATTCATAAAAAAAGAAAGCTAGTACGATAATGAGTATTTCGCAAGGAGGCTGCAGTTGCGAACCTATGCGCCGGCTGCACCTATGAACCGTCGAGAGCAACTTATTATAACTTGGAGAAGAAGCGGCGCGGCGCATGGAACTACTGAATTAAGTTATCCTATACATACTTGACTAGATGGACCTATAAGTTGAGCGGTGAGGTGCACATCGCTGTATGTTCTCGTGGATTGTTTTTTAAGCCTAGTACACACGATGCGACATTTTGTCACCCACAAGGTTATTGTCTATGAGTAATTTTGGACAGCCCATAACCATGACCATAACCATTGTGCACAGCCCTGTATAAACTTGTGGATTTGGTTTTTAAGCCTAATACACAAAACACGACATATGTCTCGAAATATGGTTATTGTCTATGAGTAATTTTGGGTCGTTAAGCCGCAGAACGTGGTTGGACGGAGATTTCAAGTAATATGTGAGTCAAAATATAACAGCAAGTAAGCTAGTTGGAAGATCTAAAAACTAAATCGTAACTATTTTTCAAAAGCTATGATTTTAATGTAGTTTCTCTACATACCATATTGCGAAACAAAACAAAATCAACAAGATTTGTAACGAAATGATCTATCAAGTGTCTTCCTCATGTGCGACGATTTCATAAATACTTCTTGTAAACTCAACACAAAACATGAAGTTGGCTGTTTTTTTTTTTTGTAAAAAGTTTTTATTTTTCACTTTTTAGTTGTGGTACCTACCCCACACAAATACACGTATACCGGTATCTGCTATGTAAATAACAGTGAAGGTGAAAATGAAGATATCATCTACATACGCAAAGTAGGAAAAATACGTAATTATTGAAGCTAACTCAAAAACTACGCAAGCAAAATGAATAAAATTTATATGGGACCACCTCTGAAGCATGACCTACCAAACAAAAAAAGAACGATCAAAATCGATTCATAATTGGCGGAGGAATCACGTAACTTACACACAAAAATAAAATAAAACACAGACAGAATTGAGAACCTCCTCCTTTTTGAAGAAGTCGGTTAAAAATACCCGTCCCGCAACCATCCTTACTGGCTAATTAGCATAACGACGACAGGAGATCAAAATTTCCGCACTTTTCTTCCCCGTATAAATACAATTTCCTTCCTTCAGACTCAATCCAACTTCGCTTTAAACCTATGTACTTCGCAATGTTCTATAAGTAACTTCATTTGCCACGCCCGCACACAATTTCCTTAGAAATTGAAATAGCGATTCGAATCCTTAGAACGTAGTGGTGAGTTGCAGGAGTTGCGAGTTGTTGGACGAACGTTGCGGTCACTGCACTGCAGTTTGATACATATAATATATCCTTACATATTATAAAACAAATTCCTCCACCGCGTCTGTCTGTCGTCCTGTTCGCTATAAACTCAAAAACTACTGCACAGATTTTCATGCTGTTTTCACCAATGGATACTCTAGACATAGGTGAAAAAGATTTCAAAACATTGGTTCTCGAGTAAGGTTTTAGTATACAGGGTTATTGGTAAAACACCAACAACCTCTTAAGGAGTCATTGTACTCATCATTATGAACAACTTTTACTATGGGAACAAATATGAAATCTCGAAAAAAAGAACTGCTGTTCCATACATATGATGTTCGCATAACTCGTCAACTAACGATACCAAACTATCATTAAAGGGTACCACTATCCATTGGTGAAAACGATTTCATAACATTGGTTCTCGACTAAGGTTTTAGTATACAATAACCGACATCCACGCGGGCAAAGCTAGTGTAATATAAAAGGTAGCCAGTTATTGCAATGTTAATACTATGAAGTGCTATTTGTATATCCTAGGACTTAGTACAATTAGGTGACCGATACGGTCCTTAGTCCGATTTCCAGGTCGGGCGAAGTGTTTTTGGTTTTTCCATCAAGAATTTCTCAGTAGCAGCCCGGATAGTGCCCGGTTGATGGCAATAGGCTCGCCCCCTTTTACATGGGACTTCCACATTACTCGCGAAATGTGGGTAATCTAGGTAGGTACACCTCTGCGTAGCCCTTTTACAGGCGCTATTTTATGAGCGTTGTTAGTACAATTTTTTGTTTTTAATAAAACTTGAGAAGCGAGGAATGTAAAGTGAGAGAGACATCACGCGATTTCGTTTCGTCTCGTGTAGCACGAGATATGAGAATATTCATACCGTGGTTAGATAAACATAGTTGGTAGCTGAACTGACCGTCCAGCATGGGCCAGACCCACTTAAGAATAAGAACGTTGAGTTGACTCAATCAATGTGCCTAGCCTTTTCCCAACTATGTTGGGGTCGGCTTCCAGTCTAACCGGTTACAGCTGAATACCAGTATTTTACATGGAGCGACTGCCTATCTGACCTCCACAAGCCAGTAACTGGGTAACACGATACCCTTTGGTAAGACTGGTTGTCAGACTTGGGCTTCTGACGACCCGTAATAACTGTTAAAGATCCAAGAATGACAGCCGGGACCAACGCAACGTCTGAACGTGCTTACCGAGGCACGGAGGAGTCTCGATATGTAATTACAAAAAAAAAACAACCGATATAAAAAAAAAAACACAAAAAAGTGAAAAATAACTTTAATTTCGGAAGTCGGTGGCAAAAAACGAAAATTGAAAAGCAAAAACACTTTTTTGAAGTCGGTTGTTTTTTTTTGTAAAAAGTTTTTATTTTTCACTTTTTAGTTGTGATACCTACCCCATACAAATTCGTATACCGTTATCTGCTATGTAAATAACAGTGACGGAGTGAAATAATTATATCATCTGCATACGCAAAGTGGGAAAAATACGTAATTATTGAAGCTAACTCAAAAACTACGCAAGCAAAATTAATAAAATTTATATGGAACCACCTCTGATGCATGACCTACCAAACAAAAAAAGAATCATCCAAATCGATTCATAATTGGCGGAGTAATCGCGTAAAAAAAAAAAAAAAAAAAACATTTATACGAATTGAGAACCTCCTCCTTTTTGAAGAAGTCGGTTAAAAATGGTCACCCATCCACGGACCAAACCCGGCAAGCGTAGTTTAACCTTATGGATCGACCCGTGCGGCTGTTATTACTTAGCCACGAGCTCGTTATTCCTTTTTTGCTTATTAAAATTATAATTAATCTAGTTAAAGAAACACCCTTGATGTAAGTACTAATAACAGACAGACAGACCGATCGAGTTCTCTTAATGATAGAGGTAAACATTTTTCTTTCTTTTCTTTTATAATTTCAACGATAATTTCAAAGTGTATTCGTTCTTTTAAAAGAGGTTGTATCGCGATAATTATACTGGAGAAACGATAATAGGACCGCCTTATAAGTGTTAATTGGTTTTAACAACTTCTTTATTATATTGGTGTTTCTATATTTTGTGGTTGTGGTGTTGAAGATATTTTATTTGTTTTTATTTTTCTGTGTATATTTTGAAAGGTAAAGTTGAGCTCCTTAAGTTCTGAGTTGAGCTCCACTATTATTGACAAATGCTTGCACTGACTGGACAGGTCCACTCAAATCTGTGTGGTTCTTTCCTCAAAAGACCATTTCAGACTCTAATCTACATGGTCCTCATATGGCCTGACCAAGATTATGTCTGGATCTTAAAAGAGACTGCGACCTCCAGTTTGTTTCGGCCTTTCTTCTCAGAGTAGTAGATAGGAAACGCCGAGCTCATCTAGCTTATTTTTACAACTACACACAACACTAACAAATAAACAATTTCATTTCATTTCAAAGATATTTTACCTATTTGTTTTTCTTTTTCAATGTATATTTTGAAAGGTAAGTTAGAAAATGTAGAACGTGCCAATGTGTTTGAAGTGTTGGTTTTTTCAACTGAAATGGAGCAATTTTTCGCAGCCGTGAGGCAAATATTTGTGTTGTCTTAGAGTATAATTTTAGATGAAAAACATGCGGGGCAGTCTTAGGGGACTGCCGATAAGTGAAAACTAAGCAACAATGCGTAACCTCAACGTAATACAAACGGTAGACGATAGATGGCGCTAAAAAAAATTCTTCAAGCGCGACGGTGACGATGACGCGAGTTCCATGATTTTTGTTCACCCAAAAAGTGCTCAATGCGCCAGAAGTTTTCACTAAAAAATAAACTGTTTTTTGTTTGTGAAACTTCTTATTAGCGACTGCAGCGGGGCCCAAAAAGAGTATTGTCTTCCGCTTTATTTTTACAAAATCTTCGCTAGTCAGTCATAAAACATGAGTAATGAGTACACATATGCACTTATTCACTCTAGTACTTGTTTGTAAGACGCAATATCCTTTATCAGCGTGTCCAATACACCGCAGTGTTATCAGTGACGTCACTCCGAGGATATTTAGTGATATAAGTGATTTACAGGTCATTCACCTACATTTGTACATTTACACTTTGTTTTATACCTGTGACTAATGATTTTGAAAGACAGTAGAAATATGGCCCTCATAGGTTTACCCACAGCTCATAAGATTAATCATTCAATAACAGGAATAGAATAGGCACAGTATAAATAAGAAACAGTAATATGTCTTCATAGAAAACGGCCGAAACAACGCGCTTCAAAATCTCAGAGTATTAGTACGCAAAAGTATCGAGTGCGGGGCAGTTACGCCCGGACGCGGAAGGGTTTATCTACAAGTACCAAGCGGCCGTAGGAAAACGCGAACAAGAAGGTTGTTGGAGGCAGCATCTACCAAGCGGTCTACACTGCAGAAGACCGCATAGCTTGGAGACGCGTCATATGTGGTCGCGATCCTCAGCATTGAGGGAACGACGAAGAAGAAGAAGAAGACCAAGCGGCCGTAGGTAATTCAAGGTCGCTGCCAAGACATAGTACTGTTAATTTACTATACAGTGGAATAGGTTAGGAGTAGCTAAGTTCCAATAAATGATAATAAAGCCAAAACTCCACTACCCGTCCTCATATCGACAATGAGCTAGAAATGACAAACCCCCAAAATGCCACCTCCGCCCCATAAGCATGACTTTACATTCTAAGCCGTGTCTACACCGGCGGCCGCCCCGTGGCCTTTACAGAAATCCATTAAGCTGAGACCTCATGATATATGGCCTGAAACTGTCACAATTGAATTATCTACGTTTGCAAATTGTAGTAGAATGGGCCTATCTGTAGGATTAGTGGTTTTTATGTAATAATGTTGTTAGTTTTACGTGTCTTGGCTTCTTTGGGCTGATGGCCAATCATGGGGCAGGTGGAGGTAAACTTTGATGAAATGATTATAAAGGGTTAGATTTATGATTGAGTAAAACATGGTATTTAGAAACGGTAAAAGTTGCTGAAACCATGTACTATTTTTCATTATAAATAGTGAGTAAAAATGGAAAGGAATGTTTTTTCAGCGTAAACCATTAATAAATTTTCGCTCAACACATGAAGCTATACATTTCCAGTTTACGCTGAGCTCGCATTGTATAGGATTTCCGTACAATGCGAAGTCAGCTTATATTGGAAATGTATAGCTTGATGTGTAGCCGTGTGTACCTATATTTTATAGCAAACATTATACCTCACTTACATTCACTTTCTGTGCGTAGTACCACTGGAAGCACTTATTTATTTACTTAATTTATTTAAGTACTTACCTACTTACTTAATTTATTTACATTTTCACCTCATTTCACTGAAAAAGTCAACGTTTATCACTGGAAATTTTCACGTTGTTACACTATCAAGCTAAATTCCTTTAATTAAGAATAATGTCAAAAACAGCATAAACTCTCGTCCGTTTAAAGTCCAGCATTGAATTTAATTCAGCATGATAACATTTTAAAATACTTCGCTTACATTCCGTTTGCAGGTAATTAGAATGCCAGGGTACGTTTTCTCGTTTTTTTTTTCAGTTTTACAGTCACAGTACGTTTTCTCGTTTTTTTTTTCAGTTTTACAGTTACAAACCAGTCCACCAGCTGGTTTTATTTTTTAGTTTTTTATAGCTTTAACAAATGGTTTGGATCTCTCTTTTTAGGTAACTGTAGTGATTGGTCTCGGGGCGCTAATTATATTTATTTTCTTCTTGTTATTTAGCCAAATTAAATATTTCTTCATATTGTTTCAGGCGTGCAGCTCCAAAGACCACCAAAATACATATTTGTAAAGAATTTTTAAAACAATATCACAGTTGGTGATACTTTATTCAGATTGCAATCTAACCTATAAGCTAATAAGTATTTTAAATATAACTAATACTGCTAGGTAAAATGTAAAACTGTAATATGAAGAAATCGTACGACTTTCTTGAGAGCTGCGGTGGCCCAGTGGTAACGGCCGCGCCTTAGACTTGTAGGTTGTAGATTCGAACCCTGATGGGCGCTTTACTTTGTGTAAATTATTTCATCACCACTGCTCTCAAAACGGTGAAGGAAAAAAAAACATCGTGAGGAAACCGGTATGACCTAGAACTAAAAATTCGAAAACATTTGACATCTACCAACCCGTACTGAGCCTGGGTGGTGGATTACGGCCCACCCTCTCACAAAGAGGAGGCCTGCGTCCCAGCAGTGGGAACGTTATAAACTGTTAATGTTATTCACTTTATGTTAAGGGGAAGATACTTGAGTCACGAATTCTTTATCACTTGCATTGCAGTTTAAGTTCACTCACACTGCACTAAACTAACTCAACTTTTTTTAACCAAATGTAGGATCTTGAACGCAAAGGCAAGCAAAACATATCTCATAAAACAATGTTGTTTAGGGATGGGCTGTAAGGGACTTTTTGAGCCAGAAAACCAAATGACTAATGGACATAATCTCAGCTCAATCAAAACTGTTTATTAAATAATATCCACACTCGTCACAGGATATAGCGTGATGGCACAATACTATAAACTTTACAACCTAAGAAGCAGTCGTGACCGAATGAATGAATGTGACCGGAAGCGAGCTTTTTATGACCGTTTGATTGGTAGCACTGTTCATGGTACGTCCGGGTATTAGTGAGTAAATGGTATTCAAGCAAGTCAAGTGGTAAGTTTTTAATAAAAAAAATCATCAACTGTTCCGTACTAAGCTTCAATACCTACTCAATCAATCTTAGCATTTTCCCAACTATTTATTATTATTATCGCGTTTTATTTATTTAACTTGACAACATTGGTCCACTTGTTAGTACAACAACAAACTTATCAACTAACAGTTAGTGTTATTAATGAACTAGGTACACACAATTATTTACATCCCCGCCACACGAGCAAACGGACAGAGTGACTTAAAATTGGTGCATCGTGCTGCTGGTGCATCGTGCTGTTGGTGCATCGTGCTGTTGGTGCATCGTGCTGTTGGTGTATCGTGCTGTTCGGCTAGGGTTTTCAAAATGCTGTTGCTGCTGACCCTCATTCTACTTATTAAGGATGCAGCCTTCTTCCTCATAATGGCATTAAAGTCATTAGTTCGCGCTACAGCAAACTACTATGTTGGGGTCGCCCGGTCGGTTCAATGTACCTACTCTACCTAAACGTATGGGACGCTGATAATATTTTCTCAATTACGATGTTGGTCCCATGGAAAGGTGTCCAGTCTGATTGTCAAAATCAAAAATCAAAACATTTTATTTCACTTATGAAACGTCAGAAGCTAGGTGCACGGTTCCAATTGGTCGTTTCCTATGAAGAAGAGACGGCAAAAAACTCCACGGCTTTTAAAATATATTCAAATTACAGATTACAGTGTTAGTAAGCATGGGAGGACAATGTAGGCCTTTCAACAAGTACCGGAATAGTAGATAGATGGTCTGTACACACATCCTTAAATTCTGTCTGATACACCCTGTATATTATTAGATACTTAGGCCCGTATTAGAGAACCTCACTCAAAACTCAAGCTTTACTTGAAACTCGTTTACTGCCTTCTGATTGGTTGTAACTAGTGTTAAGTAATGCTTGAGACATAAGTAAGGTTCTGTAATACAGGCCTAAGCTTGATGAGTGGCCTACGCTATGTTTTGAGTTACACGAATAAAGATGAATATATAACTTTGGCCCTACACTGTTACAATATCTCCTCAAATTTCATATACGTCAGATATAATTTAGCGTTCACCGCCAATATAAACGTTCACATTTGGCCTGTCATGGCGATACGTAAACCCGACTGACAAGGGAAATTGATATACATATATGGTAATGAACACCATGACATGTGTTCTGTTTAATTGTGGGCTTATTAGTTGAGTTTGGCAAGTCATATACATTAGGTAAATGGAGGTTTGGTTAAATTGAAAACTAACTCCAGCATTTTTATACAAATACTAGCAGCGCCCCGAGGTTTCACCCGCATAAGTCCTGATTCCGTGGGTATATCGGTATAAAAAGTATTCTATGTGTTAATCCAGGTTATAAACTATCTGTGTACCAAATTTCATTCAAATCCGTTCTCTAGTTTTTGCGTGATAGAGTAACAAACATCCATGCATCCATCCATCCATACTCACAAACTTTCGCGTTTATAATATTAGTAGGATTAGTAGGATAGTAGGAAGGATTATTCGCGAGATACAATGTATCTTGACTTTTAAGAATTTTGGAAAAAATTAAAGCTGGTTAATGAAATTGATTGCAACAATTATTATAGTTTAGTCTCGCGTGTGTTATTGTTTCGGTGAGTACAAAACCAGACAGGCAATCCCCAGAAAAAAACACTAGAGTACAATTAGAAACTTCTACAAACTTAAAAAAAACTTTAGGCCAGTTTTTATTATATCTGGTGGTACTGGCCATTCCCAAGCACCCAATATCTTGTCTTTTGCACTGTCAAATGACATAGACTCTATAAAATAAGACAGTGTGAGTGGAGGAGCTCGTGGCTAAGTAATAAAAGCCGCACGGGTCGATCTATGAGGTTAAGCTACGATTGCCGTAGTAGGTCCGTGGATGGGTGGCCATCTTTACATACCGAGACTCCTCCGTGCCTCGGAAAGCACGTTAAGCCGTTGGTCCCGGCTGTCATTCGTGGATCTTTGACAGTCGTTACGGGTCGTCTGAAGCCCAAAGGCTGACCACCAGTCTTACCAAGGGGTATCGTATTACCCGGTTACTGGGTTGTGGAGGTCCGATAGGCAGTCGCTCCACGTAAAATACTGGTATTCAGCTGCATCCGGTTAGACTGGAAGCCGACCCCAACATAGTTGGGAAAAGGCTAGGCAGATAAAAGTGCAGTGAGTATGTAAGGATCATAGCTTTAGTTTCTGCCTACCCCCATGAGAAGGTGTGTGTAGTGCAGTGCGAATAACGATATCTTCTAAGCACATTCAAACCAATTGACAGGCAAATCTCTTTACCACAGCATGCCCATTTCCCGTGAATCTCGATATGGTGCCTCGAGATGAGCATGGGAACCAAATGTTTCATTACAGTACTTCCCCGGATGGCTATTACGCGAAGTGGGGGCGAAAAGTTGCGGCCCACGCGTCTACAGCTCGAGTTCGACAATGGCACAACTTTCTTACGGCATTATTTGCTAACGTTAGGGGTGGTGCTTTGAAATCATTTTGGTTTTAATTTTCATTAAGAAAATTAGATGCCGGTTTTACTTGACTTTTCCTTTGTGTTTCAATGATGCTGAGGACTGTGACAGAGGTTAGTCAAATGTAACGTTATTTTAATTCAATGGAAGAAAATTTTATATCATCGCACAGTACAGTTTTATTAGCTTTTTGCTAAGACTTGAGAAAAGTATAAGCCGTAAGATCACTTTCTTCATGATTTGGTTACATTTATGATACTAAGTAATGATACCAACAAGAATAATTTAAATCAACCTATTGTTAAATGGTCCACTATTTCTTGAACGTTAGGGTACAATGTTAATTGAAAAACGTAAAAATCTGTTTACTTATTATAAAGAAGACGAGTAAAAATTGCGCATATTCCTTTTCACAGTCGAACCAAACACGATCAATATAAGAGCATCGCAAAACCAAAATATTTCTCTCAAAACAATTCAACGGTTTGGCAGCCCTACAGCCAAATATGTAAATTCAGTCTGCATTAGCCAAACGGTACAATGCGAGCAAAATACTCCCCGAAGTATAGGTAGTCTTTATGCTATATGCGAGCTCGCCCGCCTTTCAGATCAGGATAAAGATATTTTACGTCAGGAATTTCGTCCTAAGTTCCGCATTTTAGAATGATGCTCAAGCATTCTCGATTTGGAAATGACAGGTTTCTAACTTTAAAATGAGTAAATAGTATAAACAGTATATAGTAAAAAAATATTTTAGTTTTACTGCTATGAAATCTAGTTTTGAAATTCAGGTTCTTTTTGGAAGATCGGTCTAGATTTCGATTTGTAAATTTATAGGTCCTATAGATTTAAAATACGTCCTCATAGTATTGGAGGAAACAAGTTAAGTTTAGACGAAAGAGTAAAGCTTACATTAAATTCACTTATAACATACTAGCTGCGCCCCGCGGTTTCACCCACAGAAGTCTCGATCCCATGGGCATATCGAGATAAAAAGTATCCTATGTCCTAACCCAGGTAATGGTCCAAATTTCATTCAAATCAGTTCAGCCGTTTTAGCGTGAAAGCGTAAAACTTTCGCATTTATAATATTAGTTAGAATTTCAGAAAAAATCTGAAGTATAAGCTGAGTGAGCTGAGTTTGAATATCCCTGAATTTAGGCAAAATATGAGAGCTAAAAGAAAATGCTCAAGCAGCAAAGGAGATAACCTAGTAATAAGAAATGAATAGCACGATATAAATCCTCAATCGGTTCACTGGGTCTTGAGCCGAGAACAGACGGACTAATTTTCTAGAGTCCTGACATTCCCTTAAGAGGTCGTAATGAACTCAACGTATAAATTCTGGTGGAGTAATATAAACTTTTTTATATTGACGCCCTTTATTAGGCCGTTCCGAAGTTTTACTGATGCCTCTAAAGTGCTTCGTAGCAACTAACTTCTGGATTCTATTCTTATATTTTTTATACAATTGAAAGACCTTTGCTGCTGTATATTTTAAACGTGGGCGCCTGTCTAGACATTTCACAAAGGTATAACGTAATATTTTGCAAAAGGAACTGCAGTTCAATACAGGCGCGTAGGCGTGTGTCGTTTGATATGCTTTCACGGCTAAAGTATCAATCCATCCTAATCTGCCTAGCCTTTCCAACTGTGTTGGGGTCGGATTCCAGTCTAACCGGATGCAGCTGAATAGGTACCAGTTTAGGGGTATGAGGAACAGGGTGTTAAGTTCACACTCATCCTCTATTGAAAAGGGACGATCCTCCGACCAGCAGGCGTAGCATGGCGCTTTCTATCTCTACGAAGAATAGACATAGCTTTTTCTATACAAAGTGACAGTTCGTTTCTTCATTTTTGACATCCACCGTAGAAATCTTTCTACTATCTGTCATTTTGTCTTTCATTTCTAACGATCTTTGTCTACGTCTTTAGAAATGTAGACTATTTCGGAAGAAAGTTTTCTATCCTTACTGTCAAAATCACACTGACAACCGATAAATCCTATGATAAAACCAAGAATTCTGAGTCGAATTATGTAAAAGAGTGAATTTCGTAAAAAGTGCAGTTGACTCTTTCTATTTTGTTGCCGTCTCGTACTGTCTACTGTCTACAGGAAACGTCATTTTTGTCTACTCTTCCGTCGACAAAACGGTGCTCATGCTACGCCTGCAGACGTGTTGTGTCTGGCGGGTAACTGCCCAACGATTGATTTTGGAATCTTGTATATTATATGTCCATCGTGCAGTTAACTCTAATTGCGCGATGCAGGATTTATGTGACGTCAGGATTTTGGTGTGACGTCAGGTCTTTGATGCGTAGTCGCGATGTAGATGCCGCCACACCAGTATTTTACACGGAGCGGCTGCCTAACCTCCACAACCCAGTCATTGGATAATACGATACCCCTTGGTAAGACTGGGTGTTAGACGGGCTTCTGAAGGCTAAAGTATCGAATCGATTCTGATTAAATCTGGCAGAGTCGACCAACTACCTATAAAATAACATGGGGTACATTTTATCCAAGAAAATTAAAAGCTTTCACACACAAGCACAGGTATTATATGACATCACATTTTTCGAAGATAAGGATTACGTATACACAGGGTGTACCTACACCTCCAGAATATTTTTTTCCCCTGAAAGTATATACGTGGTAGCTGTAATAAAGATTCTCATAAAGCCTCGTATACGTACCGTCAGACTTAATGATAGCATTAAGTTGTCTATCGTCTAAGAGTGCTATTAACTTGTTTCCTTCAAGCGAGACTCTCAGGACAATGACGGTGGATTCGTTCTACTTTTTTTCTTTTACGAAAATGTATGGGTTATTTGCGGATATGCGTATTATTATGACAATTTGCAGATACATAATGCTTATGATATTGTAGAAAGCAACATTATTTTAAAAGCAATGTTCTCTTTATAACACATAACATAAAATCATGCCTGTATTCCCCGAAGGGTTAGGCAGAACCGATAGGAGATGCCCACATTTCACCAGTTAGGTTGTTGTTCTCTTTCTGAGTCAAATATAGCACGTGATACTACGAGATTCTGGTCCATAAAACGAGGTAGGCCAGAAATTCTGTAAAAAAAAATCATCGATCCACGCTGACCCGGAAGTCTCGCCAAACAAACCCGTACGCTGATTGATCATGATGACGATTTGAAAGGCCACGGCCTATTCCCACATCCAGCGAGCCATAAACGAAAGTCTTCAATCACCGGACGGCTATAAAACCGGAACGTTTCGGACCCGGCCTATGGAGATTAAACGGTCGTAAAAAGTGTATCGGCAACGGGGGACGCTTGTCAGAAAGATTTCCTTCTTCTCGAATTGTGGTGTTTACCTTGTGGTGGGTTTGAACTGGGTTTGGGAGAATTGTGTACGCAAAAATTCAAATGTGTCATTTTGACAGAAGGTATTGTCAAAAACTCATAGTGCCAGAAGGATTTTTTTAGAAAGGTTGATAAAAATGTGAGGAAAGTGATATTGTCATAACTGTAATTGCCAAGAGACTTGTGAAATCTTATAAATTGGACGACCTCTTATCTAATTTCGTAACACATTTTTGTAAACGATTAAGACTAATCTGTTTCATTTTGACAGTTCAACAACATTCACTGCGTTATTTACGTTGTTAAGCAGATTATTTTTTCGAACTTACGAAGCAATGGATTAGCAACCTGTTTTAAAACGATTCAGAATGTGATTGATCGTGTGTTACGCAATTAGAGTGGTCTCATTTATAATTTTTGTCTGCTATTAAAGTCACGGAACCAATTGCTTGTACAACTTTGCCAATTCATTCCAGGAAAATTGTCTTTATGTTGTAATTTGACCTATGTTTACAAATAAAGCATTCTGATTCTGAAAAAAACAACGTAGAATCAAAAGTACACACGGCTACACATCAAGCTATACATTTCCAATTTGTGCTGATCTCGCATTGTATAGGATTTCCGTATAATGCGAGGTCTGCTTATACTGGAAATGTATAGCTTGATGTATAATTTACCGATTATCAGAAAATGATGACCAATGAAAATGTTGATCTGTTTGTCTCTGCATCACCCAAAGGTTGACTGGTAGAAAATGCCTATGGCATTAAGTCCGCCTCTGTACATTTGTGTGCTTAAAGAATTAAATAAATAAATATATGACATTTGACAATCTTCAAAATTACTCCTCATTTGCATTCAAATCAATCCTAACCACCAGGATACCCCATGAACACTAAAAACTAAATGGTGATAGCACATGTAAAGAGTATGAGCAGAACTTTAGCATTATGAAGCTATGAAGCTTCGGCAACATTCATTCGTATGCAAATCGCATCGGATTCCGTTAAGTATTCACTTGAAGGGTTAACTAGCTATAGGGTGTTGTGGCCAGTGGCTCGACTGTTGTTTTAACTAAAGGGGATGTTCATTTTATGGGCAGTTCTTTGAACGTTGCAGTATTAAACTAAAGACTTCTTTCTTTTTCGTCTGTTAGTTACAAACCTGGTGTCAGAGTTTTATGCCGCCCATGGGCCTCTGACTTGGCTTCACATGCCGTCGAGAAATATCTCTCAGGCATGCTGGTTTCCTCACGATGTTTCCTTTCACCTTTTTTAAAGCAAGTGATGAGGCAATACGCACATGAATTCGAAAAGTCAGAGATGTGTTACTTGGGTTCGAACTCGAGACCTGTGACTTGGTAGTCTGACGGTCACACCACTAGGCCTTTATTGCTGATACTTATTGAAAGGCCTACACTGTCCTCCCATAACTATTAACACTAATTCGAAAATATTGTAAAAGCCAATTATTTTTAAAAGAGTAACCGTGGAGTTTCTTGCCGGCTCTTCTCCATAGGAAACGACCAATTGTAACCGTGCACCTAGCTCCTGACGTTTTATAAAATGCCCATGCTAACTAAGACTGAAAGTTTGATTTTAAGCAAGGATTCGGTCGCTTAAAATTTAAGTTACGAAACTATCTTTATTCACCGGTAAACCAGAGACATTGGCAAACTATTGCGATACAATTTCGTCTTCACAACATTTTGCTGTTAGCCTCAAGAATAACTCCTTTTGAAGTAACTGAAAAGTATTTCATTATCATAGCGTAAACAGTGTTGTTCTTATAATAAAGTGCCTGCTTCACGGTCGCCAACCGCGTCCCAACAGAGGTTACCTTGGTGGTGTACTACCAAATTTGAAACAACTCTGCCGGTCGCCAAACAAGGTCACCTCTGTCGGGGACGCGGTTGGCAACCGTGGAGCAGGCCCTTGATGGTCGGTAAGATATGCGCATTGGGCGTAATCTAGAAAATTATTTACACCGAGCAACTGCCTACAATTGACTGTAATTTTCGTCACTTAAATTGCTCTCACAGCCAGCGAATAAAAGCTGCGCAACGAATCTATCCGAATTGATTGAGCAATTTCCGATATCGCCCTCCACACACTGACATACATATATTATTTATACGAAACACTGATGAGAGCGTACATCAGATGCATCGTACTTAATGGCGTGGAAAGCAGATATCACCACCCTGTATATCATATAGCTGTCTCGCTCTTGCATTATGTCATTAGAGAGAGAGGTCCGTGTAATTAGCAAAGTTGGGAGTTCTCAGAAAGTTTGTGGAATCGATATCATTTAAGTTTGGTTGTGGTAATGGCTCGTGGGAGGGAATGGCCGATCAGAGCAGCAGGTTTGATAAGTCACATTTATTTATGTTGGAAGGAGTTTAAGGAGTTATTGATCACTTTATTTTGGGTGGACTATACGGAGAGATTCGACCCTCATTAGACGCATGGTTGGGGAGCCTAAATCTGGAGACATGATTTTGAAGTGTGGTAGTTTTATTTTTAACTGGCTGACCCGACAAACGTTGTCCTGTCCAAATTTCAATAATTCATTCAGTTTTCCAGAATTATTCCAAGATTTAATAATTTGGCACTAAAATATTCGTAATAGTCCGTATTACGAACATTTTAATGCCAAATTAGTCCCATCGTTCTCAAGTGATGCGTTTACCAACGAATAGCATTTAATTTTTAATATATAGTGAGATCTTAGCACTGTAGGCTCTATGTAGCTAAAGTCTTCTGCACCAATCGCCTTCGTTGGCTTTCCTTCATTTTCTTTTCTTATTATATCGTTCATAAGAGTACAGTATATAGCATAATCAGCCTATAATGTTCCTACGGCTGGGACACAGGCCTCCTCTCTGAGAGAGGGAGTGGGCCGTAATCCACCACGCGGGCCCATTGCGGGTTGCTAGATGTCACATGTCTTCGAATTTTTGGTTCTAGGAAATGCCGGTTTCGTCACGATATTTTGCTTCGCCCACCGTTTTCAGAGCAGTGGTAATTGAATAATTGACACAAAGTGAAGCCTGTCAGGGTTCCAACCAACGACCTACAAGTCGTAAGTCGCGGCCGTTACCACTGGGCCACCACTGCTCTACATACAGTAAATATTCATTTATGTGAACATTATAATCATTCATCCTTCGGGCCCAATAGGCGCGATGTTAGGTTATGTTGTGTAAACATCTGCTTATTAATTATGTTATTATCGGAACCTCTGAACTCTGAACCAGTATTGCTGTTTATAGTTCCGGAAATTGTAACCATGCACCTTGAATTAACCCTAGGAATACAGCTCACTGCTTTACTTTATTAATGCTAATTAGCCTTCAAAGTCCGGAATTGGGAATACACAAATGGATGCACATAACTAAGTACCTACTCGAATTCGAATTTAGAGAAATCTATTGAACTGAAATATGGATTATTACATGGATTCCAAAACACGCTACACGGCATCTTCTTATTACACTTTCCACACAAATAACAGATAAAACTTCAGTTCGAAACGTGAAAGGAAACGTCTCATCATCTGCCTAGCCTTTTCCCAACTATATTGGGGTCTGCTTCCAGTCTAACCGGATGCAGCATCCGCAATACCAGTATTTTACATGGAGCGGCTGCCTATCTGAGAAACGTATCGAAAGACTGCACTTTCATTTGTCACTAAAGATTGCCTCCAACACTAAGGGTGCCATCCCATCCCCCATCTCAATAATGCAAAGAAACACGTACACAAATAAAAACTAAACCGATACAAGGGTTATGAAACACAAATAGTGCTATTTCACTTAACCCGTCATCGGCGGCGGTACGCGCGCGTTGTTTGCGCGGCCGGGGGTCTCAAGTACCCGAGTACGCGAGTGTCTGAACGCCTAGACATTCGCTACGCAAACAACACGCCACTCGAAGCGTACCGAGGGGAACTTTACACTAACTCCCAATCGTGAGTTTTAGTCGAGATAATTGCGCTGTTAAAGGCGAGCTTTTTGATTAATTGTGTGAAAAATAGACGTTACGCTAATGTTGCTTTTAATGTTGTGGAGAAACGTCAAGAGTTTACTTTGCTCAGTTAACTTTACCAATTAAATATCTCGTAAAAAATATAAAAAAAAAAACACAGCAAACACCATTATCGAGAAACGCTTCAAACGGCAGCATCGCATCGTTGGAAAATATAAAAAATCTGATCTAGAAAAATCTCCCCGCAAAGCTGCGTAGTTAAACATCGCTTGCTATTTACATACGTGTGGGCGAGTGCTGGGGTCGCTGTGAACAGCGCTCGATATCGACGAGCGGTTGAGGGTTATAAGTGCAGCAAGCGTACAACACTCTACTCGCCTACCGGCACGGTAATGATACCGTATCATGTTTATTCCACGTCTAAAACTTATCGTTTCTACATCGTTAACGCCGTCGACGAATGAAGCACTAAACGATCCCCTAAAAGCTGTTTAAGGTCCATTATGAGCGAAAATACCGAGGCACTTAAGGAGTGCGGGATTCCGCGTTCGGGGGCGGGCTGAATTTTCCGGAGTACTTTTTCAGATTAAAATTTTGGCATCGGGGAAGCGGTCGGTAATGAAAGCAGTACGGACCATTAAGCAGCGGCTCGGCCAGCCATTACTTGTTCACGTTCACAATTACACCAGTTCGTGAGTTACGATTGTTACGCGGTGGCCACTCGCACCGCTCCGCTCCGCACCGCACCGCACCGCACCGCGGACCCAAGCCATCGATCGCTGGGCTGCGACCACGGTAATGACCTTCAACATTGAATCCGTTTCTCTTTTTTTTTGGTTGTCAGTTAATTATTCGGCGTGACATTCAAAAGCTTTCAACTGACGCTTACCTTGTAGTAAAATCTTCTGATTTATTATAATTTTGTTCATTTATTTCTTAAAATTTTCTACATAAACGTGCAACCCTAAGGCCACCTGGATCGCTGTCGGTAGACTCGGCGCGAGTTTTACCACCCATAGCATTTATAATGACGGATACATTATCGCATTATGCGGATACGAGTACTAACCGCAAAATACTATAAATAGCACGTGGAGCCATAGCTTATCGGAAAACTGTCTTTTAAGAATTAAGCGAGTCTGAGAAAATAAAAAAGTTATACTACTCTTAGTAGGTATCACCCTTCACCCCACTGCAAATATGAAGTATATTGATTCAAGATGCTACTATATAAAAATTAAGAGGAAATAGGAGAAAAGACCGATTCTCCATACAAAAAGTTATAATTCGAGGTTCGGCTCTCGTCTATTTCCTCCTCCAATATTGGACCAATTTGAATGATATTTTATATAAATTAAATAAGAAGGATATTTACTGTGTTATGCTTTTTTCATTAATAGCTGTCAAATTTGTACAATAGGCCTCTGATGACAGCGGTCTAAACAGCCAAATTTTGAGCATTTTCTGAGGGTTCCAGTGCTTCTACAGAAAATGTATCATCAATACGGAAAACTAGTTGTTATTTTTTTACTGTCAAAAATCTTTGCTCTAAGGTCATCAACCAGAGAGAAAACAGGCGAGAGCGTTTGTATGGAGAGGGGACCGACCCTATTTCCTCTAAACTTCATACCCAAAGACCAGAAACCAATTCACTTCCATACAAAGTGACCAACACTAAACATTTCAACGAACCAACATTTGCCCCTTACTAAAACTAAAAACATCGATAAAAACTCTACATAACCAAACATGCCAGCAGCATTACTAATAACCAACATTGATAGACGAGATATGTTCACCGAAGCCGTTCCCTAAGGCCTTTCTCGTTTTACAAAACGGAAAATATGTAACTAAATTCTATTCTTGTTCTGTGAGCTGGAAAACAGAGGCTGGCTCGTTATATCGGGGTCTGATCCTCAAAAGCGAGCTCTAGTGATGTGGGGAGTTCGTTTTGAATCGATTTTAGTCGAGTTTGGGTGTGAAGTTGTGATTCTTTTTAACCGACTTCTTGAAAAAGGAGGAGGTTCTCTATTCTGTATGTTTTTTTTGTTTTTGTATGTTTCTTACGCGATTACTCCGACAATTATGCATCGATTTTGATGTTTTTTTTTTTTCGTATGTCACTCTTCAGAGGTGGTACCATATCAGTTTTATTAGCTTTGCTTGTGTAGTTTTTGAATTTTTTTCGTAAAAAGTTTTTATAGATGATCGTTTGATACCTCTGCCTAACCTTTCGGGGATTACAGATGTGATCTTATGTGTTTGTTGTGTTCGATAAGAGGTCTTAATTTCTTGTCATCTGGTAGATAGTTGCAAAGTTGGCCCTCATTACCAGAATATCATCAGGACACCAAAAGGACTGGACAGGAGAAGGAATTACCTTGCACATCATTTATTTACGACACATTATACGAGTATGAGACTATGTTAGTTAACAGGCTAATCCATTTCCTCCATTTTGGATGGAATTTGGAGCAGAACTTCCTAGAAGAAGTAGAATGAACATGTGACGATACAAATAGTATTTGCTTTAACAATCACAGTACAAATACACCTGTCACATTCACATATTGACATTGCAAGCGACATGCAAGTCAACTAAAGTCAGCTGTCAACAAGACTAAATCCGCCAAGACTAAAACAATCGACTAACGTTCCCATCCCTATCTCACGGCAAGGCAGTGTCACGTACAAGTGTACGTCTGAGAGGATTAAACGTTATTTCCAGCACAATCGCCACAATACGGACGACTAAATGATAATAAACGGTGCCGTTATTGATTCCGATTTAGGAAGCCATGTTCGGTTGCTTGATTGTTTTAATTGTAGATGTATGCACGAATTGGTTGCCGTTAGTACTTACTATTTTCGATAATCATGCTTAAGTTACGCATTAATACTTTAAAGAAACTGATTTTGAATATTTTCAAGTTTTCGGAGCTAAAAAGCCTACTTATAATTATGCTTGATTTTCACCGAATGAAATCCGTTGAATACTTTTTAAATCTTGGCTTAGATGATGACCTGTTCTTTTACCATTGCACTATTTTCTATGTTAATTTATACATATTATAAATTAAAGTCGCTTTTCGTGTTTGTCTGCATTTCCGCGTTGTTCTAGTTAACCACGCAACAGATTTTGATGAGGTTTTCACCATCGTTTAGAGAATTTACTCCGGAAGGTTTATCTGTATAATACGTTACATAAAACTAAGAAATCGATGTTTTGTCAAGTCGCAAAAATCCTGCGAAGCAGAAGCGGGTCGCTAGTAGCTGAATAATATAAATATATTGTCATCACTGTGTTTAGTTTTCTTTTATTGTTTTTTTGTATATTGGCACCTTTTACCTATTTATTCATGTACTTAGTTATTATTTAATCGTGTTTTTGAATGTTGTGCTGTCTTTTGTGTGCACAGAATAAACGTTTTATCTATCTATCTATCTATCTAATATAATGGTTTTTAACTCTTTCACTAGTATTAAGTGACCAAGTATTTACAGCAAAGAACGGTGCCACATGTTCAAATTTAACACCTCTCAGAAACTCCTCGGAGCATGAACGGTTTTTCTAGATCGTTTCACAAAGCTTGGACCAAGCGCCACTTTAACATAATTCACTATAGTTTGAATTACGTTCAAGAGACTGTTAAGACCTCCTGCTGAGTTTATTATGATTAATTGTATTTTGGGCTATTATTAAGTCTTATGTAATTACACTAAGGATAATTAAGAGAAATGGAGGTTTGTAAATAATAACATTCAAGTTTTGTAATGAACGCGCTACGGGGGGCAAGATTTTTTTTATTTAGACGGAAAATTACGAAATTACAATGAAGCAAAGTACTGTTACGCAAAAATTAACAAACGATTAAACCACTACTGAACCTCAAAATTAGAGCATTCATTTCAATTAAACCAATTACTGGCAGTTTTAATTTGTCAAAGGAGACGGTCAGTCTGAAAGATGTTAAAAGCCAGTAGCGTTTTTATGGAGAATAACGAGCAAGTAACACCATAGACACTCTTTTAAATAAAAAAAATATATCTCTCACTCTTTTAATAAACACGATACGCAGCAAATTCCCAAATATGCTTAAAAGTAGCAAGTACAAAAACCCCTATAATTTTATCTACAGCTACAATTACATCTAAACCATCAATTCCCCAGTTTCACAACCAAAACTCGTTGCCCAAACTGATTAAAACCCAAAAGTGGTCACATATTGGTCACAAAAACGGTCACAGCTCAGCATTTAATCTGAACGCGAGGACCCTGCCCTTCGGTGATAAATCATGGATATCATGACAATAATCTTATAAGCGACGGGCGACATATCATCAGAGGACAAACATAGGGATGAAGATAGTAAGCGGTGGGGGTATAGCTAGAGGAACAACAGGGTGAAATGAACAGGTATAAAGGTGTTTTGGCTTTTGTGGCTTTTGTGGACAGGATTATAATTATTCAATTTGTTACACTTGTAATAGCAATCACGTCAATTGGTTTAAATAGGTTTTTATTTTTATATGAATTCTAATTTTATTATTATTAGTATTTTAGAGATTATTTTCTATTTTGTGAATGTGAGAACGTTGTAGGCTTATTGGACTGTAGATTTATTGAACATCTTCTATTTTTGTTAAGTACCTGGTACTTACTTGTTGAAAGGCCTACATTGTCCCCCCATGCCTACCAACACTGTAATTTGAAAGTATTGTAAAAGCCAATTATTTTTAAAAGAGTAACCATGGAGTTTCTTGCCGGCTCTTCTCCATAGGAAACGACCAATTAGAACCGTGCACCTAGCTTCTGACGTTTCATAAGTGCCCATGTAGGTTTATGTGAAATAAAATATTTTGATTTTCATTTTGAATAAGAAATATACTAAGTAAAAATCTTTATTAGACTGACAGACAACGCACAGTCTAATCGACTGGGTCTAGAAGCATGCAATTTTGCTCAAGAGTTCCTTACAAGGAAAGTGAGCATTAAGGAAGGATTTTTGAAAAATCATCCCCTAATGGGGAAAATGGGGTTGAAAATGGGATGAAAGTTTGTATGGAATTTAGTCATGTTTGTGATGTGAAAATTGTAATAATTAGGGGCTTATGGCTGAACAGACAGCATGAAACTAAACGTGATTTTAGTTTCTTGAGTTATTTCTGCTGTTTTACGAACCATTTTCTCGAATCAATATGGCAATTTAACATTCATGGCATCCATGACTAGCGAATTAATTACATGAAATGGACGAAAATGTCTGGTTACATTCGCCAATAATTAGCCCAAACACCTGGTTCCCGAAAACCAACGAACCTTTTAATAAACCTATCTATTTTTGGAGCAGCCACCTTGAAAGTATACCCACATTACCCATCTCTAAAACCCTGTGTCCCAATAATATAAATCGTGGCTAACAAAGAGGCAGAGCTTAACGCAATACAGGGTGATCGTAAATAAACGCGAATGTCACATATTTCGTGTAACATAATAACAGCGAACGATAGGGTCGTCGCAAACTAGGTCGTAACAAAAACTACGACTGATCGCCGGACAATACATGGGAAGTAATTTGAGTCGGCGAAATTTTAATTTTTATGGCATTTTTATGTGATGGCGTATTAAGGGTGTTTTGACACGGTGGTTGTGAAAGGAGGAATGTATTGTGACAATGGGGTTTGTATTTATCTTCTTTTTATGGAGTTGTACATAATAGCGTGTGTCAGTTGTAAAAATAGGCAGATCTAGCCACTGAGTCAACAGTTTAACTTTTACGAAACTGCTGGAAAACAACTACTTTATGTATATTACTACTCTACCTCTGTTTAAGACTGCAGAAAATTTTATCTTAGACCTAAAAGTAGCGTCCATCAATGGCAGTACCTATGTAGGTGGAGATAGGTACTTCTGTTTTAACCTGAGCAGTCCAACCTGAGGCCCTAGACAAAGTGACATTCTATCAGCGATAACGATGATGGAAAAGGCAAAAATGTATAGGACTGACATAAGCTATCGAAAAGCCTATGTCAATCCTGTTGAAAGTCGTTGTAGAAATACGAAACGCTTTCGAAGCGATTGTCACTTGTCTAAGGCCCTCTGGTACTAACTTCATTGTCTAACTTATCTTTGTTGGTTGTTGTCACTTGTCATTATACCTCATACAGATACGAAAAAAGGAGAATCATACATACTTACAGGAAAATACAAACCGAACATATTATCTCCACTATCACAACAGTCCACGACCACCTTTCCCGCGTTAGTAATGGCGTATTTTTATTAAATTCGTACAAACTGTGTGCGCGCGCGCGTTTTGTAACAAATCGAATAAATCCACACGCGTCTAGTGATGTGCCGTTTTTGTTTCATTACGTATTATGGGAGCAATTTCCTATCAAATATATTACGATTTTATTGGACGACAATCGTTTTATTTTTGTGGTTTTGACGTGGAAATTTGGGACGACTCTATTTGTAAAATGTTATGAATAATATTTTCATTAGGGATGCTACTGATGCTAGTTTTTCATAAAAATCTGTACTGATATAAAATTTTAAAGAATCTAAATGAAATCTTAGATAATAATATGAAATGTAGAAAAGCAGTGTATAGAATCAATTTAGATGTTATGTAAAAGTTACAAGATTAATACACTTTCGACGCTGACTGTACCTTAGAATTTATTCTATCTTGTGAACAAACTGTCAAACTTGTCTAAAATGTTGGCAAATTGATAGTAATTTTGACAGATTGCGAATGAGATGCGAATGCGAAAGTTCTTATAAAATACGGCAAAAATTTTGGTACATTGATAGTAATTTTGACAGATTGCGAATGAGATGCGAATGCGAAAGTTCTTATAAAATACGGCAAAAATGTTGGTACATTGATAGTTATTTTGACAGATTGCGAATGAGATGCGAATGCGAAAGTTCTTATAAAATACGGCAAAAATGTTGGTACATTGATAGTTATTTTGACAGATTGCGAATGAGATACGAATGCGAAAGTTCTTATGAAATACGGCAAAAATGTTGGTACATTGATAGTTATTTCGACAGATTGCGAATGAGATGCGAACGTTCTTAAAAAATATATCCCCTCCTGATATAAAGCTTGGCTTTCACTCAAACTAATATAGCAAAACCCTGAACCAGAGACTCTTAGATATTGGGTAGCTAACTAGGTACGGTGCGGTAATCTGAATCATGTCTTGAGTTAATTAATATGTGACAAGCTCAAATTAACAACTTCCAATTTCAATATTCCAGCAGATAATAAACGTACACGTGTTAGTCTAAGACCTTTATCATTCGTTTACGACAAACTACAACTAACTTTACACAATTAAGTACGCAACGATAATTCGTTATCGAAACACAAAACGCTACACGTGTCGATTTAAAGCGGGCCCTAAGCGACCAATATACACTAATATTATAAAGAGGAAAGATTTGTATTTTTGTGTGAATGTTTGTAATGAATAAACTCAAAAACTACTGCGGCGATTTCAAAAACTCTTTCACCATTAGAAAGCTACATTCACCCTGAGTAACATAGGCGAGATTACACGCGGGCGAAGCCGCTGGCGGCAGCTAGTTATACATATTGCACAATATCATGAATTGTGCAATGTTTTTGGCCGTTTTAGGGTTAAGGGCGATGCGCTAAGGTAGCCCGCGAAATTCAAATATTCTTACGTTTTTTGCAATTTGCAGGTCAGTGTCAGGTTGTATGTTGATTGAAATATTACTCGTGACCGTAACAAATATGGCTTCACAGAATTATTTCGTGAATCACTATTTCATGAAATCATGACATTTGATTCCAATTCTGAGGAGTTTTATTCCTGATTCTAATGATTATATCGCTCTGCTTGGCTTAATGCTGGTCCTGCTCCACAACCACAACTAACTAATTAACATTCGAAAATATTGTTGGAGCTGCTGAAGATTGTAAGACCATCTTTGCATTGTATAAACTCAATTTCCTTTGTATTATATAATTGCATAGCACAGGTGTGAGTACTGTGTACTATAGAGCCATTTACCGGGTAATTTGTCTTTAATTGACTTAAATTTGCCCTGGCGGCTGGGAATGTCATGCTCACTCAAATGTCTCGCTGATGGTGGCGCGTGTGTTGGATCATTTAGCTCCCTTCAAAATGGTTGAGCTGAATGGTGCTGATCCATGCGTCATGTTCGTGAACGGGCGCCGTCAGTTGTGACTGGTCATCTCTTAGCTGCCATGGCTTATTTTAATTTGTTTTTATGTTATAATTGCGGACGCTTTTAACGTGCTTTCTACATTGTTCTCACATGTATAATTTCAACATGAATGATGTAACCAATATTTTGTAACAATATTTTGATTTAAAAGAGTGTCCGTGGAGTTTCTTGCCCGTTCTTCTCCATAGGTACCTACTACGCTTTGGAATGGGCAACTAGCTTCATATTTCTGACTGACCGACTCCTTGACAATTCAAAAGTGCCTGTAAATGGTTTAATTGAAATAAATGCTTTGAGTTTGAGTTTGAGTTTGCAGAATTAGAATCAGCAATAAAACTCCTTAGAATTGGACTGAAATGTCTTGATTTCATGAAATAGAATAGAATACTCTTTATTATGTACACCATAAAAAATACAGATACAAATGTAGAAATTTAACATAGAGTGACACAATGGGCGGTCTTATCGCTAAGAGCGATCTTTTACAGACAACCTTTGGATGGATTAAAGTAAGAAGAAGAGATAATACTGCAGGTAGTCAGTGGTGTACCATTTACATATACAATAAATACATACATACATAAAGCATATACTTATCTATATATATATTCCTATTGAAATAGTCATTCAATAGGATTATAATTATGAACGTAGAGAATTGTATTGATGATTTTAATGATTACCTATAATTCTATAAATAAATATTTGATACACCGTATCATATTTAGATCAACATACAACCTGATACTGACCTGCAACTTGCAAAAAACGCAAGAAAAATTGAATTTCGCGGTTTTCCCTGACGGTTTCGCCTTGATTTTGAAGATTACGCAATGATTGAACAAAAGTTTGAGCGAGTTTAATTTTTATTGCCCCATATTTGAATTGCATCATGTAGGATAAGCATTGCGCAGGTCTTGCTCACGTGAAAACTTTGAAGTTTATGGGCCGTCAATGTTATTGCGTGAAAATAATGGATCGTTTGGGAAGATTCAAACATATTGCGCAATATAAATATTGCGCAAACTTATTGTAGGTGTAGGTGCCACCTTTAGTAGACACATCGAACTCAATTTATTTACACAAAATACTAATGAAGGTCGAAATGTCGAAATCGAGTTCTCGATTAACGTAAGTCTCTAATTCGGAACTTGATAGCTTCGAGTCACGAGATAGCCGTCCCTAGGGTGAACACGATTTCGGAAGGAAAATCACAGAAATCAGAGATCTACAATAATTATTGTTATTGTTATCATTTCGTATTCATTTTTCCTTATCTGATTTTTTGATTGTATACCTAGTTGATTTTATCGATATTTTTTTTTGTATGTTTATTTTTTTGATTCTAAAAAATCACGTTCTGTTACGTTTCGCAATACTAATGAAGCAAGGGAATTTCAACAATATTCGTTATCGTACTTTTAATCACCTTGTAGAATAAAATAACAGCGATTGCTAAAATAAAAGGCATTAGTAAAACTAACAACAGTTAAGGAACACAGAAAAAGTTTATGAAGCACTAACATAGATATCCAGAACCTACACTTACATTCAGAAACTACGTACTTTTTGTTTTAATCATCGTAATAAAAGGTTAGCAGTAAAAGGTTCCGGCCCATCGTCCATTTACTGAAGCAGCATTTTCCTTTGTTGATATTTTGTTCAAGAAACAAGGAAAAGGCATAAGGAACATAAAAGTAAGTTCCATCAAGATTAGAACAGAAAAAAATGTTTTTTTATTTTTATTTTTATTTTTTTTATTTTATAAACATGTACATTATTTGTTGTTTTTTTTACATTTTCACTCGCCAAACGTTACAGTTTGATGGCGAGAAGCGCTTGTATTTCATTCACACAAATAATTTACTAAAAATAACCTTAAAACTACCAGGTATGCACTAATGTAATTATACTTTATGGTGTACTGTATGGTGTATGTAGTAATAAAAAAGATGCTGGTATTTTTACCTAAGATCTAAGCAAATAAACACCATACAAAATACACTAACAGTAAAATATAAATGTTTCAAATAAAACCTTAGTCATATAAACTGCCAATTACTCGATGAAACATAATGGCGATCATTGTAGAGTGTCTAGTTCTCTGTCTACATTTTCTTTTGCTTTTTCTTTAAAGTACCCTCGTATTAAAAGCTCCTTTCAATATAAAAGCTACGGATCTCTGATCAACATGATCTCTAAAGTAACATGTAAAATGACACCCCCGAGCCTCATCGGCACTTCGCACCACAGCGCTTAATCTTACGCTACAATTACATCGTCTATCTGCCCGAACACCCGTTTGTCAGTATCCTAAATTGCGTACGCCCGTTCGACGTATATTTACTGCGCTCCGTAGTGTGCCCGAGACGTCTCTATCGATGGCCGAACTGGGCTCTTCACGTCGTAAATTAGCGCCCTCCACAATACCGACCGGCACCGAGCACCGCAGAATTAACATAATAAAAAGGGCGCATTCATATGCCGCTCGTAAATAAACTTTTATGGCCATCGCTCTAATGCGTCGAAAAATGTCGCCGAAGGGAGGGCACTACCGACTACCCACCGAGCGAAAATCGTGCAAACTTTATAACACAAGAATTCACACTCGCCCTGGGGTTACCATAATAAAATATTCGCATGGAAAATCCGGACGTTCCTCTCTACACGTATGCATAGATAACGCGATATAGAAACGACATTAAATTTACGAGCATCGATGTGTACGCGCGTCAAGTCATCAAACATTTTTATGGATATAAATATGTACATATTTTTTCTGGTGCTCACATTAATTTCTTTATTATGCTACCCATATTTTTATATAAACATGTAATCTTTGGGAGAAATTCATGAATACATTTCCTACGATCATAAAAATACTCCGTATGCTGAATAAACAAATTACTTTATGCATCGAATCCTACACTTAGTAGACCCATATGCTAAAATGAGGGCTCGGCAAAATAAGAAATTCTGGTGTATATTTTTTGTATTTATCTAAAGCGTTGCTTTTAAGCAAACTTATATGGGGGCTCATTATTATCAACATCAAAACACACAATAAGTCCCTAATTTGACGCAGAGAACCTGCACCCGAAACACATACTTTGGCTTTTCATCAACCTTCATAAATCTTTTCATTCTCACAACGATGTCCGGCGAAATGTAAACTTATGGTCACCGTCACTTGTATGAGCGATTCGGCCGTGGTTTAATGACGTGCCGGCTTCGCCATATACCCCGGTAAATTGCTTGGAAACGATTTTTTTAAACCAAAATCCCGATTCCCTTCCTTTCATTGATAAAATCAACATTATCACATTTTGAGAGATGTGGCAATTTCGCTGTGAATCATCGGAGGGCAGTATTTTAAGCGAAAAAATGGCTGGGCTAAAATGTATTGGTGACCAGATTTTTAAGCACCAAAACGGCCTAAAAAATTGCACCAACTTGAACAAAGAATTTGCCTTATTTTTCGTTACGGACGTGACAAACCCTGTGAAGGGTCAGTATCTCGGGAAAAAGGCAGCAATTTGTCGAATTCCCTTCTACATATTTAAGCTCAGGTGTCCTTTTTAGCATCAATTTGTTTAACATTGTCAGGTTATTTATCTTGTACAAGACGAACTGCTAAAGAAATGTTTATCCTTTGTTCATTAAATAACAATATCAACTCCGTTCTAAGCTTCTTAATTAAAGCTGTAAAGTAAAACACGTCTTTGTTTCGATCGCGAAACTTATTTCATTCCAGACTTTAGAGCGAGCACTAACATAAAGACAACAATAAAATTAAGTAAAGGCGACAAGCGACGACAGTTATTTCTAATACTAGCAACGCTATGAAAAACGCAATCGCGGGTATTTCAATTTAATCTGCGATTTCTTACATAACGTTAAGTTAAAAGCTTACAACAAAAACGCGAAATGGCGTCGTTACAGCAAAACCAAAAACATTTGACACTTTCATTTCTTTGCAAATGAAAAATAAAGAGGCCGCGGAACGCCTAGCGAAGTCATTTCTGAACGAATTATGCTCTTAAGTAGATAATAAACGCGGTAATACCGCTGCGACATGCGACACGACGCGTCCGACACGACTTTATCGCGCGACATAAAACCTTTGGAAGAAATATCGCGAGCGTAATTACAGCCCGTTATGTAGGACGCAGCTAGGCATAGACAGTGAGACAATAATTACTCTTAGAGACGCTGAACAATGCATCCATCATGCAAATAAGTAGCTAAACGCAATGGAAGTTGTAGAAACTAATGCGACAAGCTTGTTACGCCTATTTAATCGTTTCGTTACATGAACAACCATTCTGAGGTAGGTAAAAATGAATATTCTGTGAACGTACAGCACACCTATAGGTCTTACTACACACATAGGCAACGCTAAAGCTGAGCCGAGAGAACGGAAAGGCCAATGGAGAGCCAATAGAATCGAAAGGCTTCGATCCCTTCCTTTTATTTGTATAGTTTTCATTGTGTGAGCTGCGCTTTTAAGCGTGTACGTCTCGCAATGTCGTGATACGTCATACTTAATCTCCATAAGTTTCTCCCCTTTTTATATTCTTCGCAGTAATCCGCGCGACACAAAAGGGCATTATATGTTTCATCGGTAAATCCTTGCTACATGACAATGGGAGCAAACATGCCGACTTCCAGCGTGCACGTACAAATCACATAGTGCCGGAACTGCATACCAGCGCCCAATTATTTGACGAACAATACCGTGTTGATTTACTGTGTGGCTGTGAACAGTGGTTTGACTTGTGTACAGGACTGTCAGATGTTTCGTCTATTCTACAATTGTATATCTATATGCTTGAACGTGACAAAGGTCTCGATCCTCTAAAATATGCGAGTATGTGTCTATATTTGTACACATCGATTGTCTCATCCTATTACTCCATCTTTGTTACTGAGATATTACATGCATTAGAACCCCCATTCCTCTTAGACCGGGGACTTTTTGTTAGGAGCGTGTCGTTCTCATAGCTTTGCGCCGGCAGCCCTGGGTGTATGTGGGTCGGAGTTGAGATAAGGGGTCGCTTTGTTCCCCGACGTAAATATAAATTGCGCCATAAATGTCAAATGGACACAATTGCTCAGCTGGCCCGTGATTTTAACCGATTTAAGTGGGTCCTAGCATGCGTCACTGGAGTTTTAAGCGCGAAAGTATTTGTTTGGAATCTGTGGGACGAATGGCGGCATTAAAAGTATCATCGCTTGCTCTGTGGTAAGAGGGGGATGTTTAATCGAGTGGCGCGATGTATCCGCGTCGCGGTCGGCTAGGCCGCCGCTAACGTTTTAAGTGTTGCCCTGAATCGCTTTTGTTAAGATTTCAGCGGGTTTTTTGATAAAATAAAACTGAACAATTGAACGGTTTCAATATGTTGGTGGAAAGAATTTATTACTTTCCAATGAAGTCCCATATTTCTACGAAATTATATCCT
Organism: Lithophane semibrunnea; assembly: GCA_947363905.1. Classification (NCBI taxonomy): domain Eukaryota; kingdom Metazoa; phylum Arthropoda; class Insecta; order Lepidoptera; family Noctuidae; genus Lithophane; species Lithophane semibrunnea. The sequence continues at coordinate 16,297,247 of OX376197.1, forward strand.
AATTCCCGAAAAACTATTTGGTTAATATGCTAAAATCGTCCGGTGCTGTCTAGTTTTCAAATATTTACATTTTAAAGTGTCTTACAAGATTACAAAAATAAACATTTCATTTCATAAATCACTGGCTAATCTAAGAGTTACTTTCATTTATAATTAAAAAACGAATACCATCAAAAACAACACACCAACAAACCAATTACCAACAATCTCTCACTAGATGTCGCTACAACCCTAGCAATCTATAAAAGCCATACATTTTTCGAAACAGAAATGCAAGGAATTTCTCGAAGCAATCCGTACGCTTCGGACGGACAAAACGACGCGACAACTAGGTATAAAAAAGGAGCGCGGCAAATATATCTGTATACAAAGGAATTTTTGTACAAGAACGTCTTAATAAACGATATTGGAAAGCTGTTTTAGAAAATGTATTGTTTTAGAAGAAAAAACATCAGGAAAATGTTTAATGCATTTTCTTTGTATTCGTATTTACAGGCCATTTCCAATTCTGTTATGTGCTAACTAATGTTATGTACTAACCAGCGTGTATGTTACCATAATTCCATGGCATGTCAAGTGGTAAACTTATCTTTTCATACACGAAATCGCTTAAGGGGTCATTGTAGGTACTCTTCATTATGAAAAACTCTATGGGACCAAATCTGAAATCGTGAAAAAAAAAACAGCTTATCCCTACATTTTGACGAGCTTTGCGAACATAAATGTAGGGAACAGCTGATTTTTTTTTTGTTGTTCCGAAAGTTGTTCATAATGATGAGTACAATGACCCCTTAAGAGATTTTGTGTATAAAAAGTTACGCCTTATATAGGCTTACCTAATGCCTTAATGGTACAGGTAAGCCGAAACAGGGCTATGATGAGATCTATCAAAGAAAGAGCAGTAACTTCTAAACAGTACTAAATACAAGGAATAATAAAGAATCGTATCCGTCCATTTTAAATAACATAACGTCACGATTGTATTCCCCGAAGGGTTAGGCAGAGGTGTACACACATATTTCGCCAGCTATGTTAAAAGTCGGGCACAAATCCAGACTCCGGGCTGCTACCCCACTGTCATACGTTCTCTTTCATCATCATCTGCCTAGCCTTTTCCCAACTATATTGGGGTCGGCTTCCAGTCTAACCAGATGCAGCTGAATACCAGTATTTTACATACAGCGACTGCCTATCTGACCTCCACAACCCAGTAACTGGGTAATACGATACCCCTTGGTAAGACTGGTTGTCAGACTTTCGAGCTTCTGACGACCCGTAACGACTGTCAAAGATCCAGAAATGACAACCGGGACCAACGGCTTAACGTGCTTTCCGAGACACGGAGAAGCCTCGGTATGTAAAGATGGTCACCCATCCACGGCCCAACCCCGGCAAGCGTAGGTTAACCTGATGGATCGACCCGTGCGGCTGTTAGTACTTAGCCACGAGCTCCTCATACATTCTCTTTATAAAATAGTAGCATTCGATATTTCGATATTGCAACATTCCCTCTACATATCTTCTGACAGAAACATTGTCATAAAACACATCCTGACTGTGCGTTTGCACTCACAACAAAACATGTTGAAATCTCAATTTTCTGTCAATGTTCCATACAATTTTTGACAGGAACTAGAATGAAAACTTTGAAACATCTATTTTTTGCCAATGTCCCACACAATTTTTGACAGGAATTTTTCTCCAGTGCAAACGCACAAGTTAATCGCATTTTTACATAACACTAACTTAAAAATTATTTCGGTAAACACACGAACTTCGAATATATTAAATCGTTGCCAAATAGTATATCAAAAAGTTTTAACTGCAGGCAAAAATTATGAGTAAGTCCCACAATATATTATGCAGAACTTATTTTCGGATAAACGATCCATGTGAAATATTATCTGTGGATTATAGTTGAAAATCTTTAGTTTGGTGGGATCTGACTTAACGAGGATACGATGTCTGCGCAGGAACTGGTTTAAATGTGGTCTAATTTATAAAAAATTAAGAAGCAAACTAAGTTACCTGAACGTATTTTCAGGACATTTAAATAATACTGTTTCTGTATATGCATGACCCTGTGTCCTATTTCAAAGTCAAAGTCAAAACGTTTGGTGGGATCTGACTTAACGAGTATACGATGTCTGCGCAGGAACTGGTTTAAATGTGGTCTAATTTATAAAAAATTAAGAAGCCAACTAAGTTACCTGAAAATATTTTCAGGACATTTAAATAATACTGTTTCTGTACATGCATGACCCTGTGTCCTATTTCAAAGTCAAAACGTTTATTGCGAACTAAGCGTACAATGTTGGTGTTATGTTGGTACTTATGACTTAGCAGCCTTTTACAAGCATTGCAATTATTATTCGCCTGCCCTTATCATCCTAAATTAACATGCATTTTTATTATTTAATTATTTTCTTTTAAACATTAGAACAAAATATACTAATGTGCATTATGTCGCTTTTTGTTTGGAAAACCGAGACGCGCGTCTGTTGGCACGACCATGCGTTTAGGGTCACAGAACAAAAAGTGAGACATGAACACGACGACCGCGTATTCGCGCGACGATTGCCTTTAAATAGGACGCGGCCTGAAAGTCAAAGTCAAAAGTCAAATATATATTTTAAATAGCCACATAAATGGCACTGTTGAACGTCAAAAACAAAGAAATAGATGATATACCTTTTTCTTTTGTGTCGACATGAACTATAAGTTAGTCAGAAAGGCTGGTGGTAGCAGGACTGTCTGCCCAGGGTGCACTAGGCACACAGTTAATTAAATAATTCAACGAGTAAATGATCTTTATCATAACATGATAAAGGCGTAACTATTTGGTTTATTCAAAGAAAGAAAGAAAGAAAATAAATTGATTTGACCCAGGTAAGGCACACAATATTCACAGAACAAACAAAGAACAGAATAAAAATAGTATTACAGTAGTATTGTTTTGTAATAATATTGTAGTAGTTGCTAGTATTGTATTGTTATTGCTAACTAACATCCTACAGGCGAAGTTTACGGAAGAAGACCCTGATGAACATCCTTAGTTTTGGATGTTGTGGGTCAGTATAGGTTCAATGCACTCTATCGTATATCTTGGACATTGGGTCAGCTTATCAGGGTCTTTCTCAACAAGACTACGCGTGCACCTAACTACCTTCATAGGAAACACAGCTATTTCACGAAAACCCCAGTCTTTTCTTTATCGATCGATTTCTTGGACATCCAAACAGAATTAGAAAGAAAAGTTTATGTGGCAAAGAAACATGTGCATACAAAAAAGATAAGTTTTAACTCGAATAATAAAAAAAAAACGAAATAGATTTATAATCACGAGCACAGAGGCTCTAGACAAAGTGACATTCTATCATCGATAACGATGATGGAAAAGGCGATGTATAGGACTGACATAAGCTATCGAAAAGCTTATGTCAATGGTGTAGAAATACGAAACGCTTTCGAAGCGATTGTCACTTGTCTACTAGGCCCTCGGAATAGAAATAATCGGCAGCTGCACATCTTGACTGTGACCAGAAGACTTCCACTCAGCAATTAGGTCAATAACCAGCTGGGTTATGAGATAGAGTACGAAAAATCCTCTCCCCATAACAACACTGCACCTAACTACACACAACCCGCTGTCGCTACCTCTCGTCACCCACTCCAAACCCTGCTAATGCCGTGTAGAGCCGGTCATCACTTGCAGCGACGTGAACTGCGGAACTTCCAGCGATTATAATCAATTATGTACACGCGCTCGCTACTCCAACCTCTGTGTGCTACACCTAATGGTCTTTGGTTCACACATGGCTTTGTTTTTAAAAGGGTTTATTGTAGTTTCTGCGGAATACTGGAATGGGAAGAGGTTGTAAGGCTGTGCCACGCCTCTTGTATTATATTGTGTTGCTTTTAAGACCAGCTTTGGCGTTGTTCGAAGGTTTTGCAGGAAAAGTAGCAATGTTCGGCTCAGCGGATATGGCAATTCCCACACTGTCAATATTTTATATTTTTAAGTGAATTTGCACGGATATTTATTTTAACTTGATTATAGCTCGTGGCTAAGTAATGACAGCACGGGGTCGATTGAAGGTTAAGCTACACTTGCCGAGGACCGACCTCGGCAAGTGTAGCTTAACTTTCGATGGATGGCTCCGTGGATGGGTGACCATCCATTACATATCGAGACTCCGTGCCTCGGAAAGCACGTTAAGTCGTTGGTCCCGGCTGTCATTTTTAGACAATAATATTTTTTTTAGTTCATGACTTTATGTCCTCTAGAGGGCGCCATTTTTAATTTAATGTGACGTCACATTGCCGATAACCAGCGGAAGATCAAGACGATACCTCATTTGTCAAATTGTGATGAGTGGTTTAGAAGATAGGAGGGAACAGATGAACATACATACCGGTCAAAATCATAACCCTCCTTTTTTCTTCGCCGTAGTCGGGTAAAAATAAACATAAGAAACATCCCACAATAGACATGACTAATAACTCTCTCGAAGTCGTCACGACTAAACGGCTTCATAACGACACATCAATTACAATTGACAGCTTGACTTCAAACTAAAGACTTCAACTAATGACGTTCATAAGTCAGCTATTGTCTCTGGAGCGACGATGAGAAGGTCGTGATAGGATTAAGTATCTTTTATTTATTGAAATAAAGGCGTCTTTCTTTTGTTTTAGATTTGAAAAGATGAACGGTGTGAATGTGTGTTTTGAATCTAAAGACTGAAGGTAAATAAGTCTTCCTGGGAAAGTTATTCGATTCTCTTATTAATTAATTCTGGCGTTTGTAAAATGATTTTCTCTATGCTGTTTGGATAGTTTAAGTTACTGCTTTAGTTTAGTCCAAGTTGTATCAAAACGTAAAAAAAACTTTGGATTTAGTATTTACTCAACAAAACATAAAATAACATCATGCCTGTTTTCCCCATTTCACCAATTATATTTATTACCATGTACCTAATCATGTTCTCAAGTATCATTTATTCGAGAAAACTTATCTTTTTTATATGAAAGTCTTTCTGTGACGACCAACCAATTATTCTTTAAAAATCGCTCCAATTCGTAAACAAATTATTCGCCCTACTTATGCAACAACGTAATATACCTCTTACTTTTTAAAATAACCACCAGCTGACCACATCCCATCACTCACCCCCACAAATTACTGCCAATCGGACCAAACGCACCAGCTGTAAAATTCCCACAGAAAAAACCGTACCGGTCAAAAACTCGTTTAGTCCAGAGAGACATTTAATCGACAATTTGAGTCACTTCAAAGGCATGAGGCACGAGGCGCTCCACATCTCTCGAAAAGGTTTATTTTATTATAGAAGTTAATTATTCAACCGCTAACGTGGTTATGAAAGATGTTCAAGGGTTTTTTTGCAGACTATTTTACTGTAGAGATATCTAAATTATTACGATCACGGAAAGGTTTAATGATCACTATTGTATTATTGAAAAAAAAAAAAAAACTTTTTTTTATATAGCTTTTAATAATTTTAAGTAGCTAAAGGCACAAATTGGCGAAAACAGTTGCAGGTTACAACATACTTATTAGGCAAGTTATCATAAGCTGTCATTTAATTTGACAGACCCAACTATGTTATTTTCTCAAGAGTGCTTTTCATTTACTATCATCGTTGACTTAAATTAAATCAATTTATTTGCAAAAAAGTATTTGTACTTCGGTCTTAACATAAATAATCCAAATACATAATACTTAGGGCTGATTTCATCAAAGTCAGATATCTTTTATCCGTGGAATAAAATTGTCGTCTGACAGTTTTTGTAAGGAAAAACTGTCAAAAATTCAAAATTTATTCGCAGAATAAGACTTATACTCGGTATACAAGTTTGGTGAAATTCGCCCTTAGTCATAGAAATGTGACATGCAACCGTTTGGGTTTATAAAAGTAATTTAGATAAACCTACTCTAGCAGACATCATACTAATGCGGGTTTTCTGAAACGACGTTCACTAGATGGCAGCACTGAAACGTCAGGTCCGGGCACCTGTCAAAAGTGTCAAAGCGCATAATATTGTATTTTTTTTAGTCTTGACTGAATGATGAACGAATGAATGAAAGTAATGATGACTGTCAACATATGTTTTTATTCATTTTCGAAATGGAAGATCTGTCAAAGTGGCGCCAACTGGTGGCGTGAATTTTCATGAAAACTCTCATTATAGAACCTCGGAACCTTTCACATAACTATGCAAAATAATAACAACACAACCTTAAACAACAGAACAAAGTCTATATACAAGAACTAAACACGCATTAGCCAACAATTTCACACTAAACACTTTCGCGTACCTAATTATGAACACGGGCTAAGTAGAGACTCTGCTGATACTAATATCGGTACCGCCGTTAAGACAATCGCCCCTCATCGCGCTGATGCTGCTGCATAATCGGCCATTACTTTAATCTCTTCTGCTGAATCGAGAGAACATGTAGATGGAGCGGAATCAATTGCGTTGGAATGAAAATGTGGGAAAGTTTATAAGAACGAAGCTCATATTTAAGAGCTTAAGGGCGAATTTCACGAATGAAACTCAACACGATCAGGACATCTAAACCTCCCTCGAGCTGTCAGTGTTAATATGACACAAAAGTTCTGAGACTGACAGGTCTTAAACGTGTTTTAGATGTGCCGATAGCGTTTAGTTTCATTTGTATTCACAAATGAAACTAAACGCTATCGGCACATCTAAATCGCCTTATGATTTTATAAGCATTTCAGTTAATCAATTTGGAGAGCATTAACTAAAGTCACGTTCGGCACATCCTAGGTAGTGAACAGTCGCTGGCCTAGTTAATCTTCTGAATATGGAATCAGATGTAAGCTCGTAAAGAAACAAGAGGAGAGGAATCCTGTATCTGGGTCACCAAGATACAGGCTGTGCTTAGTTTGGGACCCGCTGTTAAATCTATCAAAAAGACTTCTGTTAGTTGGAAATTCATACTACTTTACTTACTTGTTACGTATAAGAACAATGAGTAAGTTTAAATAAATATGGGCATAGACAACTGATGAAGTGTTTTCATTCATTCAATCACTAATGATGGCGGGGTTGAGGGTTTTTTGACAGCGGTCAGCGAAATGAATTTGGATCGGTGCTTATGATTCTTTCACCAATTCGGGAAGTTTTAATAGAATGAAAATGCCACTGTTAACCTCGTCAAGAAAACGACAGAACCTCTAAAATTTAATTCAACAACAAAGTATCGAGTATTTCGGGACATCGCTAAGCGATTGGTCGACTCTTCACGTGACCAGAGGGCTGGCCTATTTTTAGCCCAAAGAATCAGCATTGCCATTCAACGTGGCAATGCTGCCAGCCTTTTGGGCACCTTTCCCATTGACAGCGATGCGGACGAACTCTTTGATGCTCAATGAGCCACTCCCCTTTATTTTTTTTCTTTTTAATTTTGTTATGTACATACATAACGTGTTTTTTAAAGTTATTTAGGTATAAATAGGTAGATTAGAATTATTTTAATTTATAATTCATTAATGTATCTTGATGTAAATAAATGAAAAGGGATAAAAAAAAAATAACAACGTTCTGTCCAATGTAGTTAGTGTTTAGCTCCCTTCAAAATGGTTGAGCTGAATGGTGTTGATCCATGCGTCATGTTCGTAAACGGGCGCCGTCAGTTGTGACGGGTCATCTCTTTGCTGCCATGGCTTATTTTAATTTTTGAATTGTTTGTATGATATAATTGCGGACGCTTTTAACGTGCTTTCTACATTGTTCTCACATGTATAATTTCAACATGAATGATGTAACCAATATCTTGTAACAATATTTTGATTTAAAAGAGTGCCCGTGGAGTTTCTTGCCCGTTCTTCTCCATAGGTACCTACTAGGCTTTGGAATGGGCAACTAGCTTCATATTTCTGACTGACCGACTCCTTGATAATTCAAAAGTGCCTGTAAATGGTTTAATTGAAATAAATGCTTTGAGTTTGAGTTTGTAATTTAAAGTGGAACCAGTATATCACCAATTATTTTTGGCTTTAAAATGCACAGTTTTATTTCAAATAAATAAACAAATAAATCACTCGACTTGGGATTATTGTAAAAGCCAATATAAATAACATCTCAACAGAGATTATTGCGCTATTAATAACATTGAAGAATGTTAATGTTGTTTACATTCTCCATTATGAGTCCGTTTTTGTCAAACAGCCTAATTATAAATATTTAAAAACGTTTTACGTAAGTGAAGATCCTCCTGATAATTGAAGACATTTTCAATCGTCTGAGACTGAAGTAAAATTGAGTGAAGTAACTGGATTACAAGGTATTACTTGTAGACTACACGGTTACTTGATTGTTCGTGGAACAGTTTTGCTACTTATCGCGTTAGGAGTTCCTACATCCAATAAAGATTTGATTTAAAATTTATTGTCCCTGACAATTTTCATCATACAATGTCCCTTAAAATTTTCGCCTTCGAGAAAATTTTCTGCCAATATATTTTAAATTAGAATTCAAGCCATCAAGCAAGACTGCAAGCAAAATCAAACGAAAGTAGAAAACTAATTCAGAACGCGGACCCTAGCAATGAACCGACAACTAATAGGAAACCGTTAAAGACGAAAAACAAAAACAAACACATTACTTCACCATCGGAATTCTAATGTGTTCCAAAAGCCAAACCCAATATGGCTCACCCCTGTACAAAAAGGCGAAAATTTAAATTTTTAATAGCACGCTACAACACCCCTGACGGTAATTTTTCCAACAATGACTAGCGGATTGAGATCATTTGTTCGGGAAACGGTGTATTAACTCGGAGAGCTAAAATGTTCGGTAATAAACAAGGCTGAACAAGGAGTCTTGTTGCCGAGTCATCTCACAAGAGCGGGTTTAAACTTGCGACTTGCAATTATAAGTGTAATATGAAATGATGGATTGATCCGACTGCTGCGGTCTCTGGAGAGTAGGTCTGTCGAATGGCGATGAGATAGATCAAGCATTGTTATTTATTGGATAATCCAATCTGAGATAATAAATACGGAAATGTTATTATTGACTAAAGATAAACCGAATTTAAGCCATGTCCTATCTACTATGGAGAACATATTGGCACTACCAATCCATCTACTAGATTAAGTTGGTTTAAGCAATTTCGCCTTTAATTTCAGCGGTAATAAGAGCCCGTGTGTTTCAATAAACTTTTCAAGTTACCCAATTTCAATTTGCCTAAAAGTTAAAACCAATCTTCGACAGGCAGTTGCCATGCTTTTCTACTACCGATTAATTAAACAAAATTCATGCGTCTAAAAGGTGTGTGCGAAAGTGAGTTTGTTTGTTTTTTACGCTTTCACGCTAAAACGGCTTAACGGATTTGGATAAAATTTGGCACAGGGGTAGACCATGACCTGGAATAGAACATAGGATACTTTTATCCCGATATTCTCACAGGATCGAGACTTACGCGGATGAAACCGCGGGGCGCAGCTAGACTCAAATAAATGGAATGCCCTAGCAAGTAATTTTAACAAATAAGTTTGCAGTGTCAAAATGGCGAGGCCTTTCACAATAAATTAAAGCCTTTTATTCTTTCCAAGGTTAACCTGACTCCGCCCGACAATACGCCAACTTCGCCCCGAATACATTTGTATGATTAATTGTTTTCACTCGTAGTTGTTCTTGATAGATTTTCATGCTTTCAACTTTAATTAATTTTGTGGAAATTGTTTTTTAAGGATGAAAAATTAAGAAGTATATTGTACTTAAACATTTTGAAGTAGACGAGCATTTAATTTAATTGTGTACAATAACTGCGAGGAAATATACATTCGATTTTAAATTTTAAAAATGATGGAAGCGACTTGGAAACAGTCGTCTTAAGAAGGGCCACGTTTCATATTTAAAATTATAAAAATTCAAAAGAAAAGACAGCAAGCAAATGTTTGCTGAAGAGCTTTTACAAGACTCAAGTCAGGCTAGCACACGTAGCATGACAACCAATAGAACCGGGTTGTCTACGGAAGAATAGACAAAATGACAGATTGTGATAGTTTATCTGTCGTTTTATCTATTCTCCCGTCGACAAAACCCGTTTCTATTGTGGTCATGTTAAGCGTGCAGGGGGCCTAAAACGGCCACATTAGCAATTCCTCTCAAAGAAAATCATTTCCTGAATTCCCAGCTGTCATTAGCAATTCGTCTAATTTGACACAAAAGTAATTCATAATGTGTGGACCATTTTACGAATCTCCATAGATAACTGTCAAACAGATGAATTATTTCGTAATATGAATCACACGCAGATAAAATGATGAATTGTCAGTTTGTGACATTTTACGATGATTCATAATATTTTCCTATTAAGATTCTGTCAAAGTGACTGTTTTAAGACCCCTGAGGGCCTAGACAAGTGACAATCGCTTCGAAAGCGTTTCGTATTTCTACAACGACTTTCAATAGGATTGACATAAGCTTTTCGATAGCTTATGTCAGTCCTATACATTTTTGCGTTTTCCATCATCGTTATCGTTGATAGAATGTCACTTTGTCTAGGGCCTCTGGTATGCATTACAAAGTCACCACTAATACACCCAACAACACACAACCGTACAATTTTCCAACAATTCCATGATTAACTCCGCAAAAGCTATCAGTAATTCATCAGTTAATAGCATTTAATTCAGCCATTGGACGCGAAACAATAGTTGTCAGTGGATAATGCGGTGCATACGACGTCCATTGATATAAACTGTTTTGCATCGATTCCGATGACCCATATCGTTGTAGATGTCCGTTTGCTAGATGCGGTATGGTGGCCGATTGTGATTGCGATTTGAATAGGCTTTTGGGGTATCTGAAGCGAATTTCTGTGTTAGATAGTCGATGTGGATTTAGCTTAGTATCGACAATCCTGCCATTATGATTACCTTGTTCCTGTAAGCCTGCCGACTTAGTTAATTATAATAAAACCTTACTTGGAAATAATCAACCATCGTGTCTCCTTTGTCTTCGATCATCAACTTACCTGAAAAACAGCAAAAAAAACAATTGAACGATCAATATTTTACACATTTATACTATTTTCAATTTTTGACCCTCTCCATCGTGCCATTCCTATTGGACCTTTGAGCCGGATAAAACTGCACCCTAATTGCGTAATGCACGATCGGTCAGAATTGGAATCGGTTTTAAACAAATGTCTAATCCATTGCTTCATAAGTTCGAAAACAAAACTGCTCACAAACTTAAATGGAGCAATGGATTAGACAATTGTTTCCAACCAATTCTGATTGATCGTGTATTACGCAATTAGGGTGCAGAGGTCCTAGACAAGTGACAATCGCTTCGAAAGCGTTTCGTATTTCTACAACGACTTTCAACAGGATTGACATAAGCTTTTCGATAGCTTATGTCAGTCCTATACATTTTTGCCTGTTCCATCATCGTTATCGCTGATAGAATGTCACTTTGTCTAGGGCCTCAGGTCCTTCATTCGAAAACTCCGAAACTGATCTAGTATTATTGTTCTTTGGTAATCCCCGTCACCCGTATGATAAACATGGGGCTCTGAATAATGAATGCGGCCTTTAGAACGCAACCAGCAATCAATTGTCTCATAAATATTAAGTTGAGCAGCTAACTGCACCAGACAGGGTAGCCTTTACACAATTACTTTGAAGCAGATAATTAGACTGGAGAGTTAAAGGTAAACTAGGGTACTAGCCGATGCCTGCGGCTTCGTCCGCGTGAATGTCTTACATACTAAAACCTTCCTCGACAACCACTGTATCCATTGGTGAAAACAACATGAAAATCGGTGCAGGAGTTTTTGAGTTTATCGCGAACAGAGGCAGACGCGGCGGAGGATTTTGTTTTATAATATGTAAGGACTAGCTGCGCCCCGCGGTTTCACCCGCGTAAGTCTCGATCCCGTGGGAATATCGGGATAAAAAGTATCCTATGTGTTAATCCAGGTTATAAGCTATCTGTTTGCCAAATTTCATCCAAATCCATTCAGTCGTTTTTGCCTGATTGAGTAACAAACATCCAAACACACAAACTTTCACATTTATAATATTAGTAGGATTAGTATAGATTAAGCCATCATAATTACAATATTAGGACTCTTAGGGCAAGATTCACAGACAACACTTTGACTTTACTTTGCTAAGTAAAGCAAGCGTCGCATTCGAATGAGTTCATAATCGTATGCGACGCCTGCTTTACCTGTTTATTCATATAGCATTAATGTTCATGTTCGACTGAAACGCTTGCTCATATTCGCATATACGAATAATGAATATTAACAGTTGTTGCATCAGTAAGGTTCAAATTCGGTTGCAATACTTTACTTAGTTCAGACACGCGACCCCGGACCTACCACCACCGCTTATAGCAGTATTATTTTAATATTACTTCAGTGTAGGAAAGAGATGAAGCTCTACAGGACGTATAGCTCCATCTCTTGCCCCCACTGAAGTAAGATCAAAATAATACTGCTGTAAGCGGTGGTGGTAGGCCCCCTGTAAATTTGCCTTTAGAGTCATTACCTTATGATTTGTTAGACATAAATTACTCGTAGATTATGTGAGACCAGTCACGAACACACAAAAACAATATATCTTCTGAAACCCACTTGAACATCACTGTATTATTATCTCTATTGCATAATATAACTTGTTGAATAATGAAACCAGTGCAGCAGCTATCAATTGTTTCATAAATATGAAGCAAAACAAAATGTGTCAAGCCGATCGCCAGACGTGTTGTTTCACGAGGTCACTGACCTGTAGTAGGGTTAGCTGGTCTTCAAAATCAGGTATTAATTGGGCCATCTATTGTTTGAAAAACTGGACAAGTGCGAGTCGGACTCGGACCTGAAGGATTCCGTACTGAAGAATTAATATCGACCATAAAACACCGAAGACAACACGTGTCTTGTACCCTTTAGTTATTAACTTTATTTGTTTTTTTATTATTTATTGTTATAGCGGCAATAGAAATACACAATCTGCACGTTGACAAAATGACAGATAAGCAATCACACAATTTTGTCTATTCTTCCGTCGACAAAACCCGTGTCTACAGTGATCATGCTACGCGTGCTGTGAAAATTTCAACTGTCTACCTATTACGGTTCGTGGGATACAGCCCGCTGACAGACAGACTGACAGCGGAGGCTTAGTAATAGAGTTCCGTTTGGCATCCGTCGTGTACGGACCCCTAAAAACGAGTATCAGGTTTTTGATGTTGTAAAGGTGCAGTTGCATTACGATCGTGCAATGTGCATTACTTATTGGTAAACTTGTTTGCTCCCAATCACAGTACCTATTACCCAAATTAGACCCTGTAGGTGATCCTTCTACAATTCAAAGGTCTTTTCTCAAACAGAGCCGAAACAAACATTGATTATCACTGAGCGATCGCAATGTCAGACCAGAGGCCCTAGACAAAGTGACATTCTATCAGCGATAACGATTATGGAAAAGGCAAAAATGTATAGGACTGACATAAGCTATCGAAAAGCTTATGTCAATCCTGTTGAAATTCGTTGTAGAAACACGAAACGCTTTCGAAGCGATTGTCATTTGTCTAGGCCCTCTGGATACTAATAGTAACTAATGAGTGCACTAGAGCTTATGAAATTAGATTAGGCCTTGGTGCTTAAAAATCGGGGCTAGTCCATAAGACCTCCGGGACCCCATGACGTAATGTTAAGTGAAACCAATTGCATACACATTGAAAACCTATACCAGAAGAGTAAGAGATTTCGTGCACTAGACGGCCACGGCCACGACCAGTGATCGCAGCGACCAGGTAAACTATAGAAACCGATACGAATCGCGCGCTCGGTCGCAATGGCTAACTAGCCGCAGACCATACAATACCACTAGATTGACCGAAGTCGTGGCCGTCTAGTGCGCGAGATCCCTAATATAGAGCATCAAATAGGTACTAACATAATTTGCATTGACAAGCCATACCATTCAACTGCATGAAATTCCTACCATATGTTAATCAGAACTACTTCAAACCCACTATCTCCTAAATCACCACTTCGTTACCAGCAACGGTTTCCGTTTCGCGTTGTCCTAACCGAATGAAACCGATTCGATTAAAGTTACTCGATTAGATGCATGGAGCTCGAATAGATGTAGTTTAAGGAATGAGTTACGATGTCTAGGTTATTTGCATCTATGATTTTATCGAGTTACTGCAACTGGTCTTGCTAATTTGGCCGAGTAAGCCATCAATCAAGAATATTTATGGCCGTTCAGAATGACAGTTGTTTGGTATAATCTGGAAACAGGTTATAGGTTAACCCTATCGAATATTGCACTCAACTTTGTGTAAATTATTTCATAACTACTGCCTACCGGTGAAGGAAACTGTCCGAGAATCAAAAAATTCGTAGACATGTGACATCCACCTGCACTGGGCCCGCGTGGTGGATTACGGCCCACTCCTCACAGAGAGGGGGCCTGCGTACCATTCCCAGCAGTGGGAACATCATGGCTGATCAAGCTATCGACTATTAATACTACTTTATATTCCGTTACAGTTGGAACTGTAATTGAGAAAATTAATGAACAGAGCTTAATCAAACCTTTAATACAATCGAACCCCATGCTTCCCTTTTTTAATTCAACTCCCTCATACCCTCCCATGAGTTACAATTCCCGAATTCCGTATTCCAGATTCGAATAAAGAAAAAAGCAAACGAACTCAAAGCAATTACCGTTACAAGTTTTATTGCAAGTGAGACGTGAAAGTTACATATGACAACCCTAGACAACTGTTTTACTATGAATAAATCTATTCACTAGGAAACTGGGGGTACAATAAAGAGATACGTTATTTATGGCACAGAGTAAAAATGTTTTTTATGTTGACGTAAGCGCCACTGGGCGTAAATCAAATTCGTAAGCGTAATATTCTTGATGTAACGTCTGTCGGGGCCGTAATATTAAGTTGACTTACAAGTTTTGACGACCCTAGTCCGTCATAATATTAGTGAGTACCTACATATTTGCTATCGGCATTCTCGCATGTTTTATGAGAAAAGTAAAATTTGCAAGTTACACTGAGTTCAGCGATTTTGTAGGGTAGCGAATGAGTAACGTTTCGAATTGTATGTAACCTAAATAAGTTATGAATTTGTCGCTGAATAAAATTTATTTTGTCTGTCTGCTGATTTATTTTATGACTCTATTCATGTTATAAGCTTATTCACTTGTCTCTGAATTTATTATGGCTGCAAATGAGGTTATTCTCTGCACCTTTATTGTAATAATATCAGTCTCCAATTCTTCCGGTGCAGGCCAAGGACCTTTTCTCATTCAGATAGATTTCAGACTATTAAGTCCAGAATTCTTTACGATATTTTCCTAGACCGATAGTGTCAGGCAGGCCGCGTCCTAACCAAAAACAATCGCCGCGCAAGTAGGTGATCGTGTTGCTCTTTTATATGACAATACTTGCAAGATTAATCAAGTCGCGTTTGGTACGCATTATTCAGGTATTATCGCGTATTCGGGCGGCGATCTCTTTTGGTCAGGACGCAGGGTTATAGAATAACTGAGCAAGTGTCCATATTCTGCCAATTTCATGTCATATCAGTACATGCGAAGTCCTTAACCCTCCTGCTGCTACCCAATAATAATTTATTCAAATAACAAACGGAGTAATATTGCCTCAAATGGTGAAAGGGTTACGGAACTTGCGTGAGAAGGCATCGTCTTGATGATCATTAGGGGACTAATGTACTAAAATTATAGCCCGCAAACAAATTATGGTACGCCAAGTCGGAGGACGCGTATTTATGCATGTTGGTGTCGTATTATTGTTAATCAGAGCTTACTAATGGCTTGGAGGTAAAACATTTTCCTCAGTTGTTCTCCAATAACCAGCGATTGAATAACTTTACTTCATAAAAGATAGCTTGATCTCTGCGACAGCTGTCATTAAAATGAAACAACGACTCAAATTAATCAAATGAATTCAAACTGCATCAAATCAATTTCACATTTGAATGATTGCGATCATCATGATTTGGATTGATTTTGAATTGAAAAACTGACATTCCTAGAATTCATTTGAGTCCAATTCAATTGGAATTGGACTCAAATGAATTCTAGGAATGTCAGTTTGACATTCAAGCTATCTTTTATGTAGTATAATTGTTGATGAAGACTGGTTGTGATTGCAAGGAGATTTTCTTGCGTATTTACCTCAGAATCATACAAGACCAATACAACGAGGACGGAATGAGGCATCGAGGAACAACATCAAAAGAATATGAAGGAGAAGGAATCAAACTACTTATTATGTTTCAAGCGTAGTCATTTGTTTATATCAGGTTGTCTATAGTCTACCATATATCTTGACTTGTACAGCCAACACTTAACATAAAACAGGCAGCCAATAACCAAACTCCAACAAAATAATAAACATCCACTATCTAACAGTTGTCACGAAAACGCAATGAAACACACGTCGTTCCTCCATCGCGTATCGTTGCCAAATGTCGCCTGGCTACCCCCACTACCGTCCTAACCCCCCACTACTTGCACGTGCAAGCGCAATAATAGCCGTAATATCGAAGCCGATTTAACGACATGCAATGAAACACGGACAGTGGAGGGTTAAATGTGAAATGTTCTGTATTGTTTTAACCTTTAAGCTGGATGGGGTTTGAATTATTGGTATGGGCTGTCTGGGGTTGTGAAGGGTTATTCTTAATTGTTAGATTATGACTTTTTATAACTATGATTTAATGAAAACAGTTTCTGTTACACAGTTCACCGACAAAAGTAAGCTAAGCAACTATTAAAAAATTCTAAGTACCTACCTTATTTGTTATACTAGGTACTTACTAAATATTTTTAAAACCTAACTGTCAAACTTTTTCAAACCCACAAATTCTCAATTCCAAATTCAAACATTCAAACGAAACCAATCACAGATCGCAAACTTACATCTAAAACGTATCAAACATTCAAGTCAACCCCAAACAGCGCGGTCAAAGTCGACCGCAAAATAAAAAGCCGCAGTGACTGAGCTTTTAAAAGAAAACACCAGTTGTTAGGTGACCGCTTGCCGATCGCGATAGCCTGCGACGACATTGTGGGGGATTTATCGCCGGCCACGCTGCACACTTAAGTCCCCGGGAGCTAAAAAGGAAAGTTTAAAGTCGTCGCCGTCGCAGGGTTAAAAGGTCGCTCGTGTTGTATGTGTTTTTATGTGACTTTACTTGGCGAGTGATTGGGAAAAAATGTTCGAAACTCTGATTTATATTAGGCTCAGGAAGTATTTGGATTGAGTAACAGGATGGGAACAAGATATTTTTCAAGCAATTTGATCGGATCACAAAAACGGCAGTAGTCCAAGTTTTAAAACGAGGTCTGTCAAGCGAGCGCATTTGAATAGGTTCAGTTTCGTTCGGAATGCCTCATGAAATTTACTTCAATAACCTTCTAATTCTGCGACTCCTAGGACTTGAATTAATTATGTATGACCTACAGTCTACACTCGCTGTCTAACACTAGGTATTTAGAACAAATATCTAGTGTAATTTATCGCATGTTTATGCAAATGTCTGGTGGCATTCAAATTCAAACGCAACGCATTAACGTTGCACTTTACAAAATAACACATAATTTATTGTTTTAAAATGTCAGTGGTTATTTGCCATTAAAGACTCGGAGAGTTATAGTAGTCCGTTAAAAATTACTTTGGCAGTCTTGAAATATTCTACTATTCGTAGTAGAAATAATAAAAGTAAATATAAAAGCATTAACTATAGCATATTCAGCCTATAATGTTCTCGCTGCTGTGACACAGGCCTCGTCTCTGTGAGAGCGAGTGGGCCCAGTGCGGGTTGGTCACATGTATTCGAATTTCGGTTTCCTCACGATGTTTTCCTTCACCGTTTTGAGAGCAGTGGTGATGAAATAATTTACACAAAGTAAAGCACTCGTAAGTATGTCTCTATATCAAAGCATTATATTATATCAAGAAAAAAATTAAAAAAAGTTACAGAATACTTTTAAAATCTAGCTAAGCTAAAACTGCATTGTTCTGACATTAACAACAGCTTGCAATTCCAAAATGTACAAAAATAAGCGAAACGAAGCAAGAAGGAACAGTCTCCGGCATCAATAACCACACGGCTCATTACGGAGATAATTGAGATGATAACGCAAATGCGCCGCGACCAACGACAACTGCCAAATATCAGAGATGCGAGATTGTGAGATGAACGAGACGCTGATGTTGGCACGGCTGGCTACTGGAGCGGGGGCTAGGGGTGGCAATGAGAACAAGATTTTGCTTGTAAAATTCATCTGCCTAGCCTTTTTTCCCAACTATGTTGGGGTCGGCTTCCAGTCTAACCGGATGCAGCTGAATACCAGTTTTGCTTGTAAAATTAAGAAAGAAAAATACAGAAATTAAATTCAGAGCCTGTTTCACAGTACCTATCTGTCTGAATATATAAGCACTATCACACGATAACACTATGTCTGAATAGAAAGAACGAAAGAAAATACATTTAATCGCACTAAATAAAAACAAATTGGGGGAAAAAGAGAATGAATGAAATTCAAATAAAATTTAAAAAGTTATCCGGAACTTATCCAGAGGTTAGTGTTCAAAATATCGAAGAATAAAAATATAGATCTGATGACGTATTGTATGAAATATGAACTAAGGCCGACTACGGAACAACGAACTGTAAAGTATGAAATGACGTCTAGCGTTCACCATATTGTATTTCATTTGACGTCATACAGTCTAGTCTAGGAGTTCTAATATACAGTCTAGGTCAAAATGAGTCGATTACTCATCTTTACATTTAGCTAAGCTTGTAAAATTTACAAAACTGGCCAGTAAATGCTATTTCAAAACAAAAAAGAAAATGGACAAAACGCATAGAAACTCATTCCACGTTCAAAACCTCCTACCTACGTAATAAAGAACAAAAAAAAAAGTAACGACCACTAAAATTTAAATAAAGAACCTAATATCTACGGCACTACCAAATTCACAAAAAAAAAAATGTTAATTAAATCAGCGCGCAATAATCCGTCAAGTGGATTATTTGAATGCATAGTTCGCGTGAACATCATTAAAGATTAACGCGGTATGTAGGCTACCCGTCGCACGCGAGCACGTGGACTTCGCACGCGATGCACGGTGATGACTTTGCGGATAGCTTTTGCCATGAGAGAATTATGCATCTTTTACAGGTTTTTTGTGACAAAATAAAGGAAGACTTTAGACTCCAATGATATTATATTAACAGATATGTTATACACTCACAAAACAACCGAAAAAAGTGTTCCGCGCAGCAGCGGCACACATACCCACGTTTCATTCATTTTACATTTCACTACAAGTAAAAACGTTACAATTGGAATGTTTTCGAGTCTTCACGATTGCGCGCTTATAACATATCTGTTAATTTAATATCATTGTTAGACACACATCTTTACCGTCGGCAAAAAATACCAGTTTTTTTCACTATAAATATTTTTAAGCTGGTCCTTTTTCCACCAGGAAATTCTCAGTGCGAGCCAAGAGTCTGGATTTGTACCCGGTTATGGCAATGGGCTCGCCCCCTACTACATACGACTTAAACATAACTGTGGAAATGTGGCTTTACTAAAGGAACACCTCTGTCTAATCCTTAGGGAATACAGGCGTGATTTAGACAAAACTTGCTGACTAAGAGACAGACAACACACAGGCTAACTACTACTCACTAAAGATAAACTTAACTTCAGATCGGATCTCCTAAAGGTGATTGAAGTTTATATACAAGCGAAATATCCGGCAATAGCTATATAATAATAAAAATTAAAAAAAGTAAATAACGCACTGAATGTTGTTGAACTGTCAAAACGAAACAAATTAATCATAAACGGTTACGAAAATAAGTTACGCAATTAGATAGCTGAATACATGTATTTTGGGTACCAGTCTTGTCAATTGGTATCGTGTTACCCAGTAAATGGGTTGTATAGGTCAGATAGGCAGTCGCTCCATGTAAATCACTGGTATTCAGCTGCATGCGGTTAGACTGGAAGCCGATCCCAACATATTTGGGAAAAGGCTAGGCCGATTAATTGTCATGGAGGGCTAAGTCCAGCGGTTGACGTCTTTCGACTGAAATGATGATGATGATCTTTGTACTCAGTACCTATTAGTATCTGCTTGTGAAATAACTAAAGTGTAAACCTCTAAGAAATGGTCGCAAAACACAATATCACAAGGTACATCGATCAACGTACAAACTCCATTCACGATAAATCCTAGACACAAAATCCCATTTAATTTCTCAACTAACAATATGACAGCCCTGACTTCGAGATAAATTTACGCGATTTGGACATGATTAATGCCAGCCCGGTCGCCTCCTACCCGATAAGAAGTGCGATAGTCCTTCTACATATAAAGTCAGCCCAGTATTTAGTGTAACATGCTAGTACGCTACCGGAATAAAATCGAGCATTAGTTTAGGAGATTTGACCGCTGGGACACACTTAGATATGGAATGGTTAGATAAGGATGTAGAACTATTGGTCGTATCTTTTACGCCCTTTTAGCCTAAGGGCTGCTGTATTTCCCGAAGGATTCTTAAACTAAGATGGTATCGTGTACCACACCGAGCGCTGGACGGAAAGTCTCTTTGCGTCCAGCGCTCGGTGTGGTAACACGTCGTGTTCTGGTTTGCAATGGTAACTATGGTATCTTGTGTCTAAGTTAAATCTAAATTTTGTCAGATTCATACACATAAAACGTAGAAAATGGTCGAGACTCTACCACCAGTTTACCACCACCACCAGTTACCAGTCAAGTACCAGTTAGTTTTATAAAAGCAGAACGCAATAAAACAGTAAATAAAGAAATTATCATCCACTATTATCCACTCCACAAACCACTTAACACAGAATTAATTCGTTACAATAAATTGAAATCTACTAACAGTTCAAACAGAAGAACTCTCAACATTATCATTGGCACTCAACCTTATTTTACACAAACATTTATTCGAAATCGAATGAAAAAAAGAAATTCGCAGCTTCCCTTCAAAACCTCTGACACACGAAGCGAGATATACCTGGCGCGAGTACAATGCGCCTTTAACACAATGATCGACAGACGCTCCACCAAATATACATTTAAAAAGGCAAGGTGAAGGAACTTGAGGGAGGAAAAGAAATCTATAAATTTTTAGCGTCGGCCGAGAAATCAGTAGGACATAAATTGTAAAAAGGCGACGTCGAAACGAGGAGAATCGTCAAATGGTGCGGGATACATTTTAGATATAGATAGGGTTGCTAAGCGGTGAAAACTTGATAAACTAGCTGAAGATAAAAGGAAAAAGATTTCCTCTAATATTGGAGCTTGAGGTTGAACAGTTTTGATGTGGAATTGGAGAAATATAGGGTTTAGAGTGTCGGGAAGTTCTTTTAACGTTTCAACGATTTCAGTTTAGAACTCGTGGGGAAAAAAGGTACGGTTCATTTGATTTGTCGTGAACTTTTCATTAGGTTATTCTTTTCTTAGGTTATTATCAATACTTCAACTTAATCATCTTCCAAATTACAATCATTGAGCTCCTTAAACTCGGAGTGGAGCTGCACGATTACGATGACAAATGCTTGCACTGACTGGACAGGTCCACTCAATCTGTGTGGTTCTTTCCTCAAAAGACCATTTCAGACACCAATCTACATGATCTTCACATGATCTGACCAAGATTATGTATGGACTTTAAAATATACTGTGACAGTTTATTTCGGCCTTTCTTCTCAGAGTAGTCAGATAGGAAAAGCCGAAATCATCTAGTTTTAAAAATGTTATTGACATGTAAAAGTGTTTGTAAAAACCTACTTACAGAAATAAAATCAATTATCATTTACAAAAAAAAAGATCAGGCATTTATCATACATCAAGCCGAAAAACATACAACTACCCTATACGAAAATAGCTTAATTATTAACAAAGAAATAACGTTCAGCGGCAACCCTGCAAGCGGTAGCGAAAAGCGTGGTGCTCGGGAACTCGGAAACTCGGCAATGTAGGCAGTAGACAACTGGAGATTTATGCTCGAATCTGGTTACCGGTAATACAACGTCGTTATGCACTACACATGAACCAGTTTTATGTTTATTTAAGTGCACAACTTATCGCATTTAGTTTTTTAGGGATCCGTACCCGATGGGTGCCAAACGAAACCTTATTCCGTTGTCCATCCGTCTCAATCCTACTGACAGAGACGGACGGACGTATGTCTGTCTGTCAGCAGACTGTATCTCGTGAACCGTAATAGGTAGAGTTGAAATTGTCACAGATTGTGTATTTCTATTGCCGCTATAACAGCAAAAAATAAAAATACAATAAAGTAAAAAATTGAAGGGGGTGCCCATATAAGAAATGTGTTTTATCCCGGCTCTTCTCCATAGGAAAGGATCAATTGGAACCGTGCATGTAGCTTCTCACGTTTTATAATTGCCCATAAAGGTTTATGTAAAATATTTGAATTGAAAGCTCAAAGGACCAGTCATTTTAATTGAAATTACTGGTCACAAAAAAAAAGGTATTTAAAATCCGTGCATGTAGCTTCTCACGTTTTATAATTGCCCATAAAGGTTTATGTAAAATATTTGAATTGAAAGCTCAAAAGACCAGTCATTTTAATTGAAATTACTGGTCACAAAAATTACTGGTCACAAAAAAAAGGTGTTTCAAATGATTGTGACACTTAGGTTATAAGATCTCATCTGTACCAAAACAATGTAATTCTAGCAAATAAACGTTTGATTGATTGACTTTCATCTTAACTGTTTTTTCTGTTTTACTTTTCAATAATAGCAACATTCAAATAACAAATGTATAAGCAATTGAAGAGCTTTAATAAAATATAGAGAGCACTTATTTTAAAGCTTCTTCTATACCCACGCAAATTATTATCAAATTGAAGTCTCAGACACAAAATTTGTATTAAAATAAATATTTAGTAAACGTTTTTAGTTCACATATTATATGAAGCACGGCCTTAGGCTTTTCATACATTTTAATATATTCATATCAAAGGCTTTGTGGAACATAAAAGATTTTCATTTACTTAACGTCTTTTCAATAAGGTAGTGCTCATATTTTCCTAAATTAAGCCTGTGCCCGCAATAGACGGATCTACGAAACCTTTAAAGTAGCACATGCACTATGAAATTTGAACTTTGACGTAAAACCAACCAACAATATAACTCTTATCTCATTATAATAAGGTATTAATTAGAATGAATGCAGAGAGTTTGATATATCTCCTTTTAACTAATTTCACTAGATATTATAAAACAAAGTCCTCAGCCGCGTCTGTCTGTCAGTCTGTTCGCGATAAACTCAAAAACTACTGCACCGATTTTCATGCTGTTTTCTCCAATGGATAGAGTGGTTCTCGAGGAAGGTTTAAGTATACAATAACCGTATAATAACCCGTATTTCGATAATAACGAGCTTTCGTAAAACTCTATGAAACGTGACGTGAAAAACAAGGTTCGTTAGTTAGGACCACATTCTTACATCTTTCAAGACTCAAATCCGTGCTAAAGGACCAAGTACACGCGTCTCAAAACACTTAATCCTAGAACTAATACAGGGCAGCAATCTTCTTGTCATGGAGTGTCGCATCGTAACTCAGTGTTAAGCTGATAACGCCTCCTTATCTTGCGTGTCGCCTGTCGACGTTTTGTTTAGATATCGGCTGAGGGGGCGACTTTGTGTTTGAGTATAGAAAAGATATGAGTCAGGGATGTGAGACTTTATACGCTCAAATCATCGTCTGCCGAGCCTTTTCCCATGTTGGGTCGGCTTCCAGTCTAACGGTATGCAGCTGAATACCAGTATTTTACATGGAGCGACTGCTTATCTGACCTCCACAACCCAGTAACTGGGTAATATGATACCCTTTGGCAAGGTTGTCAGAATTTCGGGTTTCTGACGCTCACAATCGACATAAAATCAATGACGTCTAGAAATTATAATCTACTGCCCGCGGCTTCACCCACGTGGACCCTAATTCTTTTTCTAAAACAACCGAAGTTACTCCTCTTAAAACATCACCTATCTGCTAGTGAAAGTCCCGTGAAAATCTGCCCAGCCGTTTCAGATATTAGCCGAAATAGACAGATAAAAATTTCTTAAATATTTTTTGTTTGTTATAAGTACAGTATGTACTTTCATATTACATATTATACAATTAGGAAAACCCTGTTATTTTGAAATTACAAACAGACACTTAAATTTTATTTATATTTGTATATAAGGTCTATTTTTTCATACACGAAATCTCATTAATAAAGTCAGTTGTTCTCTACATTTATGTTCGTATAACTCGTCAAAATGTAGGGAACAGCTGATTTTTTTTCGCGGTTTCAATGTTGTCCCATAGTGAAAGTTGTTGATAATGATGAGTACAATGAACCCTTAAAAATTTCGTGTATGAAAAGATACACCTTAAATAGATGTGTAGATACCATAATAAACTGATTTATTTTAACTTAAAGACTTATGCTAACTATAATAATAATTATGTACAAGGGAAAATTATCAAAGCGCATCAAAATTTCGTCCGCGTCGCTGACAACAGGAAAGGCTGGCAGCATTGCCACGTTGTATGGCAATGCTGATTCTTTGCCCAAAAAATAGGCCAGCCCTGATGTGTAGATTAAAAATCTTTTTCAGAGACCCACGAGATTAACTAGAAGCCACCTTTACTTAATCCATCAGCTTCTAGTACTTAGCACACACCTATTAGTTACCTTTCGATTTTTTGGTCCTTAGCAGATAAGAAGGATTATTGTGCCATAAATCTTTCCGCCAGTTACTTAAGCTATCATTAATCAAATATTTTACTATGATATATTTACCTGATCGTGAAATATGATCGTGTCTAGATAATGTTTTAGTGTATTTCAAACTAACGGTAATAATGGCGTCAGATTTATAATTTTCTTGAGAACATACCTGTAACAATAGAAATATATCATTAAAAATATTGTTCAGGAGTGAAAAATAGCGAGCATCCTAATATTGAAGAATGTGAGGACTATGTGGATATTTATTTTTCGTTCTGTTAGTTTTAGCGAAGGTCTGGCAATTTGAGAACTTTATGCGACCTACCCAAACGTCCTTTCTTTGGTATTGTTCGTCGAGTCGTTGAGCTCCACTATTACTGACAAATGCTTGCACTGACTGGACAGGTCCACTCAAATCTGTGTGGTTCTTTCCTCAAAAGACCATTTCAGACTCTTATCTACATGGTCCTCATATGGCCTGACCAAGATTATGTCTGGACTTTAAAGGAGACTGTGACCTCTGAGTTTGTTTCAGCCTTTCTTCTCAGAGTAGTCAGATAGGAAACGCCGACCTCATCTAGCTTATTTTTACAACTTTTTAATATGACGTGTAAAAGTGATTCCAATATCCTATTTACAGAATGAACAATTTCATTTCATTTCATTTCATTGTGTATCGTGTAAAAGTACCCTAGTAAAATTACGAAAAATATAGACAGAAAATATAATAATATTCATATACAGGGTGTTAGGGTAAACACCGTTATCCTTGCAACCAGTGGTTTGGTTACATTTATAAAACGTAAAATCAATGGCAAATTACAACTTTTTTTTCTTTTTTTTAAAACTACATTTTTCCACAAAAGACGCAAGTTCGTTGCTCTATGCGCTAGGGCAACGAACTTCCGTCTAAACACTGGCAGGGGGTGCGGGACGCGACCTGGCCGGCCGCGAGCGCGACCCCTCCCTCAGTTAGTCAGCTGTTTCGCTAGCGAGCACGGTGTCGGATAGAAACTTTTTAAAATCTTTTAATGAAAATAACGTTTTTTTTTTGTTGTTTTCGGTCTTTTATGTTTATATTTTAGTCAACTACCCATGGTTTGAATGACAAGACTGTTTACCCTTACAGCCTGTATATATTATTTTACACCTAACACTACAATACAATACTAATAATTTGTACAAGTATGTAAAAAGGGGGAGGAAATAATTATTAAAGGATATTCATATTCATACTAATATTACAAATTCGAAAGTAACTGTGTGTCTGTATGTTACCTTTTCAGGCCTAAACTACTGAACGGATTTCGACAAATTTTTTAGATGGCGTCCTGGGGACGTAGGCTACTTTTTTATTAAAAAATAATAAAGAAGAAACATTCCCGTGGGAAGATATCCGGCATTCACGGGGGCGAAGCCGCAGGCATAAGCTAGTTTCTAAATATTTTCGCTTCCTACCTCAAGTTCAGTACCTATGAACAATATCTCCTTATAATCTATACTAATATTATAAAGCTGAAGAGTTTGTTTGTTTGTTTGAACGCGCTAATCTCAGGAACTACTGGTTGGAATTGAAAAATTATTTTTGTGTTGGGTAGTCCATTTATCGAGGAAGGCTATAGGCTATATAACATCACGCTACGACCAATAGGAGCGGAGCATAAATGAAAAATGTTGCAAAATCGGGAAAAAATATTCCTTATTGAGAGCTTCTGTTGCGTGCGCTGCGTAACCGGTTTAAGTTACGCAAATATCATGTATAATGAAATTGTTCCTCTTTAAAAGTTCTAAAAAAAAGTCCCCGACAGCATATGTCTATCTTTTAAGATTGCCTCACTATAACCATTTTTTATGGTAATCAAATGTGTTCGAAACTAATGCATTATTTGCGAAGGAGTTTTATCAACATAATATTAAAGCCCAAAACACACACAGAGCGGGTGCGGGGCGGGAGCGGGTCGGGTCGTTTTCATCGCGTGAGTCGCGCGTTTCATCGTGTTCACACAGAGCGCGGGCGCGGGGCGGCAGCGGGTCGGGCGCGGGCCGGCAGCGGGTCGGGCGCGGTTGTACTTTGACAGACGGCAGCGGTTGCAGTGTGAAAATGTTGGGTGACACGGACGAAGAATTTTTTTTTAACTTATTTTAAAGAGAAGAACGCGAAAATGGAAATGTTGTAGGTTCCTGACATTAATAAAAAAAAACATCAATATGGAGAATATCATCGATACATGTATTGCAACGAATGTAACGCCGCTACACCCACATTGCTATTCTGTAACCATCTTACCTTGAAAACTTAGGTGAAGTGAGAGTGGAGTGAGTCATTGTCATCGATACCTACCTACTGATGCTAAGACAGTGACAGTTCACTCCAAGCTCACTTTGATATTTTACTACACTTAGTTTTCACGGAGATATTTTTACAGAATAGCACAACCGCTCCCGTCCCGCGCTGTTGTGTCAGCGGGCGCGGCTCCCGCTCCGCGCCCGACCCGCGCCCGCGTTCTGTGTGTTGACATCCATATAATTCCTTGAATTACAATTTATGACACCCGCCTTACTCCCGCGCCCGACCCGCTCCCGCCCCGCGCTGTTGTGTCGGCGGGCGGCGGGCGCGGCTCCCGCGCGGGTCCCGCTCCGCGCCCGACCCGCGCCCGCGTTCTGTGTGTTGACATCCATATAATTCCTTGAATTACAAATTATTATACCCGCCGTACTCCCGCGCCCGACCCGCTCCCGCCCCGCACCCTTTCTGTGTGTGTTTTGGGCTTAATTCTTATTCAATAAATAGTTTTAAGCATCAAGAGTATTTATGTAGCAGCAAAATACTTTTTAATTCATTCGAATCGGACATTTAATTTCGAAGTAATCATCATGAATATAAAAATGCAATACGCAAACCGTTCGACGCCGTCGCGACGTTTCATATGTTCGCGAGGAGAGGATGGCCACACGGGTAGACCATGAACTGGAATAGGACATAGGATACGTTTTATCCCTATATTCCCACGGGATCGAGACCTACGCGGGTGAAACCGCGGGGCACAGCTAGTAATAATAATAAACGAGGCAAAAGGAGTATAATGTAACGATCGTAGCTGGTGATGTTCTGTAGTTTCTGCCCCATGGGAACAAGGCGTGAGTTTTTATATGTATATAATAATAATACATCCCATGCCGATTTCGGTTAGGATGACTTTTTTTCCTGACGACGTGTTCACCTTAACACCCTGTATATATAAAATCGGCAAAAAAAATCACGTTTGTTGATGTTCATGAGATACAGCCTGGTGACAGACGGACAGACAGACAGCGGAGTCTTAGTAATAGGGTCCCGTTTTACCCTTTGGATACGGAACCCTAAAAAGAAAAACTGGTTCTTCCCTATTCGATAAGTACTTCCAAAATGAAAGTACCGGAGGACCAGTTTTTGTTCGCACTCTATTTATTATTTAAACGTTTCAGAGGCCTCTGAATTATCTATTAGCGGGTTTATTCAGAGTCTAAAAAACTTTTACTTTAATTAATTATTTAGGTATTATTAGAATATTTGTACTCAAAAATTTCCGTAGCGTTAAGGCAAGCTTCTAGCTTCGTCGTATTTTCTGATCTTAGTTTGTAATCTCTATCTAGTTTGTAATATCTGTATCTTAGTGTGTCTTTGACTTCAAAACATCTGATTTTCTAGTACAAGAACGCACTCATTTGCTTTTCTTAGATTCTGTAGATAGCCGGGAAAATCGAAGGAAATGATATGATAGGACGTACGCCTTTCGTTCCAAAAGGACCAAAAAACAAATGTGAATGGTGATTATTTAAAACTTTACACAACCCATCTATACATATTATAAATTAAGTGACTTTTCATGTTTGTCTGTATGTCCGCGTTGTTCTTTTAAACCACGCAACAGATTTTGATGAGGTTTTCACCATCGCTTAGAGAATTAATTCCGGAAGACGTATGTGTATATGTTAAAGTATTAAAGTTACATTTATCTAAGAAATCTCGATATGTGTCAAGTAGTAAGAACCGTGCAAAGCTAGTCGCTAGTCTATGTAACGTATATAATATAAAATCTATATATATAAAAATAAATCCCTATTTCCCTCGGTCACGCCATCACGCGTGAACGGCTAGACCGATTTCGCTAATTCTTTTTCTGTTGTATTTGTTATTGTCAGGAGAAGGTTCTTATGAAAGAAAAAAATAAGAAAATTGCGCGGAATATTAGAAAATTTAAGAATAATTAACCACCTTAAAAAAATATTTCTAATCTATAATGTTAACCTTATGACGTTTGACATAAGAATTGACAGAATGCGTAATTGCTGACAGGACAACGTCTATCGGGTCAGCTAGTTAATATTAAAATTTAATTAACGTAAAAATAAAATTTTAAAACTTAAATTTAAAATAATCCTGTAATGTTTGCAATACACGCAGCTTATCGATCTCCATATGAGATAATATTTACGAACATTGTCGCAACCTGTGCCAAGGAGTGAACGGTGCAATAAAAATAACAGCCGGAGAGGTGCGTCGGTGACACGTAGAAACTGAGCCGGGGTACCTCTCACACCGTAGTGTTACTTGCTACATACCAAGTCATTGACTGAACAAGACTGAGAATTGATTCAGGCGTGATTGCGGAAATCCATTATTAAATACAATAGACGTAGATATACATATTTAGTAACCTATTCCGGTTAACTATTGCATAAAAAACCCTGTAAGAAATCGACACGTGTTTCACCTCTCAACGAGGCATCCTCAGGACGGCGATTGACCAGTCGCGAACCCCAACACGACATGTTGCCAAGACGAGCGCTGGACGCAGAGACTGAACAAGCTTATATGCTTGATAATTTTTGTCGAAATTTTTGGAAGACTAGGACCAATTTCCCATTTTAAAACGCCCGTATTTTTTATAAAGGACCATTTTTTTTTTAACGTCCTAGACCGTGTTTACTGTATGAACAAGGGTTACAAAGAAAATGTAAAGTTATAAAGAACATGTATAATAAGAAATTCATATTTTTTTCTTTAAAAAAAAATAGGTCTGTATCTTTACGCAGCCGGCAACACTAGGACTAACAAAAAATGCTCTAATTTATTGTTGACAGATAACCTACATGCGTATCTACATTTCTTTACGAATATTTAACCTTTTCCTGCACGGTTTGTTTTCAATTATCTATTAGAATGGATACATTACAAGTACAACGTTAATCAAATGTTTACTCTGATAACGAAGTAAACATTTTATTTAAACAGATGTAGCGTAACGTGAGTCGTACTAAAAGTTGTTAAGTATTCATTACAGTTGTTACTTCTTTGTTCTATATATTTGATTAGTATCTCTTTGGCAATAAATAACATGAAACAAATATGTTTTGTAATTGAATATAAGATGTTTTGTTTATGAGCTTTTTGAAGCGTAAATCATGCTAATATTCGTAGTTTAGAATAGCAAAACAAAAGAAATATATATTTTAATAATAATACCATTTATTTCAGGCGACACAGGCCCATAGAAAAATACCTTAACCTAGACATACATACTTTTTATGAAAACTTGTGTTAATAAATAAGGCCTTTGCACTAGATTAACTTTGATTTTTGCAACCTTCACTGAAACATTTGTAAAATTTGGCCTATTTTAAACTTTTATAGATAGGCACACCGAAATTTGAGACATTTTGTGATTTTTTGTTGCAACCATTGTTTTATAATAACTTAAAATTAATTAATTGAATTGAATTAATCCGAATTTGTAATCTGTTGTGAATTTTATATGATGTCTTGAATAAAAAAATGATTTGATTTGATTGTAAATTTTGTTGTCTAGTTTCGGAATTTATTGTTAAGCTTTTATAGCATTTAACAACGCAATTGGAATTATAAATTATACAGATTTATAAATCTTTTCGGCATATAATTTTAACCTAGAGAAAATTGCAGATCGAAATCTGCTCATAAACCCGCACGGTGTGACATCTGCCATCGTACATGATAACATCGCATACTGGCATTGCGCGCGACGCTGCCTGCCAAATTATTAACATAAACACCATGCGATACCCACTGCATTTCTACTCTGGTTATTGACTGTAGCAATTTTGTTCTTGGCGTGTGCTACACTCCAATTTAGAATACTATACATATTTTATCAAGATTAGTTGCTTTTAGGATTTCTGGAGATATCGTTTGCTAGTGGACGCTTTTAGGAAAAGCAATAGTAAAATATGCGGCATGGCGTAATATACTACATGGTAATATGTCGGCAATCCATTAAGGATGTAGTAGAGGTCATTTACAACCAAATAACCCCTTGCTAACGCTCAATGCTAATGCGATCTTCAAGTAATTTTACATTTTAATAATAATTAAATAAAATTTGTTTGCATTGTCAAAATAATAGCTTTTACGAAATGCATATGTGAAAGTATATACGGTACTTATAAAAACAAAAACGATTTATAATTTTTTTTGTCTATCTGTTCCGGCTGATCCCCGGAACGGCTGGACCGATTTTGACGGGAATTTCACTGCAGATAACCGATGTTATAAGGAGTAACTAAGGATACTTTTATTTTAGAAAAAGAATTAGAGGCCACGCGGACGACGCCGCAGGCAGCAGTTAGTAATAAATAAAGGATTGCTATTTCAAATAAACTCATAAAAAAAAAAAAAAATCTAAATGTTTACATAAACGCCAAATATAAAGTGAAACAAACACCGAACATTATTAAATTCGACCTACACGTCACTACATTTGCAAACCAGGAAAAATTCAGACTGAAATCAATACGTAGCAGCATAAATCGAACGTAAACCGGTGATTTTTCGCATAAATAATGAAAAACCGACCGCAAAGTGTTCGTAAATAATAAAATGCAAAATGTAATGATCGATCGGTAGGGAGGTATTATTGGTAGGGGAGGCTTCCCCACCATGGGTGCACTTACATGGCATGTTTGTTACAATGGATTTTCCCTCAAGTATGTATGTTTGAATTTAAATTCACTTTGCTGGCTTTTAACGGTTGATTTCGTGAATTGGAATATTGGTGCTTGTCTAGTAATTGAAGGGCAGCGTTTATCGTTTGAGCTTTACATATTTAAGATAACGTTCTTTTCATAAAATATTCCGACTAAAACTATGAAAAAACTGCACCCTAATTGCTTAAATCACAGTCTGTTTCATTTTGACAGTTCAACAACATTTATTGCGTTATTTACGTTGTTGAGAGGAGCTCGTGGCTAAGAAATAACAGCCGCACCGGGTCAATCAATCAGGTTAAGCTACACTTGCCGCGGTTGGTCCGTGGATGGGTGACCATCTTTACATACCAAGACAGGGGTCAGGTTTCCGTGCCTCGGAAAGCACGTTAAGCTGTTGGTCCCGGCTGACAGTCCGACAACCAGTCTTACCAAGGGGTATCGTGTTACCCAGTAACTGGGTAGTGGAGGTCAGATAGGCAGTCGCTCCATGTAAAATACTGGTATTCAGCTGCATCAGGTTAGACTGGAAGCCGACCCCAGCATAGTTGGGAAAAGGCTAGAGTTCTTTCTTGGTTCATGTCAAGGCCAGGGACCAATATTGCGTATTAGCCTTTCTTAATTATTATCGTGAGTCAATGTGGAATGTATATACTGTTGATGTTTTTTATTAAATAAATAAAACAATCCTAGCATTCTACAAGCTACTCTAGAAGGGCTCGTGTAGTGGTAAATAAAAAAATACATACAGTCAAGTCAGCATTGCTGTTAGCGGGCTAACTACCCAGAGAGTGTCATCTGTACCATAGGCTCGTGCAAACTAGCGCGATATCGCGGGCGCGACAAGCAGCGCTACCCTTATCGCGCCCGCGATATCGCTTCTGTTTGTTAGCCTTAACGGTCGTGTGACTTTAGAATGTTTCCAATGCGTGTCTCTTCTTCAAAAAGCGACTTCACACGGTCTTCCGTATTCCCATCTGAGAACTTAATGATCACTATGGGAGAAATACACGCATCGTCATTAACTTATTTCAGTTATCTTTGCATGTATTTTTCTGTTTCTTGCGTGTTTATATGAGGCACACATATACATACATAAAAACTACAGAACGCCACCTGCTACGATCCTTACATACTCCTTTTGCTTCGTTTACGTTTAGACTTCTAAGGGCCTAGACAAGTGACAGTCGCTTCGAAAGCGTTTCGTATTTCTACAACGACTTTCACCAGGATTGACATAAGCTTTTCCATAGCTTATGTCAGTCGCTATAAATTTTTGCATTTTCCATCATCGTTATCGCTGATAGAATGTCACTTTGTCTAGGGCCTCTGGTTGGTTGGTTGGTTTGGTATAAAATAAAGGTAAGCTCTTTGTCTAAGCAAACCTTGTGACAATTTTATAAAACTACGTAATTCTGGTAACTTGGATACTCTATGAGTTTCCTTTGTTACATTTTACATGGTCTTTATTTATTACTACGATTACGGTTGTCGTGTTTAGGATAATGGCGGGTAGTAGTAGATTATTCCGGTAATTTATGGAAACAAAGAGCATAAATGTATACTTATACAGGATGAAATGGAATTCATGGGCATCTTCATAAGGGGTCATTGTACTTACCATTATGAACAACTTTCAGAATAGGATAAATCGCGAAAAAAAATTCTATCATTTCAGCTCGTCAAAATGTAGGGAACAGCGGATTTGTTTTCGCGAATTCAGGTTTGGGCGGTTACGAGATTACGACCATTAAGAGCCGAGCAAAAAGAAAAATGTCAGAAAGACTAGGCGGGCGATGCGATGCGACGCGGTGGGTAGGAACAAGAAACACGCGGACGAGGTCGCGGGCTGAAGCTAGTATAAAGTATAAAATGTATACTAATGATTTATTACAAAGTACATAGAACGCTGAAATTTTAACAGTAAAATAAATATTAACTCTGACGAGCTTCTATTTGGTGAGCAGGATTACATTACTCGTGTTTTAATGGAAATTACTAATTAGGCTTAGCGTGACCTTTCATGATTTAATTATTCATTTTAGTTATTAGCACTCACATCTACCAACAATAGTTGTTTGGGAAAAGGAGGAGCTCGTGGCTAAGTAATCACAGCCGCATGAGTCGATCCATCAGGTTAAGCTGCGCTTGCCGCGGTCGGTCCGTGGATGGGTGACCATCTTTACATACTGAGACTCCTCCGTGTCTCGGAAAGCACGTAAAGCTGTTGGTCCCGGCTGTCATTCTTGGATCTTGGACAGTCGTTACGGGTCGTCAGAAGCCCGAAAGTTTTATAACCAGTCTCACCAAGACGTATAGTATTACCCAGTTACTGGGTTGTCGAAGATCAGATAGGCAGTCGCTCCATGTAAAATACTGGTATTCAGCTGCATCCGGTTAGACTGGAAGCCGACCCCCACATTTTTGGGAAAAAGCTAGGCAGATGATGAGTTCTTGAGAAAAAATACATAACCTTTTATATCTCTCGTCAGTTAGCAAGAATATTTTAACAATATCAATCTACTGATCTCGGAAAACAAAGAATAGATAGGTATTAGTAGGTCACGTATAAAAATAAGTTCAAATTAATAAAATATCGTTTTTAGATATACTTTATCAAAACAGAATTAGGTAGAAGATTGAATATTCTCAGACATTCCTTTCAACTAGTCCAGGTATTTTCCTCTGTTGAAAACTAATTACATTATCTATAGTTGCTGAGGATTTATATTTCGTGACTATAATACATCCTTACATTATTATAAAACAAAGTCCTCCACCGCGTCTGTCTGTCGTCCTGTTCGCGATAAACTCAAAAACTACTGCACCGATTTACATGCTGTTTTCACCAATGGATAGAGTGGTTCTCGAGTAAGGTTTTAATATAATATAATAACCGACATCCACGCGGGCGGAGCCGCGGGCATCAACTATAATGTACATATAATTCCCCATGCACTATCTCATAATTTTTGTTTCAATATTTATTTGTAATGTTAGTCATTTAAATGACTAAATTGTGTAAATAGTTAATTGAATAATCATTGTTTATAAGCATTACCTTTTTTTTTTTTTTCCTAGCCTATGCTGTCCCACTCCTGGGCAAAGGCCTCCCTCCACTACTTCCATCTTTCGCGAGCCCGCGCGTCTTCTTTCCAGTTTTGATGGAACTTATCCAGCTCGTCCCGCCACCTCCTACGTGGTCTGCCGCGACCCCGTCTCACTGTCTCAGGGCACCAGTTCTGCGCTATCCTTACCTTTAGTTATTTATTTATTTTTTACTTATTTTTATGTATGTATTTTTACCATTAGTTATTTATTATTCACTCCAAATATCCTTACAGGCTAGACCAATGCGATATTGTAGTACACTTAAAAATTAAATAGTTCCACTATTTGTACTATAACAAATTCTATGGGTCTTTCAAATTCACCCAAACTGCAACAGATTAATTCGACGGCACCAGCAATGAGGTTGAGAGAGCGGAAGATACATCTTCTATCTTATTCAAATACGGTATCTTCTATCTTATTCAATATCTTATAAAAATATCGATAACGGTGTTTACCCTTACACCCTGTATAGGGTGTAAGGGTAAACACCGTTATCCTTGCAACCAGTGGTTTGGTTTCATTTATATAACGTAAAATCAATGGAAAATTACAACTTAAAAAAAAAAAATTTAGACCTAAATTTTACCACAAGAGACGCAAGTTCGTTGCCCTATGCGCTAGGGCAACCAACTTGCGTCTCAACACGGGCGCGGGGTACGAGATGTGACCTGACCGGCAGCGAGTGCGACCCCTCCCTTAGTCAGTCAGCTGTTTCGCTAGC
Source organism: Lithophane semibrunnea (assembly GCA_947363905.1). Classification (NCBI taxonomy): domain Eukaryota; kingdom Metazoa; phylum Arthropoda; class Insecta; order Lepidoptera; family Noctuidae; genus Lithophane; species Lithophane semibrunnea. The sequence continues at coordinate 16,332,959 of OX376197.1, forward strand.
AAGCACGGTGTCAGATAGAAACTTTTTAAAATCTTTTAATGAAAATAACGTTTTTTTTTGTTGTGTTCGGTCATTTATTTTTATATTTAAGTCAACTTCCCATGGTTTGAATGACAAGAGTGTTTACCCTTACAGCCTGTATGTTAGTAGTAGTGTAATTTAGCCTACTGTTAGTATTAAATTAAATAACTAACAACTAGATTATTTGGATAAGTGTGTCTGAACACTTATCCACCTTCGTAAGAGGGGAGAGTCCCACCGGTCTGAAAACACATTCACGATGCCATTGGAGGAGGAGCGCAAGCGCGCCATAGGAGCGCAAGCGCGCCATCATGGAAGCGCATCGCTTCCGCATAATCGCAGCAAACCCGTCGACGCATGCTTCCGCGAACATTCCTGACGCGCTACATCGCCCTGGCAGCCCCAAAAGCACCCTGAATGCGTTATTGTACTGAACGCGCAGGTCGCTAAAAGCCCGCTGGGTATACTTGGTCCACCGGCTGCACGTGTAAAACGACTGGCAGAAGTCCTTAAAAAGCGTTATCTTTACAGAATCAGAGCAACGTGCAAACCTGCGGGCCAACATGTTGCCCCGGACAGCCAGCGACCGTATATCTAACTAGCCTTTTCCCGCAGTTTCGCCCGCTTGCCGGTCGAAAATTTTCCTACGGGAAATTACTACTAAATAAAATAAGGGATAAAAATTACCCTATCCCAGGCCATGGTCTACCTATATGCAAAACATCCAAATCCGTTCAGCCGTTTTAGCGTACCTAACAAACAAACTCACTTTCACATTTATAATACTAGCTGCGCCCCGCGGTTTCACCCGCGTAAGTCTCGATCCCGTGGGAATATAGGGATAAAAAGTATTCTATGTGTTAATCCAGGTTATAAGCTATCTGTTTGCCAAATTTCATCCAAATCCATTCAGCCGTTTTTGCCTGATTGAGTAACAAACATCCAAACACACAAACACACAAACTTTCACATTTATAATAGTAGTAGGATTAGTTAGGATTCTTTAAAAGCCTAGTCCTGAACCATACCAACGCGTTCGTATACTTCCATATACATTCGCCTACTTAAAAATAAACTACAGGGTGTATTTAATTAACCCCTGACTTCCACTTAACTAGAATGCCTGGAAACTTGATTCTTCAGTTGAAACAGCTCGCGAGAAGGTAATTGCATTTACTGGTGCATGTTAAGCGGGTTTTAATTTTAAAGGGATTTTCTTGTTTTTGTTTGTTTTGGAGTTATTTATTAGAGTATTGTTTTAGTTTTTTAGCCTTTTAGGAAAAAGAGCAGGGACGTGTTAGTTGAAATACAAAAAAAAATATAAAATTTTTGTTTTTAACTTCAAAGAATTATTGAAAATACGGTTAATTTTAATCATATAGCACATACCTCAAACATATACGTTCGTATAACATATATAAACTCACTATGAAACCTACAATAATAATCTGTAGGTACCAAAGAACCAAAAAAAATTGGCAAGAAAATTATAGGTACCAGCCCTTGCAAGCTATAATTTTCTTGCCAAAAAAACATCACACTTTACTAAAAAGATCTTACGAGGTCACACTAGCGGCACCCCGCGACAGTTCTCCGGTTGCCAGCTATAAAAAAGCGTCGACACGTTTGAACAAGTAATGCTTGCGTCAACATTGCGCCTAGTGTAAGGAAAATCTCTTTTTACCAAGAGGGGATAATATTACTTTCTCGAAAACGGCGAGAAATGGCAGATTAAGTGTTTGGGTGATTTGATTTATGAAGATCTTTTTTTCGAGGCATTCATCGTAATGCCTGTGTCATATTTTGTATCTTTATAATATTATTTTATTATTCTAAAAAACCCACCTAATATTAGAGCAAACAAATAACGTTACTGACGTTGGCAGTAAAGCGACAAGTACAAGTAGTTAGAAGTATGACCGACTTTTTAACCGACCTCTTAAAAAAAAAACATACAGACGAATTGAGAACCTCCTCCAGGTTCTCAATTCGTCTGTATGTTTTTTTTTTTGTATGTATGTTACGCGATTACTCCGCTAATTATGAATCGATTTTGATGATTCTGTTTTTGTTTGGTAGGTCATGCTTCAGAGGTGGTCCCATATAAATTTTATTATTTTTGCTTGCGTAGTTTTTGAGTTAACTTCAATAATTACGTATTTTTCCCACTTTAGACGATATAATTATTTCACTGTTATTTACATAGCAGGTAGTGGTATTCGAATTTGTGTGGAGTAGGTACCACAACAAAAACTTTTTACAGAAAAAAAACAACCGACTTCAAAAAAATAACACTAAAAGAGTGAAAAATAACTTTAATTTCGGAATTCGGTGGCAAAAAACGAAAATTGAAAAGCCAAGACACCGACTTCCGAATTTTTTTTTTTATACTGGCAATACCAAAGGGACTTAGAACAATGTACAAAGCTACGAGGTACGAGTAGAGCGAGAGTACAGAGACTCTAGCCAGGCGAGGAGCATGACACGAAGAAAATTCTGCCTGTACAAGATACTAATTCAAAGTTTCCTCAAAATGTAACGTTTTCTCCCAAAATCGATTGCACCTCTAACAGGATTCCCATTGTCAAATCCGTTCCCAAGACAAAGACAAATCGAGGACTCAAATTCTATATTGTTTTTCTCAACCTTGATTGTTTCTGGTAAGCGTTGGATCGTCTCATTTGTCTTCGGAATACACGTATGTCTTATACGAAAGCAATTTGCGAGAAACCTATAAAGGCGGGTATCAATAAAAAAGAAGATTTGCCAAACGTTAATCTGTGAGGAGAAAATATATTTGTTACGGTACTGATTATTTGGGGATGAGGAAAAGTTTTGCTGTGAAAGTTTGTCGTGTGGTTTGTGGTATGAATAGCGTCGTCGCTACTGGAGTAAATGAGCGTGACGTCCGTAGGCCCGACGATGAATGTTCAGAGTTGAATGTCTGTTTCTTGTTTCATCTGTGACTCTTGGTTGGTAGCCATTGTTCTAAAACTACAACTATGAATGTAGATATTTTGACTGTCGTAATTAAAATTCACACTGCCATTCCTATGGCAGCAAAATTCTATACAAAGACAGATTTACGAGTTGCCATGCTTGTTGAAAAGGCTTTGCAAAACTTTGAATATTTAAAACCACAAGCGTACAACACGAAACGTCAAAACATGAAATTCACTGAACAAACTGGAAATTACCTTCGTTTGAATTTCAGCAAGCAACGTTTAGTAAACAACAAGAAACAGGTCACAACATAGTGCACAAAACAACTACAACGCTATATTTACTTCTAAACCTGCCATCCTGTAAGTTCTAAAGGTACAATATGAATAAACTCCAAGTAAATTTCATAAGGGGAGCGACAAACACCTCAGACTTGAGTTTTCCAACAACACACAAACAACTACATGTTCCTACGCGTTTATTCAACACGGTTACAACACTGTGTCGCTGTGCTTTTTCGCTTCATATTTGTGAAATGCAAGGTTTACAAAGCTGTATTTGGGAACTTGAAACGCATTAATTCCGTATGAAACATATGCATGTAATATGCCTTTGATGTTGTTAATGATTTCGAATTCACCACTTTGGGATTATCATTAATATACTTCATATTCATGTCGCGGTCGCTCAATGCGTAGTCATAATGAAATATTTCGATTTATTTGCATCTGAATATGTATTTTGGTAATTTGGGATAAAGTACCGCAATATTATTAGGTTTCAAGTGCTTTTGGTTGCACTAATGAGTATTATATTATTATTTCGATAACTGGTTGGGATATCATTGTTTCGACAATTATAGACCAGCTTTTGTGAACAATATTTTAAAGCAGCGAAGCAGCGCAGTATTCCGATAATTGTCTTGGTTTCGTTCCATATCAAATAAAAGGCAACGTTTTTTTCAATGAAATGCTGTCTCTCCATTGTTTTCCTTTCATGAAACAGTTGTTCATTGTTGTATGACAGCATTTGCATGTGGTTTTATTTCATTTATTTGATGGGAAATGTTTTTATAAAACTCTTTCAACGTTCAATTCAAGTTTCCATCTGCAGATTCTATAGTATTATTACTTGGAATTGGATAGTGTTCTATTCTTGTGTCCATCAAAGATGCATAAGGCTGGACAAAGTCAAGAAGACTCGGAAATTGGGGCATGCCAACAAACCACACTCAAACTGCGGTCCGCCGGGCATTACCGCGCGGTCCGCTAAGCTTTATGTGGAACCCGAATATATGGGAAAAGATAATTGGAGAGCAGTTTACTACTTAACTTTACTAGATGGAGAAGCGAATAGTCAGTAATAAGATAACGAATAAAACTTTAGATGACTGTAACAAAGAAAAAGAAGATTATCACTGACTTCCATAAGAAGAAACAGATGATTTGTGAATATTGACAGCTGAAGATGACTTTGTCTGTGGGCTACTTACAGCTGCTAATGATGATTATTTTAAAATACCAACTGAATCCAGTAGGTACTACTACAAAACGTTGAAGCCAACATTGTTTTAAAGTGAGAGAGAGAAGGACCGGGACAAAAAACACCGTCCCCTTTTCGCGACTGTACAACGATAGCCAATATACTAGAGTACAGTGATCCAAATGATTGCACATCACACGTCCGACAAAATATTTCACAAGAAGCCCCAAATTCTTCCAGAAATACAGCACGAATCAGTCATCGATCGCTGCACTAAACTTGCACGTATAAACGTCAGTTGATGACACTTGCGAGGAGAACGTCGTAAAACGTTTGAAACATATCCGTGACCAGATTGATTTGATTGTTCACGTGCGTTTGTACTCTGTTCGGTACATTGTAAAATAATTTGTGTATTCACTTCAGGAGTGTAAATATTTTAGGTAAGCGATGAGTATAGACAATTGCGAGCAAGAGGCTTTGATTTTTTTTTTAGCCTTGATCCCGTTTTGATGTGGCTGGCTATCTATTAGGCAGCCCTTTAAAACAAATGTGTAACTCAAATAGTTAAGGCAAAACAAAATGCGGAACCTAGGACCAAAAATGTCTGATACCGATTTTGTTCCTACAGTCGAATAAGCCGTTTGGTATAGGTATAGGCAGAATATATTAAGTAAGTGGTAAGTAAATAAATAAAAATAAAATAAATAAATATTCATTTTCCACTACACTGCCAAAATTTGTTTTGATTGTGTGTGTAATTTAACTTTTTTAGCTCTCACAATTTTTTTAAAAATAGTTGCAATTAGTTATCTGCCTGTATACCAAATAGCTTGTTCGACTATACATGCATTTCTTATATGGAATTACTTTAGAATTAAGTTAACCCTACTTTATGCACTATCATTGTTTTAACGTCCATTCCAATAAGGTTATTTGGAAAATAACTTCCAGCCCAGATAACAAAGACAAATATTTTAATAAAAGCTGCGACTAATTCAATTAATAAACTTAATGATATACAAATACACAAAGCAGTACGACCCACAGTTACATCACAGCATAATACCTCAAATACAATAACGATCTCGCTTCTAACATTGTAATTTATATTACATTCATAATTCGTATACAGCAGAATTTATTACGGACAAATTAATTTAGCTGGGCGCGCCCGTAATCCGGCCACATCTGCGCTACCCCTGCAGATACTTCATAATATCGATATTAAAAACATTCGCGATTACTTTATATGGTTAGTGTGATGTACTGGAGTTTTGGAGTTTTGATATGGAATTTGGTCTTTGGAGCTGGAAAGCTGGGACCTTTGCAAAGGAAAACGGTGGATGGGGGTTTATTGGGAGACTTCTTCTTCACAGCATAAACACTAGTAAGCGTCTCGGGACTGGCTTGGGTGCCTTAACTTGAATAAACGATTTACAAATTTAATTTTTTTTCAATTTATACGGGCAAGAAGCTGAAACGTCCACAGATGCGGTCTATGCGTCTGGAGAAGGTGCGTATGTCAGGCATCTCGACCATGGAACCTGTTTTTGGCTTTTATTAATAAGCGAAAATAAATAAACGAAGTATTACTAAAGATTTTTATCTACTGCAAAAATTCTGTCCAAACATAAAAATCTCATAGCAATAACACATTTCTATAACATTGCTATACTTTAAAAAGTCAAAGTAGCAAACAGCATTGAAGAAACTCCAGTTTGTCTCATAACAACTTCACGAAACAACCAAACTGCTCCATCTTTCTTTTTAATCACAATAAAAAAGACTAACAACCTTAAGCCAAGGAACCCAAGATACTATAAGAACTATAAAATATCGTCTTAGTAGCTCGGAAAGTTGTATAGTATACTTAATTAATAGCACGTAAAGGACTGGCGGCCATAACTTCAAGTGTTCGTAAATACACACTGTTTTATCGCGTGATTACAGCTGATCATAAAAAATTCAATTTGCCAGAGTCTGACTACCGACATCTGTGGGATGTACGGAAATGGTAGTGTTCGACGGTTTTGGTGGTTCATTTGATATTTCTGGCTCTTCAGTCAGTACACACACGTTTTTCTTGCCGTGAAACACTACGGTTTATTTGCAGTGTAGGCACGGTCGTAATTGTTGTATGTATCACTATGGAAGCTTGTTCACAGACATGTTTTTCTACGACGCGGTTTATACGCTGTACCGTAAAAGAACTGTGACGTGTACAAAGGGCCTTACATACAACTTAAAAATCACTGACAAAGATAACTTGCATATTTTTCATGAAATAGAAGAGAGAGAGAAAAAGAAGAGAAGAGAAGGCTCACAGTCCTTCACCATCTACGAGTACCTAGCCTTTTCCCAACTATGTTGGGGTCGGCTTCCATTCTAACCGGATGCAGCTGAATATCAGTATTTTACATGGAGCGACTGCCTATCTGACCTCCACAACCCACTTACTGGATTACACGATACCCGGTTGTCAGACTTTCGGGCTTCTGACGACCCATAACAACTGCCAAAGATCTACACATAACAGCCGAGACCAACGGCTTAACGTGCTTTCCCAGGCACGGAGGGGTCTTGGTATGTCAAGATGGTCACCCATCCACGGACCAACCGCGGCAAGCGTAGCTTAACCTGATTGATCGACCTGTGCGGCTGGTATTTCTTAGCCACTAGCCCCTCAAGGCTCACAGTCCATCAAGAAATATTCATGTTCTTATGTACACGCAAAAAAGTCAACTAAAAAGGTATAAACAAGTCATCACAGACGGACAAAATTAAAAATCTAGACACTTGTTCAACGTGTGTTTAATGTCAATCTTACGTCAAACTCCATACATAAATGTCATGTTTAAAAGGTGTTTAAACAAAACAACTGATAAACACGGTTTTGTGGCAGTAAGGTTAGGTGAAACTCTATTCAAATAACGTTGCATTTTACTACAAGTACTAAAACTTCTAATCTGACTCTTATTTTATAGTTTCAGCTTCATTGTTGAATTGACGACTTTGTTCGTGATCACGAGGAGACCAACGTTCGATGCACGATTCGTCAATTTTATAGTTTTATTCCCTTCTTTGATTATGTCAACAACTTCTGTATGATTCATAGAATCGCGTAAGGAAAATAAACAGTTGGATACAGAAATAACATGATATCTGCAACGAGGCAAAAGCCACGGGACTGTTATTGCATTTTCGTTCTGAATATCGACTGTGGTTATTGAAAACGAACTAGGTTTCATCTCCGGATATGTGCAAGTCTTCCTTCCAATTTACCAATAATTCTATTTTCAGCAGGCGTAGCATGAGTAGACAAAAATGACGTTTCCTGTAGACAGTACGACGGCAGCAAAGTAGAAAGAGACAACTGCACTTTTTACGAAATTCACTCTTTTACATAATTCGACTCAGAATTCTTTGTTTTGTCATAGGATTTATCGGTTGTCAGAGTGATTTTGACAGTAAGGATAGAAAAGTTTCTTCCCAAATAGTCTACCTACAAAAAGACCTACACAAAGAGCGTTAGAAATGAAAGACAAAATGACAGATTGTAGAAGGATTTCTACGGTGCGATGTCAAAAATGAAGAAACAGTACCTATAGAAAAAGCTATGTCTATTCTTCGTAGAGATAGAAAGCGCCATGCTACGCGTGCTGATAGACTATATATACTGTATATTTCAGACTTACTTTTGCCTGTAGCTTCGCCCTCGTGGAAGTCAGAAAGTATCCCACAGAAACGTAATAGCGGGATGAAAAGTATGCTATGTCCTAGCCCAGGTCATGGTCTGTCCGTGTGCAAAATTTTATCCAAATCCTTTTAGCCGTTACGGCGTGGAAAGGTAATAAAAAGAGTTACTCTTGCATTTACAATATGTATTAAGTATGCTTAGAAAACTTACGGGAGTCTAAAGTTTTCTCTTGATTGTCAAGAAATATTGCCTTAACATCATCTTATATGCATCATCTGGTAATTGCTGCACAGTCATCTTCTAGATGCAGTGTCACTTGCAGGATAGCCAAGACTACAGTATTCTGTCACGAGAAGGTGCAGCTAGCACTTAGCCTTCTAGCCCTGAAATAATTTTATTACTATTAACTTGCCTTCTGACATCATTTGTTTGCCAAATAATAGATGGCTGGTAAATTCAGTTTCGACGAAACATTTACTACTTCGAAATCAAAGCCAAAGATCAAACCATCCCGAATTGCTTATTGCCAATACATTACTGATTGCTATATCAAAACCACATAGCAAATCGAGTAATCAAGCTTCAAAGACATGCTATGTAAGAACATAAGTAAGCAGATATTAGGCTACTAGCCGGTAAATAAGGATGCGAGATTCCGATATGTTTTAACAATCGATTGTTAGTAATCGACAATCGTTATGTTTTCGATGTCGATATCGATTGAGATTATTCGAATGACTTTAGTGTAGCCGTTAAAGTGTGAAATGAGATTTAAATTGCGTATTGTAGTGTATTATTTACCGATTGACTCTGTCTAAACAGATTTATTTAGTTCGTTGATTGGAATCGGACTCGATCATATTCTTAATCGATTACAAAAGAAAAAATATCGATAAAGATAATCGAATAATAAAACACTGCTATATTAGACAGTAAATTGATATAACTACGTCCATGATTATTGTTCTATTACAGGTCTAACTGTTTCGAAAGACGATATATGTGTATATATTGTGTTATATATATGTACGTAGATATTGATTCGCAAAATTGCAAGACTGTAGTGAATATTCTAAATGCCAATATGTACTTACATAATATATATTGTATGACGTTGTACATATATTTAAAGGATCATCAACATCTAAGAATACATTTTTATGTAAACATTTATTACAATACTATCAACGAAAATATAATGTGCCGTATAGCCTGTGTGTATAGCTTTTTTCAACTATGTAGGGGTCAGCATTCAGTGTAACCGGATGCATCTGGATAACAGTATTTTAGATGGAGCGACTATTTATCTGACCTCCACAACCCAGTAACTGGGTAATACGAGACGTGAAAGCGTAAAAAACAAACAAACTCATTTATGATATTATAGTTAGGATTTCCGGCCATGCGAGCGTCACCTTTTACCTAAATTGGGCCAACAGTTTAGGTCCTGGCATCCCACCAAGCGGACAAACAGCTTGTTTAAGATGAAGTTTTGCGTGGACACGTACACAGATCGTAAGTACACTTGGTAACACATACAGTGGAGCTCAAGCTTTGTTTTTATTGTTGCGAACTTCCTGAGTTCCAACGGATTTATTTCAGAAGGGTATAGAATTGAGCGGGATTATAATATTTGTATGTCAATCTAAGTCGATGTTCCAACGAAGATGGCAGTAAATAAATCAAGACCAGCACCCAAATTGCATTACACACTTTTAATCACAATTTGAATGATTTTGAAGGCAACTCCGAATCTATTGTTTTGAAGATTCGTCTGCTCAAGCGATATTTTCGGATCTGGATACGGATATAGAAATAATATTATACAGTTTTCGGATACGATTACGGATACCTATTATGTAGTTATTTCCGATTATCCGTTTGTTACAGATAGTTTCAGATAAGGATATAAGATTTTTAATAAATTGTAAAACAAAAAATATGCAAGTGCCGCGCGCGGCTAGTGTATCGGCTCAACCGGGCAGTAAAACCTGCCATAACGTGTCTCATTTGGACGCCCCTATCCGAAATTATCCGAAACTTTTATATCAGATTCGATTACGGTTATGCATAGATTTTACTCTTGGATATCCGATAGTTTCGGTTACGGTTACCGAGCTCCTTAATATCCCTTAGGGCTTAGACAAGTGACAATCGCTTCCAAAGCGTTTCGTATTTCTACAACGACTTTCAACAGAATTGACATAAAGCTTTTCGATAGCTTATGTCAGTCCTATACATTTTTGCTTTTTCCATCATCGTTATCGCTGATAGAATGTCACTTTGTCTAGGCTCTCTGGTCTGCTCGTTAACGCAAATAACGCATATTGTTGAATAGTCGAAATGAATGGCATTGCCATTGTAACTGTGTTACGTAATTACTCCGCAGGTAAATGTATTTTAACAAAAGCTTTAGGTTTTGTTATTATGGTTTGGCAATATTACTTCAGAGTAATTCCTGAATAACATGAAACAGTACATCCCCAATTAACACATTCTCGAAGCTTTCCAATGCGGATAATTTTCCAGGCCAGTTAGGCTGTAAAATATATCCCAGGCCAGTAATAGTTTGAGCACCTCGGCTTTTTAAAGTCACTAACAACAGTAACAAGCATTTCCTTTTATTTTTGTCATATAAATGCATATAATTTACGTACATTGCATATAATGTACGAACATTGCAGTTTTGTTCCACAGTTTCAGTTTAATTAAAAAGCGGGTTGTACTGTACTTTGAATTTTTTCTATGTGCTTTGTGAATATGGAATTAATGCATTAAGGTTTTTCTGGTATAAAAGTCTATTTATGAAAATAGGTTTATGTAAATGTTCGGCCTAGAGATGGTATTATAAAACGATGAGCTCGTGGCTTAGTTTGCACCCCTGCTGGGTGGGTCAGTGGATGGGTGATCTTTACATACCGAGACTCCTCCGTGCATTGGAAAGCACGTTAAGCTATTGGTCCCAGCTGTCATTCGTGGACCTGTGACAGTCGTTACGGGTCGTCAGAAGCCCGAAAGTCTGACAACCAGTCTTACCAAGGGGTATCGTATCACTCAGTTACTGGGTTGTGGAGATCAGGCAGTTACTCCATGTATGATACAGGTATTCAGCTGCATCCGGTTAGACTGGAAGCCGACCGCGATATAGTTGGGTAAAGGCTAGGCAGATGATGATGTGTATCTACCACAAAAAATGTTTTCATCAAAAATGCTCTGTCTGTTTAGCGACAGTTTTTGGCGAACACATTTTTACCAGTCGTGGTGCCAATTTGGTCTAGGCCAAATCTAGCAAGTTTTTTCTAAAAATATACCTTTCGACTGACAAATACTTACGCCAAAGTGTGGCCGACGATTTACGTGAGGTATAGCCAACGTGACTTTCACAAAGATACCTCTGAAAGGCACAAAATACGTAGAAAGACACCTATCAATATTTCATACATAAAGGCCTCCATAGCGGATAATAGCTGAAATATTTTTGCGGGACATGTATCGTACATTTATATTGGTTAGATATAGATATACGTAAAAAAACGTATTCCTTTTTATACCACCTTTCTATAATATAGGTAAAGTAGCAGTACTTAGAGTGATATTACTTCACTGAATATTAAGACGAAAGCGTCAGGTTACCCCGAGAAATTCAAATTTTCTTACGTTTTTTACAATTTTCAGGTCAGTATCAGGTTGTATGTTGATCTAAATATGATTCGCGGCCGTATCAAATATTTATTTACAGAATTAAAACCGAATATTAATAAAAGCGGTTGGTCTACTCTTCACGTGAGAGGGCTGGCCTATATTTTGGCCAAAGAATCAGCATTGCCATACAACGTTGCAGGAGCGGTGGTAGCCCAGTGGTAACGGCCACGAGTTGTAGGTCGCAGGTTCGAACCCTGGCAGGCGCTTTTCTTTTTGTAAATAATTTCATCACCACTGCTCTCAAAACGGTGAAGGAAAACATCGTGAGGAATCCGGCATGTCCTAGAACCAAAAATTCGAAGTCATGTGACATCTACCATCCCGCACTGGGCCCGCGTGGTGCATTACGGCCCGCTCCCTCTCACAGAGAGGAGCCCTGTGTCCCAGCAGTGGGAACATTATAGGCTGATTATGCTATGCAACTTTGCAATACTGCACTGCCAGCCTTTTCGGCACTTTTCCTGTGGACAGCGATGCGGGCGAATTTTTTTATGCACTTTGTTTCCCACCCTTTTCATATATACTTGTACATATTATTATTATTTTAATTCTGTGAACTCTTAAAGTAGCTATTCTTCATATTAAAAACACTAATGTCAGGTTAACTAAAACAAAAAGTTGGTACTATGAATCTAAGTTCACTATCCTACTAATCCTACTAATATTATAAATGTGTAAGTTTGTAAGTATGGATGGATGGATGTTTGTAAGTATGGATGGATGGATGTTTGTAAGTATGGATGGATGGATGTTTGTTACTCTTTCACGTAAAAACTACACAATGGATTTGGATGAAATTTGGCAAACAGATAGTTTATAACCTGGATTTGCACATAGGATACTTTTTATCCCGATATTCCCACGGGATCAAGACTTACGCCGGTGAAACCGCGGGGCGCAGCTAGTGTACAATAAAATACCCACCAGGTACACTGAAGTTCACTGAACCTCAGTCGAAGTCACAGTATAACAAAGTCACGTGTATGTACCGTGTACCTAATAGATCGATAACGCAGCTTTGAGGATAGTGTCAAAGGCTTAGTCGTTCTCGTTAGCCCTCTACAAGTCGTTAGCCATATCAAAGCCTTGTTGTTTGAACAATGTAATTATGTATTACTATTCAACGGAAGTTCTACATAATGTGGGTACACAGCTATTGTTGCTAGCCTGAATTCTAGAGCCTAAGTCATACACCTGAATGTTAATTACCGTAATTGAAAACGTTCAAATCTAGTTGCAATCTAATCTTGGCAAAAATCAATGTCAAAAACTTGTTAAAACTGTACGAAAATTACATGTATTTTTGACAGATTGAGAGATTACATTGATAATGCTCTGAAAAATACGGTAGTTTGATATGTAACTAAGATGAAGCTTCAATCAATCGTTTATTCTTCTTCCTTTACCAACTTAATTAAATCGTTCTTCAGCATTGCCATACAATATGGCAATGCTGAAGAACGATTTAATTAAGTTGGTAAAGGAAGAAGAATAAACGATTGATTGAAGCTTCATCTGCCAGCCTTTTGGGTACTTCTCCTACTGACAACAATGCGAATGAGTTTTTTGATGCACTTTAATGATTATTTTTTTGCTTCAACATACGGAATACCACAGACAATTAAAACGCATCGTGTAAATCAGGCTGCTTCATTTCTTAACATATTTCATTTTCAATCTTGTCTCGTATCTTTGATCGTATTGCCATAGAAACGGCTTAACAACTTTTTTGGCAAGCTTTAGCTAAATGGTGATAACATTGCACCAAAGCCTCGCACTTCACTTTCAACTTCGGGCCAAAATTGAAAACGTCTGGAGACGTCCTCGTAGTTTCGTACACTGCCAGATCGTATTAATGCCACTCGATAATGTTGAGGATAGGTACTTGGCCAAGATTTTAAGACGAAGTGTTATAAGTATCTTGAATGATACATAGATGTTTGATGTTAAAACCATGCATTAAACCATATTATTTTATTTATTTAAAGGATTAACAACAATCTGCCTAGCCATTTCCCAACTATGTTGGGGTCGGCTTCCAGTCTAACCGGATGCAGCTGAATACCAGTATTTTATATGGAGCGACTGCCTATCTGACCTCCACAGCCCAGTAACTGGGTAATACGATAGCCCTTGGTAAGACTGGTTGTCAGACTTTCAGGCTTCTGACGACCCGTAACGACTGTCAAAGATCCACGAATGACAGCTGGGACCAACAGCTTAACGTGCTTTCCGACGCACGGAGGAATCTCGATATGTAAAGATGGTCACCCATCCACGGACCAACCCCGGCAAGCGTAGCTTAACCTGATGGATCGACCCGTGTGACTGTTGTTACTTAGGCATGAGCTCCTTAAAGGATTAACAACGAGAGATGCATTTCAAGTATCTTCAAAAAAATAAAAACTTGTTCAGCATTAATGATGATGAATCTGGAACAGAGTTTAATTATGACGTTCCTGGTTTTCCTGTATATTGTAGCTGAAGTCTTGCAGTTTTCATAAAAGCAAATATGAATACTTTCTTTAAAACGTAATGAAAGGAAAAAAATGCAATAAGGTCAATGATGGCAATTAATTGTCTGAAGTGTCGTCTAATCTGCCCATGCGCACTTTTCCAAACCATTGCAACTCCTATATACAAGCTATCTAATTGCGCAACTTATTTTCGTAACCGATTTAAACTAATCTGTTTCATTTTGACAGTTCAACAAAATTCATTGCGTTGTTTACGTTGTTGAGCAGATTTTTATTCGAACTTATGTAGCAAATGATTAGCAATTTGTTTCAAACCGATTCAGATTGTGACTGATCGTGTATTACGCAATTAGGGTGCAGAATCTATCAGTGGCAACGAATCATTTTCTCAGGGAAATGATCCTACCGTCTTGAAACCCGCAATGAAATAAGAAAGTCTAATTGAAAGTTTCACTGTATGGTGTTTTCTCCCTTATTCAAAAACAACTAACTTCACCTACATATAGGCAAAAAAAACATAACAAGAAAAGCCCTGAAACACCGATCATTCCCTCACTCATTCTACTCCAAATGCTAAAACGGTAACGAGATTTCCGTATCAACAATTGTCAAGCTCTCAATCGTGACACAATCGGTACCCTCGTCAGCCTTCTCGATGTACATCACCTCATTAACCTGTGATGTGACGTCACAGCGTGAAGGAAAAACGTGTTAAAGGAGTTTAGACGTGTTTGCAGTGATGTTGCTGGTTTCAGTAGATAGAGCGTGAATTGGGGTGTCCCTTTTAATGATGGTCTTGTCATGATATGGGTGACAGTTACTTATCGTAGTTTTACTTACTATGAGATAGGGTTTCCTTTAGAGAGAGTTACCTATTGTTACCAGGCGTAAGCTATGGACAGCTACCTCTCTTTGTCTTGGTAAAAAATATAATTAAGATTTAATGGCAAGAGGATCAGAAACAGGATTCTCCTCAATAATTGACAAGTTCCCAATCATGAAACAACTTGTGATGTGACGTCACAGCGTGAAAGAAAAACGGTTTAAAACGAGTGAATACGTGTTTGTAGTCGAGATTAACTCAAAAAGTACTGCACGGATTTTCATACTGTTTTCACCAATGGATAGAGTGGTTCACGAGGAAGGTTTTAGTATATAATAACCAGTGATCGGAAATAGATGAGCTTAATATACCAAGATTTCAAAGAACACAGACAAAAAAATGGAGACTTCCTTACACGACTTATCCTTGGTAAGTTTATGAATTTTACATTTGTAAGTTTATGAATTTTCACTTTTAAGACATAATAGGCATTATACTATTCTTGATTAATTTTCCAAATTCAAACAATTTTATTCAACAAATTTTTGATAACAATAAAAATCGTGCTTACTTTTTTTTTTTAACAGAAACTGGAATTATGTAGTTGTTTTACTTTATTAATTTTGGTTGTACTTAAGTAATGTTCCGAAACCCCATTAGTCCAGAAAAAATATTTCGTCGTAATCGTAAGGCGTCTCCACTTTGCCTCTGTTCTTATCCGAAGTTTAGGTATTTTAGGTCGCCATTTTCCGATCACTGATAATAACCGACATCGTGCCGCGAGCATCAGCTAGTTTCTTATAAATGTTGGTGACCTTACGTCACTTTATCATGCTTATTGCATTTTAATATCAGCGGAAAGCGTGGTTATCTAAAGTTCATAGTGTAGTTCTCATTAAGGATATCCGATGTGCAGTTAATCTGACCTCAATTCGTTTTACGATAACCTAAACAACTCTCAACTCATATCACATTTATATTTACATCACGACAAAAATAATCAAGAAAAAAACTTATTTACAACAACAAAAAACAACCGACTGGCGACTTCGCCACACGAATTCGTATAAGTATATTTGATATGGAAATAACAGTGACAGGAAGTTATAAAATCATCAACATGCACAGTGTGGATTAAATACGTATAATAATGGCTAACTCAAAAAGTGCTTATGCAAAGTTAATACAATTTATACGGGACCACCGCGAAGGCTTCCTCTACCAAATGAAAAAAAAGTCACGTAAATCAGTCTAGAAAAAATAGATAATAGCTAGCCGAAGTTTTGAAGTCTGTTAAAAATATGCAAAAGATATTTAAACGTCACCTACAAATTGGCTAAAGACATCTGCTGTAGAAATATCACATTTTTCATCAACAATTTATCGGTATGGTCGTCAATTCGCAAGTATCCCCCCGACCAATAAGAGCACGGGTCGCGTGAGGGCATCGGCAAGGTCGGCGCTTGCGCAGCCGCGCAGACTGCATCTCTCGAAGGCCGCGCACGTGGTCGCACGCACGTAGGTACATACGTTTTATTATTATCATTGATGTTATGTAGACTCATTTCTTACGAAGCATATGGTAAAACATTTGTATTTGTAAAATTATTAGTGAGCCGTTCTTGCTTCGCACAATTTTTACGACTTGACAAAACATCGAGATTAAACCTCCAACTGTCATTAACGAGACACAATAGAATTTTAATTGTTATCGGCCATTAGAAGGCCAATCGACAGTTGAGCTATCAATGTATTATATTCCAGAATAAACGCTCTAAATAAAGGTGAAACCCGCATCATAATCCGTTGCATAGTTTAGAAGAAATCAACTTGAATATAAAGAAGTATAGATTTTGACACTAAATAAAACTTACGAATATCTTCTAACACCTGTCTAACAAGCTAGAAAACCGGTTACCTGTAACAAAAAAAAACTTTATCAGAATTTATAACAAGTAATAACAGCTATAAATCAGCGTCTCTATTAAAACTCTATACACCGTGTTACGCAAACCATTTTAAAGAAACATTACCAAACATGTGACAAAAAACGGAATGGCAAATCTTGAACGCATGACGTGTCTCGTTCACTTTGCGTCGAGGTCGTCGCATGCGCATGGTCGCGAACTCGACAGACAGCGTATGAGCAAAATGCAAAGGAAAATTATTATTGCACGCATAAAATTATCAGGAGTCGTAATTTATCTTGTTTCTATGGAGTTTCTTGCGACGACCACTTAGTGAGGGGCATGGATGGCTTTTTCCGTTTTCTGTGATTTTGATGGGCATTTTTTCTTCAATAGTGTTAATAGTCAGTGTTGCAGCCGTGACTCCGTGAGGCACACACTATTGTAAACTATTATTGTTAAAACATAATGTTCACTTTTTTATTTTGTTATTTGTATTTTTATTTTACGAACTGAGTCCAAATAAACGTTATTCTTTGTTACAGCGTTTTAAATACCTACATATTTTTCCGAGTGATTAATTAATGACAGATTTTATCCAAAGAAAAACAACTTTCAAGTGGTGACTACTCTGAAATCTGACAATGACCCAAATTCAAGATCTAATTTAAAGAAAACTGTCACAATTTTGAATATGAAACATCAAAACCAATCTTACAACGTCAACTTGTGACAAACAAGCGTTCTTTTTAAAAATCTTTTAGTTAATCATGGCGATCTACAACATTGAAATAATTCAAATTCAAAATATTTTATTTCACATAAATCTACATGGGCTATGAAATGTCAGAAGCTAGATGCACGGTTCCAATTTGTCGTTTCATATGGAGAAGAGCTTATAAGAAACTCAACGGTTATTATTTTAAAAATAATTGGCTTTTACAATGTTTTCAAATTACAGTGTTAATAGGTAGGTATGTGAGGACAGGAGTAGTACCAGAGAAGGTCGAGTGTACACGGTCATCTATCCAAATATGTTATTTGAAACTTGACTTAACCGCAACGCCCGAACGGTACCATACCATGTCGTGTATTTAATACACGTCCTGTTACCGTTCGGTCGTTATTATTAAATCATTATAAAAAGAATAACACAAAAGTGGCGTTTCCCAACCTGGGTTGTCAATTTTCTGAATTATTAATAATTAATAGTACAGCGCACCTTACAGGCATCTTTTGTGAATGTGATGATGACGTTGCTTGTGAAGGAAGATGTCAAAACCTGAGGTCAAAACGCTGTCAAATCGCTGTCAAGTCGATTTCATGTTAGTTCTTATTTACATTTTTGAAGTTCAGGTTTCCTCACGATGTGTTCCTTCACCGATGTCAATAATGTCAAAGATAAACTCAGAAAGAACATATGAATTGAAAAATTCTATAAATATATATGTAGTCTAGCAGCTGGTGAATCATTTACTGCTGACATTAGCTAGGTACCTACGTGATCAAGGTCGTGTAGACCAGTTCAACACCACTTTTATCATTATTATACAAAACAGAACAATTAAATTAAAACAATTCAACAAAAAAAAAACGCGTTAAAACAGTGCCAGGTCACAATAACAAAAAAGCTACGATGAAAACTCACTTGAAAATCATTTCCTGTGAAATGACGTCATCAATGTGACGTTTTGTGATATTGGCAGCTGCACAAATTGTGTTGTATTTATGTGTGACATTTATGTTAATAGTTTGAACAAGATTTTAAAATGTTATAAGTTTTTCAAATGTAGATAATGTTGGAAGCCATAAATCACATTAAATCTAGA
The DNA here is from genome assembly GCA_947363905.1 of Lithophane semibrunnea. Classification (NCBI taxonomy): domain Eukaryota; kingdom Metazoa; phylum Arthropoda; class Insecta; order Lepidoptera; family Noctuidae; genus Lithophane; species Lithophane semibrunnea. Next base: position 16,351,843 of record OX376197.1, read on the forward strand.
ATCACAACATTAATTCTTTAATAATTCTACGATTAATCTCGTTTAACTTTTAATATTCTTATGACAGTAATACTTTTGTGACTGATTATTACATTTTTAACATGCTTAGACTAACAAGTTCCACAAAATCTTAAAATGAATCAGAGGTTACATAAGCAATCTCGGAAACTTAACTGGCGAGATGTGACTATAGTTACACCTGTCTAACTCTTTGGAGATTACAGGCTTGATGTTATGTTATAAATAACCAGTCTCCAAAAGGCTTTATTTAACAAAAAAACGCGAACTAAATATCACTATCTCTAAAAAAATCGGACGTCAGAACTCATCCTCGTTTATTACTTAACAACCCTAAAAATAAATCGTGACGTAATCGCATCGAGAATATAATGAGTTCGAGCATCGTAGTAGCTCTCACTGTGAATGTCAATGTCAAGAGCGTTCAATGAACACATGTTTATACCTACTTTATAAGTACACAGATGACATTAGCGCTGCCGAATTATAACATTATTTTTATCGTAACACCGATAAGGAATTTACCAGTACATATACGGACTTTTTTCAAACATGTGTATTATTTATGTAACGCAGTGTTTTTGATATGACTATGTAAATCACGTTGCAGGTTTAACGGGGTGATGTCATAAGATTATGCGGGTTTCGTTTGGACTGGATGTGTCAATCATGGAGTTATGTGTTGATAAATGGCCGATGCACGTAATTGAAAGTGGTTTTAATCATCAGTTTTCCTAAAGAGTTGCCAAACAGTACCTCATGTGCTTGTCGTTTCCTATACTTTCAAATCAGCACTAGATACATTATTATAGACTAGATTTAATTTACTAGATTTTTGCTAGAATGATTGTACAACTTCTTTATGCATGCGGAGTTCATCTATAAGTGATTGTTGCACTGTTGCATATACATTTTTGTATGTTATTCATAGGTATTATAGTGCCAGCAATTATTGGTGAACCAAAATAAAATGAAAAAATAAAAATAAAATAAAAGCACAATACAATGCTGCTTGCAATTATAGAGACCAATCAAGCCATTTCCCAAATGACTCGAATCTGTAATGGCATGGTCTTGAATTTCATTAATTTTCATACATTTTTGCAGGGCGCTGTTGGACAGTGCCTTTCCTAAAAAAAAGAAGCAACTTGGAGGAACCAAGTATCTACAATCTATTTCTGAAAATCTCAACCGTAATATTAATACAACCGTAGATAAAACTGTCGCTGTAAACCGTATTTACGTTTCAAGATCCAAGTACCAGATGTAAAGAGGTTCCTCTGTTTAGCTATGTAATTGATACATGTTTACTTACGTCTGTTTGACGTGTTGATTCAACTCGGGGTAACATCTAGAACGCATTAGTGAAGTTGATAAGTGGGTGGAGACAGTTTGGTGCCGAGTGTCGAGTTGGAGCTGATAAGCCGCGTCGTTGTTTTTTTAAATGCGATATGTTTTAATGATGACTTGGTTATCACCAATGGGAATGCAAAGACCGCCTGTGACTTATATAAGGGTGCGTTTCCACTGAAGCGGAGTCGAGCGGAGCTGAGCCGAGACGTGCAGGAATCTTCCAATCACAAACGAGACGAGAGACGCGATATGGATTTCAACCATTGTGTTTGGTCGATTCCTGCAGGTCTCCGCTCAGCTCCGCTCGTCTCCGCTTCAGTGGAAACGCACCCTTAAGCTGCTACCCGCGGCTTCGCCCGCGTAGATGTCGGTTATTATATACTAAAACCTTCCTCGAGAACCACTCTATCCATTGGTGAAAACAGCATGAAAATCGGTGCAGTATTTATTGAGTTTATCGCGAACAGGACGACAGACAGACGCGGCGGAGGACTTTGTTTTATAATATGTACAAGGATTAACGTCTAGGTAGAATCTTCCATCTATTCAGATACCAAGGGCATGCTTTAACGAAGATTTCAATATTTTTACTTGGAAAAACTTCTTGTGTGATAGATGGACTGACAAATGATATAGCTAAGTATAAATAATTAGAAAGTAAGCTTGAAGAATTTCGTTGTAATGAGGGTTTGAGAAAAAATATGACCACTCGTCAGCAAAGTCAGTACTTTAAAGAAGCATAATATTTTGATTGGATGCAGGATGGGCACAAGCCCAACGGGAGATATGAGCAACCTATGTCATGAATATAACTCGCTATTTCTACAAACTAACTACGCCAGCCTTTGTTGACACCGTTTAAAAGGACAGTGAACGAAACCAAATTGGCACGTCGACGTTCGAAAATTAAAAACACAATTGATACATAAATCAATTTTATACGTTTGCTCGAAATTAAAAAAATACATTTGACACACGTCATTTCTTTTGACGTTTCATCTTGACATTTCATCTTGACATTGTTATTTTGATGTCACCCTAATGAATAGTGATGGTGTGAACAGCTGTTATGTGTCACTCAGACGTAGTAGGTTGCGTAAACGCAGCGTTATGTAACTGACGTGAAAATTTTATTTTATTACGTGGAATTCCGCAAGTGGTGGTTTGGAATAGAAATAATTTTTTTATAGGGTTTCGGAGTAGTTACGTGTTACATGTATTTTCAACCCGGTCTTCCGTAACTCAAAGCCTTGATTAAAATGATCATCAATGGACATACCACGACCTCTTCTTCAATTTCTAACTGACTGCAGCCTTCCTATTATTAAAACAGTAACTGAGTATTAGTTACTAGTCAGCCACATTTATTTTGATATCATTATATCTTTCAAACTATATTCTATTTCTAATCCAACATGTCTGCCACAGCCGCACAGCTATTCCGCCGTCATATACCGTCCACAAAGGAAAGTAGTTATGCCTGAAGGCAATATGATGAATTGAAGGAACGGGCATCCTATTAACCCTGAGCCATCAAACATGTTTACGACGCGAAACAGCACCTGACACTGTTTTTTAGATCAGCCACGAACGACAAGGGAAAAATGTCGGAGGAATAAAATGCATGGGTCATAAAAAATGTAGATGTTGTTTGGGAATACTTTAGGGAATTCTAGTTCTTTGTACACACGGCTACACATCGAGCTATACATTTCCAGTTTATGCTGATCTCGCATTGTGTAGGATTTTCGTACAATGCGAGGTCAGCTTATACTGGAAATGTATAGCTTGATGTGTAGCCGTGTGTACATCAACGATTTAGCTATGAACGAAAGAAAGAAAACACATTTTATTTGCACAAAATTTGACGCATAATAAAGTATTTAAAAATAAGGGAGACAATTACAATGATGTCTGCTTGGGTAAACAATCTGCCTTGCCTTTTCCCAACTATGTTGGGGTCGGCTTCCAGTCTAACCGGATGCAGCTGACTACCAGTATTTTACATGGAGCGACTGCCTATCTGACCTCCACAACCCAGTAACTGGGTAATACGTGGTAAGACTGGTTGTCAGACTTTCGGGCTTTTGACGACCCGTAACAACTGTCAAAGATCTACAAATGACAGCCGGGACCAACGGCTTAAAGTGCGAGGCACGACGGAGTCTCGGTATGTAAAGATGTCACCCATCCACCGACCAACCCCGGCAAGCGTAGCTTAACCTGATGGATCGACACGGTACGACTGTTATTATTACTTAGCCACGAATGATGACTGCTTGGGTGTCTATATTAAAAGCATTTCCTATATAATATGCTATTTGTAAAGTATTTGGCTTCTATGTATAGTCTTAATATTTCAAGATAATTACAATTTTAACGAGAGCTATGCTAAAGTTTTTCTTTACATCCACATTGTGACATCACAGTATTTTAGCGTTTCGTGGCAGATTTCTAACCTCGAGGACACTTCCATAATAGTTTCATGAAAAGTAATATTATATTAATCACAATTTCGACGATTGGAAAACACATTACGTTGTTGTTGCCTCAATTGATTTTCATAATTTCAAAAGCATACCTATCAACAATTCAGCAGTTGCGTCAACAATTTCAGGTAACAAAATAAATAGTTATTGCTATTGCCAGTATTACCTCAGAACCCCTTGAAATGACTTTCTTACTATTACATAAACAGATAGAGTTATCGGCTTAGTAACATGCGGTTGACAAGCTCATGACAAATATAAGATTGCACTCAAGCAAAACAAATAATGTCGATCGGTGAAAGTCGATAGCGGTATCAAGCAGATAGCGTAAACCGCTTACCGATAATATTAGATAGGCGATTGAATTAAGTGGTTGTTCCATAACACGGGTATCGTGAACATTTCTTTTTGTGACAAGGGTTTTTAATTTTTGAAATATTCGCTTTGTGGCTAGATTGCGAATCGGCAAGTGTAAGGTAGGACGCCCTCAGGCTAGTTGGAGCGACGATCTTCGCAGAATGGCTGGTAGCAACTGGATGAGAGTTGCCGAGAATTGAGTAGAAAGGCGTGTAATTGGATAGGCCTATGTCCAGCTGTGGACTGCTATAGGCTGATGAATAACAGCTGCATGAGTCGATCGACGGTTCACGACACGGCTTCGATTGCTGCGGTTGGTTCTTAGATGGGTGATGAAGATGTATACGGGAAGCCTATGCTGTGGCTTATGCTTGGTTTGTTTTAGAAACTCCGAAAATAGTGACAGCTGGTTTAGCAACACGGCTTTGAACGCTATTGGCAATATTTAGTAAGCTTCTGTTCTGAAAATGGCTCAAATGTCTGGTCATAACGGTCTCAACATACTTGTTCTTGTTCAAGTCATTCACTTCCTAGTGCTTAAGCTGGGAAGAAGTGGCGCAGCAAACTCCCCAGCAGCACAGTTGTCTGTGCTGCTGGGGAGTTTTTTGCGAAGAAATTGATTCTATACAATAGTATGCAAAATCATTTACATTACGCAACACAAGAAGAGAAGAACTATTAGAAGAGGTCTGCATCAATCAGTAAACTGCGATAAGTTCTGGTTCCTCATACATAGAGTCGTCATCCTAACTTACAAATCCAATCACTCCAGTTTTCAGTTAGGTACATACATGAAATCTGTACCAAACAATACCTCGACTGTCGATATAACTGGTTATGAATTCGAAGCGGAACCTGTAAAGCTGATTCCTACTTCTAACTATCAAATGATTCGCTGTAACAGGCTTACATAAGTCACAGGAAATTGGATCACGTTTTCCGCATATTCTAATTCCAAAACTTCGACACGGCAAATCCCGGAAATATATCCTGAAAACAAATCTTAATTAGTTTGGAATAACAAGGCTTCCTAAACCGATTGGTAACGGGAAGTCCTAGATGAATTACAGAACTTTATCTGAGTACAAAGAGGATATAAACAACAAAAACTCAAGCTCAACTCAATGGTTTGAGTTGAGTTTGAGTTTTTTATTTCAATTAAACCATTTACAGGCAATTTTGAATTGTCAAGGAGTCGGTCAGTGAGAAATATGAAGCTAGTTGCACATTCCAAAGCGTGGTAGGTACCTATGGGGAAGAATGGGCAAGAAACTCCACGGACACTCTAATAAATAAAAAAAATTGATACAAAAGACACCATGACGAAGATCAGATTTTCTAATGTGACTTAACATGCTTGTTGCTAAGGATGAAGTAGGAGATGGGAATCTAGCAACATTTTTGTATCTTTTGAAAATATAAACAGTAATTTTGAGTTTCTTGCCAGTTCTTCTGCATTCATCCAAATCAGTTTTTTTTTTTGTTCAACTTAAATAAGCGTTAGCACCAAACACACCTCCTACCAGGAGAGCATAGCTCACAAGATATACCTATCCCTGTCAAAGGTTTCAATTCCTTCTTCAAACAACCACCATAATTCCAAACAAGACCATTCAAAAGATCTTACGACAAAAAGCCGAGTCCGCAAGGCCGGTGACGTCACGTCACACTGCACGCTCTCTACGGCCCGCTACCCACACTAAAGTTTCTGCGTGGCAACTGCAACTGTGCCTAATGTACACTCAATTGCTCTGTAATTTCGCCGGCTCATTGTAATAGAACGGACGGCGTCATTCCAGTTCCCTCCTTGTGATTTTTATGTGAATTATGGAGTGGAGGAGTTGAGTAGATAGACGCTGTGGGAATTATGACTGACATGACAGCAGTCGGCAAAAATATATGAGTCATTATTTTTTTCAGTCAAAAATAAAGGCGAATTAATAAAAAATAAAAAAACTATTTTATACATAGTCTGTTTTTTTATTTTAAATTTGCTAGTGCTTTTAAGAGTAAAAACATTTGCTTAGACATAGACAAATACCAGCCTACCAAATACGGAATAATTTGATTGGATCTATCTTCAAAGCGTCGATGACGCAATTAAAAGCCTGCATAATCAATATTATTTATCATTCAAATGCCACTAGGTTTTCAGTCCGAAGAAAAGTAGATAAAACCAACAAATACTTTGATAAAAACATTATCAGTTGACGTGGACTGCAAGATTGAACGAACGCTGATCTTGAAAAGGGAAAAAGTGCGATCCGTTCTGAATACTAATCATATTTTTTTACAACTACGGGAACAACAACATTTTTGCACGCGATGTTTACCTGAAGGCTGCCTCTTGTATTTTTTCCTATTTGTTTTTACTAGGTTTGTTTTTAATTCTTGCTTTTTCTAAGATTTTCCTCATAACGTTATTATCGCTGCATTTTATTCTAGTTACACAGCTTGATACTGCATTGCTTACATTAGTATAGTACCTATGGAAGTTTTGTAAGCGAGTCTCGGAAAATGTTGGTGTACACACACACGGCTACACATCAAGCTATATATTCCAGTATAAGCTGACCTCGCATTGTACGGAAATCCTATACAATGCGAGATCAGCATAAACTGGAAAATTATAGCTTGATGTGTAACCGTGTGTACCTACCTACAATAGAGCATAATCTATCTATCTATCTTAGCTCCATGACAGTCCACCAGCTTTTTATAATTTATGGCGAGTTAAAAAATTTGTTTTGTATGTTTTTGGAGTTAAATTTTATGCTGCATTACAGCATAAAATGTAACTCCAAAAACATACAAAACAAATTTTCGTTCAAGGATATCATATATAATCATATCATATCATAAAAAAGGCTGTGAATGAGAGAGAGAGAGAGATATGATAGCCTAGTGGTGTGACCGTCAGACTGCCAAGTCATAGATCTCGAGTTCGAGCCCCAGACACGCACCTCTGACTTTTCGGATTCATGTGCGTATTGTATAATTATCACTTGCTTAAAAAACGGTAACGAAAACATCGTGAGGAAACCGGCATGCCTGAAAGATATTTATCGACGCCATGTGAAGTCAAGTGAAAGGCCCATGGGCGACTTTAAAACTCTGAAATCAGGTTAGCCACTAACCACACGAAAAAAAGAAGAAGTGACGTCATTCGAACGTAAATTGCGGACGCTATGTGGCGGCCACCACTCTTCTTGGAACCGATCTTGGTCTTATAATAACAATAACAAACTTTGATAACCAAGTCGATTCCACCAATCCCAATCAGCAGTGAACGACCACGAGCTGATATGATGAAGACATGATGAATGGTTTACGTCATTACACTATCCCTAAAACTCATTCAAGTTTCTCTTCAAGTTTCAAGCCAACTCAAAGACGTAAGAGTTCAAAAACCTACCATAGTTATTAGTTAATTAGGTCTCAGTTTGAGCAGCCTCATTAATACAGCTAAGTGGAATCGAGGCCAGTTTTCTTGGAAACTGTGGACGAACTGCTTTTTAGAAACTCCCGGAGTAATGTCGGATTGTTGGCACTGCCAAGTGGTGTCTGTCACGAGTGTCTAGGAGTTACTTTTATAATTTCTGTACATTGCTTTAAAAGTTCTATAGAACTGGGAACATCTGTCTTGAAAAGTCGCAAAGTATTGGTTTTATTTATAGTTATAAAAGATTAGATGCGCCCCGCGGTTTCACCCGTGTAAGTCTAGATCCCGTGGGAATATCAGGATAAAAAGTATTCTATGTCCTATTCCAGGTCATGGTCTACCCATGTGTCAAATTTCAGCCAAATCCGAGGTCTTAGTGCGAGTTTCTTTTAACTATCTTCACTTTATGCATCGACTGCGTTCGGCGCTCCGATTGGCCTTCATCAGTCATCAGTGAAGGCCAGTGAAGAGCCAATCGGAGCGCCGAACGCGGTCGATGCGTAAAGTGAAGATAGTTAAAAGAAACTCGCACTAAGGCCTCTGTTCAGCCGTTTTTGCGTGAAAGCGAAAAAATTAACAAACTCACTTTCGCATTTATAATATTAGTTAGGATTAGGATAATGTGCAATCACAAAGTTATCATTACTAATAGAAGGTGGTGAAGGGCGGGCGTTTTGGGTGACTGTCTTATGTAGTTTTGACTCTCGAAAAGTGATGTTTCTCAGCCTAGTTTGAATAAATTTTGATTTTATAAGAAAGATAAACAGGCTAGTTATCGATTATACGAAATGACTTTTGAAAGAAGAAGACAAACCGTTGTGTAACTATACAGGCGCTATACAACGTTTATTAGTAAGGCGGCTCGTAAATACTCCTATTTGTAATGACTCCATAGGATGCTTGTATAAAGAAGCGGGTTCCCAGCACAGAAAATTAGGTATCAAAACGCCCCATGTTAAGGCTCTTACATGCTGGCGCGATTCGCCGCGCGACGCGAATTTTAACAAAAAAAATTCTGAGAAAACTTCACGGCGAACAATGCGACGGCGTCGCGTCGCGCGGCTAAACGCGCCCTTATGTAAGAGCCTTTAACCTATATTTTCCATCCTCCTACGTTTAAATAGTGATGCCTATATGACAGCTATACTGCGCCACCAATTTTTTTTATCAATCACCCAAAAATCACCCAAACAACACGAAACCTCACTTCCCGTTCTCCAATCAAACTTCTACAAAAGAACGAACGAGAAAAAAAAATACAATTATACTTTCACCACTCAAAGAACGCAATCTCCCGAGACACTCCAAAACTGAACAATTTCCCAGTTGATTGATAACATCAATTTGTGCTCGATTGTACAACGTTACTCCATCACGATCGATCCTCCCGTATTTGCAAATGAAAGCTTGTTGCCTGTACAGTCGACGACAAAGGCCGTTCGTATGTGTGTCATGAATTTCTGTCCCTTGAGACAGGTAGCTGAGAATGTATTTGATTATATTGAACGGATATTGGTATTAATTTTGACTATGTTGAGGGAATAAGTAATATGTGGCTCTGAATATTAAACCGCAGATATCGCTTTGAGCAAAAGAGTTTTACTGGGTTTAGTTTTACTGAGTTTTTTAGGTGAAACGAGGACTGGATTTAAGGCGGGGGGCAACAGGGGCCATGGCCCCGGGCCTCCACAAAATAGGAGCGGGCCTCCACAATATGATAAAAAAAAAACAATATTAATTCACAAGGAACCTTTTTTAATTTTCTTTTCATGCCCTGGGTTGGTGGTCTTTTAAAAATGATACGTTGAATTACTTTGATACCGATAGCCGAATTAAATCTTTTATTTTTCGTCTTTTCCATAAAATTTTAGGGGCCTCCACTTCTTGGTTGTCCCCAGGGCCTCCACACCTTTAAATCCGGCCCTGGGTGAAACACTGGAAAATTGATCTGGATTTTATTTTATAAGGTTGGCAACGCGTTACCAAATTCTTGATGAAGTATTGTTGCTATGTCTGGCGCCGGCATTTATGTGTGCACACCAAATGGCAAAGTTGAAATATGTGATCAAACTTTGATTAAATACCCAAACACCCCTGCCACACATGTGTTCAAACATGTGATCAAATATTGCTGCTATGTCTGGCGCCGGTATTAGAACAAAGCAACATCATTCAACAATACCAACTTCTTGACACAACACGGTTATGTCACATTCTTTCTACAAATTCTAAACCAATTTGAACATGAATGAAGGACATTGACCTAACAGAAATCGGTTAATGACTGAGCCCATTTAAACTTCGTTCATTCACAGTTCACTGCCATATCAAGAAGCCATGAAGTCGGTTTCATTCGTGAGTGTTATTTGTATTCGATGTTCACTCGTGTTCGCTTTCGCTAATACAGCTGGCATACTGAGTTTTGCTAGACTGCGTGGCGTCTGCAACAGTCTGGTTATACTGTGAACTAGGCACATTTTTGTAGGCTACAGTATTGTTGTTGTTATATTATTTTACATCTATGCCAATAACGCTTTACTTTTTATTAGTTTTTATTTATTTTTGCCTTTCATTCAGCATCTTTTACTCGAAGTACCCACAAAATAAATTTACATTTTACATTTACATAACATCACGCCTATAACCCTTGAAGGGTTGGGCAGAGGTGTACCTATAGTAAACCCACATTTCGCCAGTTATGTTTAAGTCCCATGTAATACGGGGCGAGCCTATTGACATCAACCGGGCACAAGTCCAGACTCCGGGCTGCTACTGAGAAATTCCTGATGAAAAACCCAATAACACTTTGCCCGACCTGGGAATCGAACCCAGGACCTCACGCTCAGTAGTAGCTCTTGCGACCACTAGACCAACAAGGCAGTCTCAAAATAAGAGACAAAGTGAATCAAAAGTGAAAAGATGCAATGCAAAAAAAAAGATGCAATGTAAGAAGGAGATGAGCATTCCTATGTAATTTTGTGTGTTGTGTGAAGGTGGAATGTGTTACCTACGTGCGAACCTATTGGTCTTTGTTTATGTGAGCTTGTTGCTGCAGTGGAGCCGCTTCACTTGATCCAATTAGTAGACTACGACCAATGCACGAATGAGTACAAAGGTTTTTATTTATTTTTAAACCAACGGCTGATTTGTAAGTTTTCGAATCAAAGATTAGTTACTCATAATAGGAGACAAATAAATTCATCGGGGTCTTTTTTAATCGCATTTCCAAAAAAAATCCATTTAAGCGCGTTTCATAATCTGCCTAGCCTTCTCCCAACTATGTTGAGATTGGCTTCCAGTCTAACCGGATACAGCTGAATACCAGTATCTTACACGTAGCGACTGCCTTTTTTACCTCCACAACCCAATTACTGGTTAACACGATACCCCTTTGCAAAGCTGGTTGTCAGACTTACGGGCTTCTGACTACCCGAAACGACTGTCAAAGATCTGCAAATGGCAGCCGCCACAGTTTAAATGAATTTATTACTATTTCATAGTAAACTACTACAACATATCGTATACGTGAAGCACAGTTTGTGGGTACCGCGTCTAGCCAGACTGTGGCGGCCGCGGGCGGTCTGTGACCAGGACCACCCTACATTTCTAATGGTTGCCTACAGCATTGAGAACATAGCTTGTAAGTTGTAAGCACGAGTAAGCATCGAACGTATTTATACTTTGTTGGAAACATGCTGGTTTACTTCGACAAGGAAGAAACTTAAAAATGGAGGGCAACTAACTAAAATGGACGACAAAAATGGAGAACAAAACTAAACTATTTTTACCCGACTACGGCGAAGCAAAAGGAGGGTTATGATAATATTTTTAGAGTTTAAATTCTCAAATCTTGAACGCCTAAAAAGAGAATGTTAGAGGCTGACAGGGAAGACTGAAAGAAAAAAACGTGCTGCGCCGACTCCAAGTAACATGGGACAAGGACAGGAAAATGACGATATTCCTACCGGACATAACAGATTTTATGTCGAAGAAGACGTCACAGAAAATAATTTCTTAGAATCTTTGTCACGACAAAATCATTCTCCGAAGACTTTTCTAATATTTTCCGACGTTTGAACAATACCAGTCGTGAAGGCATTACAATATAATGCGCACAAACTTTTCTTATTACTTAATCACCTTTACATATTTATAGAACGAATAAAAACAAAAGCGGAAACTCTATGGTCGCCCACAATAGGCGGCTAGACTGTATGGCTATCGTCACGGCCATACCACAGACTATTGAAAGTCGTGAGCTAATAAATACAGTAGCATAGAGAGGTCGTGACTTCTTATTTAATGCTGTTTCAAATTGATTATTCATGCTTATAGCTGTTGCATCACTTGGAGAAAGGGTTAGACTGTTTGACAGCGAGTATAGGTACTTAGTTTCAAGACAGTAATCCTCATTGATGGACAGGAAGTCTTGCATTTTTCACACACAATCATGGGCGAATCCATTGTTTCTGTGATTGGAGAACTCCTTTAATATCTACCCAACCTTTTTTTTGGGGTTGGAAAATCATCGAATTACTTCTCCCGCTCTGAGCGGCGCGGGAAGGCGTGTCAGACTTTTACTGACTAAAACCCACCCGTGTTCCTTCAGTTGATTGTTGCCAAGGGTCCTGGTATCCCTTTCGGACTTTCCCGCAACCCTGGCAGATATCTACCCAACCTAATGACTCAGGGAGTACACAAGAAGACTCCAGTCAAACGTAAACCATAGGGTCTGGAATGCTGCATAGTTGCTTACACTGCACCGTCTGGAATCGATCGAATATCAAAAACTTATAAAGGTCAAAGGCTTATAAGGTCTTTTTCTCGACGGCATGTGAAGCCAAGTCAGAGGCCTATGGGCGACATAACTGACACTAGACGCTAACCACATGAAAAGAATAAAAATAAAGGCCAAAGGATCTAATTAAGTCTCCTTTCATGTCTGTGTGACCACTTAGATCTTTCTAACTACAGAATGGACTTAAATTTTCGCCAGAGCATTTATTCCGGAATGTTTTAATGTGAAAAAAAACATGAATATTTAACTCCGACGAAACACAGAATACTCGATGTTAGAATTTAACCGTGCGAAGCAAGGGGCGGGCTAGTTATTATATAAAATAGCCAGCTTCTTTTACATAAAACATATATTAGGCACTCGGCAATAGCGTAGCTTTGTATCAGTGAAATAATGTTTGAAATCGGATGAGTAGTTTCAGAGATTACCTCCTACATCCAAACTTACGAACACCTCTTTATAAAATTAGTGTAGATACCGTGTATTCCCGATTGAGTGTGTCTGTGACTCTGAACCATATCGCCTTCAAAATACAAAATATCTACCAAAAACCGTTGACAGGTATCGCAGTTACCGACAAGCGTATACATCCTACTTTGTACGTTGTATGAAACGTGGACGAACGCGCCAGACTGTATGGCGACGCCGACGGCGCTCGAACCAACTGTATACATAGTCGGTAGTCGGCCAGCACGGTTGACTTAACTTAGTGAGACTACGAGTATGGAGAGCGGTAGGTTATTTTACATGAACTGGAATTGGTGGGTGATGTGTTTTATACATTTTTTAAAGGCAATCAGAAGAAGGTTCGTAATCTAATTCTACAGTAACACATTTTTGACAAGCGAGGGGGGGCTTAAAACAGTCACTTTGGCAGAATCATACTAGGAAAATATTATGAATCATCGTAAAGGTCAAAACTGACAATTTATAATATGATCTGCGTGCGATTCATATTACGAAATAATTCATCTGTTTGACAGTTTTCTATGGAGATTCGTAAAATGGTCCACATAAATGAATTGCTTTTGTGTCAAATTAGAGGAATTGCTAATGGCAGCTGGAAATTCAGGAAATGAAGTGCTTTTAGAGGAATTGCTAACATGATCATCTGCCTAGCCTTTTTTCCCGAATATGTTGGGGTCAGCTTCCAGTCTAACCTAACTGAATACTAGTATTTTAAATGGAGAGACTGCCTATCTGACCTCTACAACCCAGTTGTAGAGTACAGTCAACACGATACCCCTTGGTAAGAGTGTTGTAAGAAAGTTATCATTGAAAGATTTAATAAATAATCAACATCCCTGTCCTATTAAAAACTGCTAAACATGGTTTCGTACTAAGAAACCGAATAAACTATTTAATAATTTACCTCGATGAAAAGCTTTTAGTGAATGCATATCTTAAGATGCATCCTTCACTTAACACTCCGGAGTTTTACTACCTCCCCCATTATTTTTTCAACGCAAACTTTCATAGATTCTCTTTTAAACTTCGTCATTAACAACGCAAAGTTAACAGACATAATAAAGTATTGAAAAAATTCAAATTACTTATCGCAGATGAGTGAGCAGAAATAATTGAGCGAACTCATAGACGGGACAGGGGGGTGAAGGAAGAAGGGAGGGGTTCCCGCGTGACTGACCCCAGTCAAATTCCCCTATCGGATACTTTAAGTGTAAAAATGTAACGATACATAATATTACATTACAGGCATGTGAAGGTTGACAAGGAAAACGACCGTGTCTGTAAGTTTTGCATAATGTTTTTCAGTTGTTTTACAAAGGTTATCTAGTCTTTGTATGTAAAAATGTGAGTCAAATATCTCATTCAATTTTGTCCCGCCAACCTTTAAATAACTTTCCTGGTAATTTCAGCTTGAATTAGAGCGATGATGACTAAAATTTCTAATTATCAGGGCGTCAAATTATTATCTCTACCTTAGCTTTTAAGGCCGAGCTAGATGGACAAACTATAAATGGAGAAAGCGAAAAACCGGGTGGAGTGTAGTGGAATAATTTAGGAGGGGTCCGCATGGTAGATTATAGTACTCCCTTTCGAAGAGACCTGCCTGTGTCCCAGCATTGGGAACATTATAGACTGATGACCTTCTGCGAAAGACTGAATTGAAGACTGTATTTCCGATTACGGATTACGGCCCACTCCCTCTCATCGTGAGGAGGCCTGTGTCCCAGCAGTGGGAACATTATAGGCTGATTACGTTATGTTATGTTATGTTATTTCCGATTAGTTATAACAAAATTGTATGAATTTTATTCAAATACTTTTGTACCAAACACTCCCACATTTACTTTACACTATCCGACATTTTTCCACACAAACTCACGCTTGCATGCATTACGTATAATTGCGATAGTACCGATAGGAACGTGGCAGTGTGGCAGGCTCACAATCGGCCAATTTAAATAAACAATAAGCACTGGTGTCCGCGAGCCGTGCACAAAAACTGTAGCCACTGTGCAACATGGTGCAGTGAAACAAGTGTTCATAAATTCACATAGAAATGTTCTAGCGAGTAATCAGAGATCTATTGTTAAACGGTACACTGTTTTCGATTAGTATGCAGAGTGTATATCCTGCTTTTTTTAAGCAGTTGCTAGTAATTCTAGAGAAAAGAACAGTGATCTAAACTTTTATTTATTAATTACTAGCTGGTACCCGCGGCTTTACCCGCGTGGATGTCGGTTATTATATACTTTAACCTTCCTCGAGAACCACTCTATCCATTGGTGAAAACAGCATGAAAATCGGTGCAGTAGTTTTTGAGTTTATCGCGAGCAGATAGACAGACAGACGCGGCGGCGGACTTTGTTTTATAATATGTAAGGATTAAATATTTAGTAAAGCAATTAACCATCAATAAAAACTATGGAATGCCAAAGGTAACTATTAAAATCGAACTGGACTTGAATCTTAGAAAACCGACTGAGAGCTAATCAAGCCGCTAAAGATAAGAGATTCCTTAAACCCCAGCATTTTAAAAGCTCCTCAGTTTTCGATATTGCAAGAAAAGGTTAACCTCCTATTCTCCCAAACTACTAACAATAAACATACATTAATTGTATACTTATATCTCAAATACCTATTACTTATACAAAGAACGCATTACATAACACAGACTCCAAACCATATAATGAAAACCAAATATGTTAATTGAAATACATAACATTTTTATTTTTTAATTTTATAACACAAATTCCAATTACAATCGGAGTTGTCTCACTGCAATCCATAGACTGTGGCCCCGCGCCACAGATAAACACAGAAAACAGCGTGGCAATTATGCAAATACATTAAAATCCATGCATTGTCCCGTGGCACGTGAACTAAAACGACTCGCCAATGGCGTCGCTGCGAACTGCGACACTGTTACTGTGTCTACTAGCTATAAATATGTGTGTATGTTTGTAATTGTTTGTAAAATTATATATTTAGGTACAATAAGTGATACGTATTGTTCTAAATCGCGAGAGGTCATGAGTGAAAACTTAGGTGAAGTGTAGCAGTCATTCCACCTGATCCTAGGGGTTGACACTATTGACAGCTCATTTCACCTAACTTTTCACGGTGCGATTTGTACAGTATATCTTCGGCAGCAGCTGAAGTATTGCCGTGAAACTATTACTACCACATGCATAGTTATTTAGCTTAGCAGGAGTGGGTTATGTACGTTGTCCCTCTGTGGTTGAGGATTCCGGATCTCGCTTCCACCTTCGGCCTGATCATAAATTACTATAAGGTGAGATGAAAACCAAGAGCTTCTGTTGTAGTTAAAAACGTACAGTCCGACTCAAAAATATGTAGACTTGGACAAGATTTCATTTTGATTGTCTGCAATTTGTGTTCCTTAATACTGTATCAATGTGTAGCTACACATTAGGCACTCAGGTAAAAATATATGCAGACAATAATCTTTTTTACAATAGAAAGTAAGCTTTTTAAATGTGGAAGGTACTGCTGGTTAGTGTTACGGTAGCGTTTGTGCTTTTATAATACAGCATATAAAAAAATATTTAAAATATATTGACATAAAACAATAGGGCGACTATAAGTGAATATCAAATCCTAGTTCGTAGTTTAGGAAATTAGTTCGGAAGCTCTCTGAAGGAACTAGTGAAACTATACAGAATGAGTATATGAAAATGATAACAAGAGAAAACAACGAACACAATTGGGTTCCCAGTAACTAAGTACATATTTCATCCAGACTGAATCTGTCATACTCCTAAATTACTTTAAAAAACACGTTTAATCAAAAACTCATTAATTCATAACACAAAAACGGAACGGAATTAAAAACGCCCCGCAACGAAATCATTTAGAACAATAACGTTATACACAAATCCCCCAACAAAAATAACAGGGGACCTCAAATTAAAAGGACAAAGGGGGACAAGGGATTTTCTAAGTCCATTAATTATGTTACAACTTTCTCCCAATCGAATTAAAATTTTGACCATTAATCCAAAACAGTGGCTGATAAAGATATTAGTTGAAGTCAACTTGGCTAATTACCTTTGCAAAGTCGTTTCCAAAAGTTTTTAGGATGGCCGTATTAATGATATAATTATGTTTTAATTGGGTGAGATGTTTCCTGATTTGGTTATGAAATAAAAAGTCGCTAATCAAAGAAAAAAATTGGCCATTTATTTATTTATTTATCTTCAGAAAGCTTACAGTCTAATATCTTTAAAGTAGGTTATGTACAATAGCGCTTACAATTTCCATTTACAAGCTTCCACAAATTAAAAACTATGTAGGTACCTAAAATTTTAAAAAGAAAAGAAAGGTTAGCGTCAGAATGGCTGGTTGCCTATGGTAAGCGGCTCTGAAAGTACAGTACATATGGCCAAAAAACTGCTACATAACCGCTCACATCTGCTACATTCAATAACTGCCACATAATGTAAAAAAAAAATATCTTAAAACGGTGCTCAAAGTTGTAGAGAAATATACTGTGTTAACCGTAGCAGTTTTGATTAGCTTCATTGCAGATAGGGCAACTGAGAACTTTGTTTTATAATATATAGCAAAACTACTTCACAGCTTAAAACTTTGTACTGCAATGATACTGAGTTTGAACGTCCCAACTCTACATGCACGTTAATACCAGAGAGTAAATAACACGAATCTTTTATATTTTTTCTATTTTACGCATGCATTCTCTTTACAATTAACGATCTAACAAAGAGTTTCCACACTATTCCTCCATTCCAAGATCACAAAAACTGGCCAGTAACACAATTTTAAATTCCGAACACAATTTGCTTCCTAAAAAAAATTTATTCGCGAGTTTCGCGGCTATCGAAGCGGAGAGCATAGACAATAAATCGAGTAGATCGTTGAGTGCAGTATTTACGTCAGAATGTTCATGCAAGGCGGTCGTCAATCACGTTGGGGCTCTTTAACTGTGCAAAATCAATAACACGAGTGTGGCGTGTTGAGTAGCGTGTACAGGTGACGTATGGTTTCTATCATTACCTATAGTTTTTTTTTTCGGTTTGGGTGTTGAAATACGATGAAAGTTGGAAATAATAAGATAATATTTTTTTCGTTATCCATTCTGGCACAAAATTCCTAAACGATAAACTAAAACTCAAATAAATAAAAAATAGGGAAAGTTTTAAACAAAAGTGTTGGAATCAGTATGGCTGATAAAGAGCATCATGGCCTAATACTAAAACAATGACACATAGACAAATAATCCAAGGTATGCTTATCGAAAAACAGGAGCATAGCATTCTTCCGCCCCTTTGAGAAGCAAAAAACAACTGATAAGCGATTGATATATGTACTGTGCACCTTAACTTTGGAGAAAGAAAAACAATTGTCTGCCGATAGTGAATCGACTATCATCTGCCTAGCCTTTTCCCCAACTATATTGGGGTCGGCTTCCAGTCTAAACGGATGCAGCTGAGTACCAGTATTTTACATGGAGCGACAGCCTATCTGACCTCCACAACCCAGGAACTGGGTAATACGATACCCCTTGGTAAGACTGGTTGTCAGACTTTCGGGCTTCTGACGACCCGTAACGACTGTCAAAGATCCACAAATGACAGCCGGGACCAACGGCTTAACGTGCTTTCTGAAGCACGGAGGAGTCTCGGTATATAAAGATGGTAACCCATCCACGGACCAACCCCGGCAAGCGTAGCTTAACCTGATGGATCGACCCGTGCGGCTGTTGTTATGTAGCCACGAGCTCCACTAGTGTCCTCCGATAGTGAATCGACTATGAATCACTGAATGACACTGCACACACACCGTGTCTCCTCAGTCACAGCCAGTCACAGGTCAAACGTAATTTAAGCAATAATCGGAATCCAATTAATGCTAATTGTAATGCCCAACTGTACACAAGTCACACATACATATTTATAGTTTTATTTAAATTGTATTTACTACATTTGACACTTTGGCTAAGCGTGCCATTGTCTAACTACTACTTTATGAGTACTACTGGTTTTACTAACTTAGTACAAACTTCCGGAACGCCACAAATCTAGCAACATTTCAACTATAAGATCAAAACCCAAAGCAACTTCAAATGAAAACAAGCTAAAATGATTTCACCACTGAGCACCCACAACAAACGGCTTCATTACACAAAATGATTTGCATTTCCTCATTTGAGAGCGCCATTGTTATTCGGCCGCGAACTGAGAGAGCAATGAATTGTTTGCTATGCACTTAATTCGACTCGCGGTCGTGTTGCTAAGGAGTTAGCTATACAGGTTTATTGACTTTTGGTCTTCGAACAAATAATTATTATATTGTTTTTGTTGATGGCAAATGTTGGTTCTTGAGTTGGCTGTTGTTTTGAAATAGTAAAGAGGAATATGCGTTGAAATAGCCTCTATGAACAGCTAGAGCACCCTGAGCAGTAGGGACCGAAACCGGTAGTACCCGTATGATCAATACGGGTATTTTTTCGGTTACAACATTTTTATTTTTACAGGTTTTTTAAAGGTTTCCTTAAATTGAATACAACCGGTATTAATATCGGTTACCGAAAATAAAAATTACCTCTATCTTACAAGTGTGGTCGGCATTAGTCAAAGGGCGCGCATCGTCTGTGCGTGTGTAACCGGTAACCTAAAAGAGGTAACATGTTTCTTCTTCTTGGGTTAAGGCTCGTGGCCTGGCAGGGTTCCGGGAAAGTCCAAAAGAGATACCGGGACCTTGGCAATAGGCAACTGAAGGAACACGGGTGGGTTTTAGTCAGTAAAAGTCTGACACGCCCTTTCGTTCCGCCCAGAGCGGGAGAAGTCATTGGATGATATACAAACCTCAAAAAAAAAAATGCTCGTGCAAACTGGCGTGATATCGCGGGAGCGACAGGCAGAGGAACTCTTGTCGCGCGCGATATCGCGCCAGTCTATACGATGCTATACCCAGATAGCGGTATACTTTGTCGTAGAAGTAACCAAAATTCTTTGATACCTGTACCGTAAATTTAAAGGCCTTCGGTACCTACCTTCTTGCTGACTGACTTATACGAATATTCTTACCACGGTTTACCCTATTGTCAATTTTAGTTTGTTCTAATACCAAGGATCCTTCTCTAATAGCTGTAAGATCAATTTCAGGGCTACTTTTATACGTTCAAGAAATCTTTTTTTCTTATCTTAGGGTGATATTACATTATCATAAATGTATCTAGGATCATATCTCTCATTCTAGATCAAATATGAAAAAAAAATATTTACCGAAGCTCACAAATTATTCATATGTCTATATTTCAATGTCATATATCTATCCATACTAATCCATACTAATATTATAAATTCGGAAGTAACTCTGTCTGTCTGTATGCTACCTTTTCACGCCTAAACCACTGAAGGGATTTCGATAAAATTTGGCAAGGAGATAGATGGTATCCCGGGGAAGGACATAGGCTACTTTTTATCGACATACCACGCGGGCGAAGCCGCGGGCGGAGCTAGTGATTCATAGATATATGACAGTGTTATATCCCCTTAGTCCAATTAAACACAAAGTCATAATATTCTACAATAAGTCTTTCACATTTATATTTAAACAATCACCGAATTCAAGTTATTATCCATAAAACCCACAATCTAATATTATACTTGACAAATCAAGTCATAGTTAAATACTTAACTATAACTGGTTAAATAATTAAATACTTAACTTTAACTAAAGTTAAACAATAGTTCTATTATTGTAAGCAAACTAACTGAATGTAGTAATTAGTGTAACTTGCTATATCTCCACAATGCGCGATAGATAATTATAATTGAAAACAATGGTACATGCGGTCTAATTAAGTGAAATTGTGTATTATATAATATACTTGTGTGTTACATAGTATATAATACCAATTAACATCTTTGGTGGTTTCACCTTAGAATCACAATTGCCTAGGTAAATGGCGTATATATACTTGTAATATACGGCCATAACTTCATGTAAAACATTGATTTTCAATGGCATCTACATCACTGTTAGGCTAGATCATCATTTTCTTGCCTTTATCCTTTTGGGGTCAGCACAACACGTTTTCTTCGTCCATTCTTCTCTATTACTCGTCATCTCGGTAGTCACCCCTTTTCTATCCATATCATCTTTCACACAGTCCTTCCATCGTTAGTTTGGTCTTCCCCTCCTCTTATAGCCATCCACAGTCATACTCAAAACCAGTTAGGCTGGATCATCATCATCAGCCTACAGCAGTCCACTGCTGGACATAGGCCTCTCCAATTGCACGCCATTCAGCACGATTCTCGGCAACTCGCATCCAGCTGCTACCAGCCACCCTGCGAATACCGTCGCTCCACCTAGCTGAGGGCGTTTTACCTTACGTTTGCCAATTCGCGGTCTCCACTCAAGAACACGTCTACCCCAACGGTCATCGGTTCTACGGCTAATATGACCGGCTGTTAGGATACTAAAATGAATATAGTTGAAACGGCTCGGCAGATGGTGTTGACTATTTTCATACAAGTTTCGCTAGACAGCTTGTCGGAAGTCAAATCAGGCTTCTATATAAAAGGACTTTTTTTATTAGATGTAAGGTATCTTTGGTCATTATTATTATGTACACAACACTGTTTTTTTATGAAGATTGCGCAAGCTAAGACAAAATCCAGCTCTACCAGCTAATTTCTGTAAGTAATTTAGTTGAACTAGCAACGCTCTCAACTATCCAAGTTACGGAAAATCTCAATATCTACATTATCCATTCCTCTAAAAGTCTACTCAGACTGTTATTAAACTCCTTATAATAACTAACTTCACTTTAATCGCTGCAACATATTCTGAAACAGCCACTTAGCGCAAGAGCGCTGACTTGTGTTAGCACAATCTCGTTCATAGACAGTTTTTAGCACTATTTCCTTGAAAGCTCCTGTACTCGTTACACTAAAGCGCTTTTTATAGGAACTTACTTAATTATATTGTTTCACCCGCATAAGTCTCGATCCCGTGGGAATATCGGGATAAAAAGTATCCTATGTCCTAATCCAGGTCATGGTCTATCCATATGCCAAAATCTAAATCTATTCAGCCGATTTAGCGTGAAAGCGTAGCAAGTAATCAAACAAACTCACTTTCGCATTTATAATATAAAGTTAGGATTCCGTTAACAAGGAGTATGGACTCTCAAATTGCTGAACGGCATTTACGCGATAAAATATGATAATAAGAGCCCTCGCAATATTGTAGCCTAATAACCCAGTATTAGCCGACCATCCTTATTAAAACCTTATAATAAATAAAAAATGTACTTATTAATTTTTATTTAGTGGGTTATTATTTTATTAGGCAACATTAAAGGCAGTAAATTAATTGTGGGGCTAAGAGAGGGGAGATTGGAACGTTAGCATCAACCATTATATTAGGCTCCTAAGAAATATGGTCAAAATAACCCGAGATCGTGCATCGTGTTTCCTTTTATTAGGTAATCTACTTAATTAGTTTTATCTGCACGGACAAATATTTAATGAGGTTATTATTTCTGGTAGAATTACTTTCCAACGTTAACGTAACTGATGTTGGAATGGTATTTCCACCTTGTTCAAAATAACGGTTATTTATACATATTAGGGTCAATTTGTGTAATTTATTCAGGAATATTCCCTGGAGAGTGTATAGAATTCATACCGTTGTACAGAATTCTTACGAAGTCAAGGCTAAGCTTCCACTAATAGGGACCGCCAGAATACGTTATTTTTTACTTAGCATCGTGTACGCTGTAGGTACGCCAATTTATTCCTTTTCTTTTACATATTTCAGGTTGATTTCTGAGCAGCCTAAAAATAACAGTAATTCGCAGAAATCAGCTGAAATTTCATGCCAAGCATCCATACTATAATATTATAAATTCGAAAGTAACTCTGTCTGTCTGTTTGTTACCTTTTCACGGCTAACACGGCTAAACCACTGAACGGATTTCGATAAAATTTGGCAAGGAAATAGCTGGCATCCCGGGGAAGGACATACGCTACTTTTTATCGACATACCACGCGGGCGAAGCCGCGGGCAGAAGCTAGTTCTTAATAATCCTCACTGTAGAATCCTATTGATTCCGTAATTAATTAAATTATACACATCACAACACCGGCTCATCACCACATCAAGCCTCGTGCAGGCACGCTCCACTTTCAACTGTTTCCCGCCATTTGTTTTGAACTGACAGTTGACATAACTGACAGTTGACATAACTGGCAGTTGACATTAATGACAGCGACCTCAATGCTGACGTGCATGAGATAGTGTTTACCTATCTATTATATAGATACACTACACACACGATGTTTTCCTTCACCGGCATGTCCTAGAACCAAAATTTCGAAGACATGTGACATCTACCAACCCGCACTGGGCCCGCATGATGGATTACGGCCCACTCCCTCTCACCAGGAGAAGGCTCGTGTCCCAGCAGTGGGAACGGTTTAGGCACAGTCACAGTCACTCTCTTTTAAACGCAGACAATATCGTGATCAGAAAACGCTGTACTGTCCAAGCATCCTACAACTAATAGCTCGCCAAATCAATAAGCAATAGGTAGTAGTTAATAGTAGCCAATGGTAGCTCAGGTATCCGGAAGCGATTGGAGCTGCATCCGCGGGAGTAATGTTGGTAGCTTTGTGACAGCATTTATTATGCTGCGATTCACAATAATCGTTATCGTTGCTGTTGCTGCTCGCTGCTGGCGGCTAGGGTTGGCAAAACTTTCGAGGTAGTCTTTTTTGCCAAAAGAAATATTTATTATTGTTTAGGCATGAGACATAAAAGTAATTGGACTGAGAGCACGATTGATTTTGATTTTAGAGTTAGCTACATTTGAATTAATAAGTCATTATTTTACCAAACTATGCTTGACTAATGATTTTATGAATGAAAAGTTGACATTTATAATATTAGGAAATATTTATTATTATATCCTCTATATATTATCTTTGTGACATTTCTATACCAAATATTGACTAATTTGCAATTTGAATGTTAACCTAATTTATTTAGTTCAATGTCAATTCAATGTGTAATCAAACAAACTAACCAAAACCCTGAAAATGTATTTGTAAGTCGGAAACGATAGTATATTATGAACTTACTGGAACAAGAGCAGACCAAGATATAAATAAGTGTCAAATAGACATTAGACGGTGAAGGAATGTCCTAGAACCACAAATTCAAAGACATGTGACATCTACCAAACCGTACTGGGCCCGCGTGGTACAAGCCCACTCCCTCTCGAAGAGAGGAGGCGTGTGTCCCAGCAGTGGGAACATTATAGGCATGATTATGCTGGACTTTAGACATTAAGGACCAACAAGACAGCTTACTTTGAATTCCGTCGGTCGTTAGCAGGTGAGGGCAGAATTACGGTATTTTTTTACATTGTATAGAGCTGATTTTTAGCGGTGTCTCGCCAACCCTAAGACCAGACCTGACTAATATTATTTATTATTTTTCTCGTAAAGTCACCTGGCATCCTATTGTTGGTCGGTATCGGTAGCATTATTAATGAGCGTTAGTTCCCGATGGCTGTGTAAATGCAACTCGATTGTGCTCGTACAATTTATTGAAGACTACCGCTTAGTTCCCATGCTAATGTCGCAACTTTGTATGCGATTGTTGAATAAAATGATACTATGTTTCATCTGTGAATATTTGGTTTTGTATTGGTATCTGAATGTATGTGTTTGTTTGTTTGTGCGATTGTATCAAAAGTCTTTGGAGATGTGAGTGAATATCTCACTCGATCTTCAACAAGTAACTAACTAACTGTTAGCACGGTTCAAAACTGATTTCATTAGTCAAGCTGTCAAGTTAAATAATACAATTTACAAGTCTTTTGATGACAATATTCATAGCGTTAATTATTACGTTGTCGAGCAGAAGTATTTTTCAGATATTTCCAGCAATGGATTGCTAATTTCCTTCAAAATCCTTCGGATGGTGATTGCAAGTTTTTTACGCAAATGAGGTGCTGATCAGTGCTGAAGTCAGCTGTGACTAAAATAATAACAAACATTAAAAAAAAGAACATAAGATGTAACAGCAGATTCAGCGGTTTTACGCAATTGAGCTCAAGCTTCTCTGTTTCATCGTTGGCGCGTTTCGAGGAATACTTTAGGTGCGCTTCAATTGGTGCGTTTCAAAGTAGTTGTGTTTCAAATTAGTAGAATACCCCAGATTTTCTTATTAAATTGTCATTAATCTTAACGATAATACGAGTTCCTACACTTTCTTTATTTTCATGCCATGTCGCTTACTTCTCCCCAATTTCCAGACTGCCATACTAACCTATTAAGCAATGACATCATCAAAATAAGGTTTGCTAGTTGTCTAGACTGGCCAATAAACATCGCTGCCCAACCCCAAAGGTCACGCCGGTAGCCTAGTGATAGATTTATAACTCTGGTACCTATATCTACTAAGTAAGTAACACTATTTCAAAGTGTACAGAAGTTTTTATGAGGTAGACGAAAGGTGAGTTACGAAAGTTGGTTAAAACTGGTAAAAGTTTTAGGTGTATAAATCTTTTGCGGTACTAACCTACTTATTTTTTTTTTGAGGAGCTCCTGGCTACGTAAAAACAGCCGCAAGGGTCGATCCATTAGGTTAAGCTACGCTTACCGGGGTTGGTCCATGGATGTGTGACCATCTTTACATAATGAGACTCCTCCGTGCCTCGGAAAGCATGTTAAGCCGCTGGTCCCGGCTGTCATTTGTGGATCTTTGACAGTCGTTACGGGTCGTCTGAAGCCCGAAAGTCTGACAACCAATCTTACCAAGGGGTATCGTGTTATTCAGTTACTGGGTTGTGGAGGTCAGATAGGCAGTCGCTCCATGTAAAATATTCTGGTATTCAGCTGCATCCGGTTAGATTGGAAGCCGACCCCAACATAGTTGGGAAAAGACTAGGCAGATGATGACACTTATTATTTGTAGAATTGTCTAAATCGAATAAGGTAGAGCAGTTGTCTTAGGTTTTTTTTTTTTAACCCTTCCTCTTACTTACCACCTTCCTACTCTCACAAACACTAATCAACTATTAATACAAAAAAAAAACAGAATTTCGGACACCTTAAGGTAAAACGCATCACAGTGACGTCACCCTAAATCCTGCATCGCGCAAGCAGAATTTACCGCGCGACTAGAATATACAACGTCCTGACTTAGCCGTGGGTCGGAGGATCCTCCCTTTTCTATGGAGGATGAGTGGACTTTACACCCAAACTCATACTCAAGTTCTGAGAGCAGTGGTGGCCCAGTGGTAACGGCCATGACTTACAAGTTGTAGGTCGTAGGTTCGAACCCTGACAGGCGCTTTACTTTGTGTAAATTATTTCATCGCCACTGCTCTCAAAACGGCGAAGGAAAACATCGTGAGGAAACCGGCATGTCCTAGAACCAAAATATTCGAGGACATGTGACATCTACCAACCCGCAGTGGGCCCGCGTGGAGGATTACGGCCCGCTCCCTCTCATAGAGAGGAGGCCTGTGTCCCAGCAGTGGGAATATTATAGGCTGATTATCCATACTCAAGTTAAAAATGAAAATTATGATAATGTAACCATAATTTTACTTTTTAACTTGAATAAATTTTATTTATTATTTATTTATCCTCATACCTCTATAGTCTCATGATTACATATTATTATGTGCAGGCCCTAACAGGTTTACAATTAACGCCAAATTAAAACCAGGTAACGTAATTTATCTTATTTTATACAGTTTAGTAGAATAACAAATAATTCACACATACCGCACTGAACAACTTATTCTAACATTTTAGAATAAATAACCCATATTTAACTCGACCCCATTCATTCCGCTTTATTCCCAAAAACAGGTAGGAACAGGTCAGCCAAAAAACCGGTCAAGTGCGAGTCGGACTCGTACATGAAGGGTTCCGTACCACCGTACAATATTTAGCCATAAATGCCGAAAAAACTCGTTTGCTGTATGAATTATTATGTCTTGGTTATGCAGTCTTGTGATGTGTTGGAGGTTCCTGGAGTCGTGCAGCACGAATATAATGAAAGCTACTGGAACGTGTCCATACTGAAAATCTTTTAGTTCGAATTGTTAGGTTAACAATTATTTAGTCATAACGTGGTGGTGGTGGTGGTGGTTTGGTGGTGCTGGTTGGTATGGTTATAAACTGTTGTTGTTACTTTTTATATTTTTATTTAGTTTGTGTTCGTTAGTTTAATTCGTGTGTGTTACCATTATTGAATTACTTTAACCGCTGACAGACAGACGGGCAGCAGAGGCTTAGTAATAAGGTTCAGTTTGGCACGCTTTGATTACGGAACCCTAAAAACCGACAAAAATATTTGCGTCAACCGCTCTATCAACGACTAAACCCAAAAAATATGGGTCCCAGAACAAAAGTTGTTAATTTATAGATCACGATAGCTAGTCCCTTTATATTCGATAGCGTGACCGTTGGACCCCGTTTGACACCAAAAACATGTTTAAAAAATGTTGCATTCATTATTTAACATCTGTAGATTACGTCACTACGATTTGGAGCTATTAAAATTGTAATCAGTTAGTTTTATCTATAGGTAAGGTAATAAAAACGAATGATAATTGTACACACGGCTACACATCATGCTATATATGTATTTCCAGTTTAGGCTGATCTCGCATTGTATAGGATTTTCGTACACTGCGAGGTCAGCTTATACTGGAAATGTATAGCTTGATGTGTACCCGTGTGTACATTACCGTTTTTTATATATTTTCCGATAGGAAACGTTGAAAGAAAAGTTGAAAGGATAACGTTTGACCTGGTATGGGCATGTGACTAAAAAAGTGATGAATATAAATGTTGATGGATGGAGCGGGAGAGGCCACAGAAAAGTTGGATGGATTGTGTGAGGAATGATATGAAAGAGAAGGGAGTGAATGATAGCGTGACCGTGGTCAGGGGAGAGTGGAAAAAGAAAACGTGTTGTGCCGACCCCAACTAACATGGAACAAAGACAGGAAGAAGATGATAGCCCAAGTCTTGAGGAAGGTTATCGGCTATTTAAGATCATACTACGAAACCTTAGGAGTCGAGCAAAAATAAAAAAAGTATGAAGGAACGCCAAGCGAACGAAGTAACACGGTAGGACGTTGACGCGGACGGAGTCGCGGGCTGAAGCTAGTAGAAAATAAAATTAAAACCATAGTTTTGTAGAATGCAAACAAATATTTACTATATTTGTTTACATTCTACAAAACGTATGTAAAACTATTTTCATATTAAATGTCCCTTGCATTGCATCGTCAGTTTAACTTTATTGCAATTTAAATGTACGTAATAAATAAAGTTTTAGATTCGTACATGAAACGCTACAATAATAACTTTGAGTGGTAACCTCTATGAGATATGCGCTGTTATTGGAATACTCAACATATTCTGAATAACAAAATCGTTTGTCTGTGTGGTGGGAATGATCTCGTAAACAACCGTAATAATAAAATTGTAGTCTTGATACAAATATTCATTTATTTATATAGTTAGTCATTTAATTTAGTACCTAGTGTAAATAGTTACTTGTATAATATTTTTGTGTAAAAGCATTTTAATGTTAATAATTAAAGTGAAAAATATCATTATCATCATCTGCCTAGCCTTTTCCCAGCTATTTTGGGGTCAGCTTACAGTCTAACCGGATGCAGCTGAATACCAGTATTTTGGAAAATGAAAAGTTAACTACTAATTTATCATTAAATTAGTTTAATAGGAAAAAATATTTCAGCTCCAATTTCCAGAAAAGACCTAAAAACTACTCGATTAATAATTAAAATATCGCATTACAAATGCATGTGAAACCCTATTTTTATCGTACATTTTATCTCCACTTTATAAAATGTAACTATCGATGCAAAACTGTGGCATACTGGCCAGTAGCCACACTGTATGTAATTAATTTTATACATCAAAAACTCATTTTTAATGCAACATGCAGTTGGCACGTCGAGGTCATAAAAATGGCAGTAGGTTATTTTTAGCACCACCTAATCGTTTGCTGCACAGATGCTTCATCGCTCATAACATAAATCTAAATTATCTATTTACGATATGCAATGTGCAAACAATCTGCAAAGATGTATGGTACTTCAGATAAGTACGGCGTCTTCCGAAAATATCTTTTTAAACATATCATTAATCATTATGACTGATCTCCTATGATTTAGCTAACGATTGCTTTTACCGATCTATGCATTCGAGCAAATTCTACGATTCCACTAATAGCCTAGGTGATGCTGGGTGTAAGATGAAGCAAAGTACCATTGAACTAGTCGACCATCTAACAACAACTTTAGGGAGCAAAAACACGAAATATTTGTAATCAACCAACAATTTTAACTTTTGATAGCGTGTAACACGTTTCACATTAGTGGGACAGTGTCAAGCCGTTTTTTATGTCACTATTACGCCAGTCTCGTGGGACAGATTCTATTCATGATTAGGGCCCGGACACATGATATATTTTACAACCGATAACGATAGATTTCGGTTAAATCGCGTGTTTAGTTCGAATTCTAGCGAAACTATCCGTTTGACGCATACCAACGCAGAATAATTGTTATATTGGTGGAGAGTCAAAACAAATTCCTACTAGCGATGCTCGGAAATTCGAGCAATTCGAAAACACAAAGGTAGTCCGAATAGGAACTATAAACATACGTGTCTATTATCTCGAGTGTGCAGCATTCAATGTATTGTCGGATATACAAAATACCTCATATGCGCTGAATACCCGCCACAAAATCCCACCTGTAATATTTGACACCGAGCCAAATTCGTTACCGTCCGCCATAATGTAAGCAGCGGGAGATATTTCAATCAAAATTATGTAATGCATTATATACAATGCACCTATAGTTTATGCCAAATTCGGAATTAGTGGGTGACGTCATTGTTGGTCCGAACCTGCCTCAATAATGTAACGTGATATCTTGCAGAACTTTCGATGTCTGCGTAATGCAGCCTGTCTAGTTTCAGGGGAGAGAGTTATTATAATACTTGGCAAAGATCTGCGTAATCTTTCAATAGTCATTTGGCTTCATTCAAACGATGGTGTCGATATCGATATTTTAGGGTATGATAAAATATTCGAAGAGGCATATGACAATGGACTCATTTATCGATACCACTCATAACCGGTTTGAGAGTTTTTACAAAAACATTATGCTGCGAATTAATACGTACAAGGACATGGATGGAAATCAAATGGGTCCACCAAATATCAAGCGAGGTGCTAATAGAAATGCTCTCGCTTTAGTCTTATTCGAAAGACCATCAGTAGATGTTTTCAATCAGATTTTTTTTATCTTCGCATGTTATTTTGTTATAAATTCTTTAACTAGGAGCTAGTCTATAAGCAGTGACGAAGTTGGAAAATAGTTTAACCGCGGGCTTAGCTAGTCATATAGAATCTCCAAGTAGTTCCACTGAACACATCCGCCCATTCGCTCGAAATCCAATCTAGTCCACATGTTATGGTAATAAGATGTTCACTCATCCGTGAGTTCCGTGTGTTGTACGTATCTCGTATGTATGAGGTTCAAGGTCAAATGATGGTCAACTATGTCCTTGTGCGAGAACAATACAAGGCGTGGTATTAGGTACACAGATTAACCGTCATAGATTAACAGAACACGTGTACAAATGAAGTAGAAGATACTGCTGGGTTTTATTTATCTGCCTAGTCTTTTTCCAACTATGTTGGGGTCGGCTTCCAGTCTAACCGGATGCAGCTAATTACCAGTATTTTACATGGCTGCCTATCTGACCTCCACAATCCAGTAACTGGGTAATACGATACCGCTTGGTAAGACTGCTTATCAAACTTTCGGGCTTCTGACGACCCGTAACGACTGTCAAAGATGACAGCCGGGACCAACGGCTTAACGTGCTTTCCCAAGCACGGAGGAGTCTCGGAATGTAAAGATGGACACGGACCAACCCTGGCAAGCGTAACTTAACCTGATCGATCGACCCGTGCGGCTGTTATTACTTAGCCACGAGCTGCTGCTGGGTTTGCAGTTTCCTTGTTTAGCCTATCATTGCCTCCATTTTCGGCAGGAGCGTTCCATTTGGCAACTGTCTTAGTAATTTACCGTTGGGTGCCATCACTCTTTACAGTAGGTGTTTAGTTAATATTAAGGTATTGTCTATCTTTGAATGTTCGAGGCCAAAATTCGAGGCACATTTCTATAAGCCAATTCTTAAGTCATTTCCTTTTAAAAACACATCTCTATATTAGAATCCGCGTCGACAAAGAATGATCGAGAATGCTAAGAAATGCCTTCAAACCCATTCAACATCTTTATGCAAATTGATCAAAGAATTGGATTCACAAATAGGATGCCCAAATAGATTTCTGTCACCCCTCACCTTTCTAGTAACATTATTACCTACAGGATCCGCGAACCTGTCTTCTTTCAAACAAAAAATCTTCACTTTAAGGCTCAATTTACATTGTCACGGAACGGAATGGAAGCGAGTTTTTGTAATGATATTGGACATATCAAAATGAACCCTATCTCAATAAAATTGACGTACCAACTAGATGCGAGCTTGTAACTGCGGGAATTATCGAGAATGCGCGAGAATTCTCCAGAATACGCGCGACTTTTATTTGGCTCGTATTTGTTACACTATTGACAAAAAGTTCATTATGCTTTGTACAAAAAAAAATCGCATCCATTCCGTTCCGCGGCAATGTAAATTGAGCCTTATAGTCATCCGATTATCTCATACGGAGAAACCTCAAAGAAATTTTAACAGCTATATCCACTCATAGTATAAAATAAAGTCACTTTTCGTGTTTGTCTGTGTGAATCGCTTAGTTCTTCTAAACTAAACAATGGCTTTTGATGCGATTTTCACCATCATTCAGAGCATTTATTTCGGAAGGTTTATTTGTATAATACATTTACATTTAACCTAAATCTCAATGTTGTGACAACTTGTCGCTAACCGTGCGAAGTATAGTACGAGTGACCCGCCCTAACTTCACGCGGGTGTAACAGTAAACAGTATTTTAGAGTGAAAAACAGTATAATACTGTTATTACCAGCATGGTTGGCAACTGGCAACCCTACTAGTTGTACATGATAAATGAATCCTATTGATTTTGGTCTTTGAACACGTTCCTGGCTTAAGAAAAGCTGATTGTCGTTAACGTAAAAGCGACCTTAAGTTACACATTAGGTTACCCAGAAGGTGGGACAAGAAGAACCTTTTATCTTGATCTGTTTTTGTGACTTCGCTAAGGAAACGCGAGCACGATCGGAAAGAAAATTAGACATACCCTAGTACAAATAAAATCTTTTAAGTACTGCGGCAATCGTGTGGTCATTAAAACGATGTGACGCATGTCACACATGTATCTATGACTAGCTGCCGCCAGCGGCTTCGCCCGCGTGTAATCTTTATAAATTATAGCCTATATTACTCAGGGTGAATGTAGCTTTCTAATGGCGAAAGAATTTTTGAAATCGGCGCAGTAGTTTTTGAGTTTATTCATTACAAACATACGCACAAAAATACAAATCTTTCCTCTTTATAATATTAGTGTAGATAATAATGTGACAATAATAATATGTCGATGAAATGAAACCCTATTTCCTTCCAAACAATACTGGTTTTCAACTGTCATAAAGAGAATGCCATTCGATTTTTCTTCAGGAACTTACTTGTCATGTGTTACGAGAACTGACCATACAAAAACATACAGTCTGAACCGATTCTAAATGACAGCTGGCCTTGAAGTGAGCTGTCATTCCACCTGATGCTAGGGATTGACACTATTGACACTTCACTAAATGTTCACTGTGAGATTTTTACAGAAATTATTGTTAGAACTCAAAATAAGAAAAATAACGAAAAATTGTTTATCCTGCTTAAGACACACATTATAAAATATTCTGAGATACACATTATAAAATAACCAAACTACGGTAGAATCCTTTGTTCTATGATCCCATAAGTTCTCCAGCTCAAATCTCTGCCCCGTCTGCCACATAATCTATGTTGGAAGACGGGCGTGCGCGGGAGTGTGGCGGTGTGTGACGCGGGCCGCGTGCGCACCCAATGTCAAGGTCACGCCGTGTTTACAGAAATAGCGGCGCACACAAAAATACGCCACGGGAATAGCTAAACTCTCGCACACTGAACGTTCTACATACTTTCTTCGTGAACTATATAGTGGTGGATTTAAAAGGGAAGTTTCGTTTAAGAAGTCAGAACTGAAGACCGTAAATAAATTGGAATACGAGCAGGATTCCGATGGATGCGGAAAGCGCGGGAAGAACCATGAACCGTTCGAAGTGGCGGTGCTTGGATGTCCAGCAGTGGACGTATTTCGGCTGAAATGATGGATGATGATGAGCAGGAGGATGACAAGAAGGATTTAGGAGTGAGAAAAATGTGTGGCGCCGACCCCAAGTAACATGGGACAAGGCCAGACAGAGAAGGATGATGAGTCCTCAATCCAGCCTCACTACCAAAACTGCAGTCTCTCTACATTCTTTCTTTGAAAACTGAGAAATGAAAAAAAAAAGTGTGTAAATTTCAGGTTTTTTAAATAAGGAACGTCGCTGAGAGATTACAGATATCATAACTTTTATAATTATTGATTGATAAAAAAGATATTTCAATAATCTTTCAATCCTTCATTAGTCATCGATAAGTTTTCTAATTATCAGCTCATATTTACAATGTTATGTTCCCTTACAATGTTTTACTGAACATTCTTGGACTAAAAATAAAACTGAACTATGAACGGTAAACGTGTCAAGGTATTTCTGTCCGGGTGAATGAACTTTTTAACTACACATCAGTCATTTAAAACTGTACTATTACTTCTGAACACCATTTATTAGAACGCCTTCATTAATTGAAAGTAGGCATACAAATATCTTAGCAAAGAGCCCACCAATAAATTGCTAGCTCATCTAGTTTTAAAAATGTGATTCATGTGTAAAAGTGTTTGTACAAACCTACTTACAGAAATAAAATCATTTATCATTTGCTATCATAACCAGCCTATAATGTTTCCCACTGTTGGGACACAGGCCTCCTCTCTATGAGAGTGGGCCATAATCTACCACCCAGGCCCAGTGCAGGTTGGTTAGTGTCACATGTCTTCGAATTTTTGGTTCTAGGACATGCCGGTTTCCTCACAATGTTTCCCTTCACTGTTTTGCGATCAGTGGTGATGAAATTAAATACATAAAGTGCCTGGCTGGGTTCGAACACGTAAGTCGTGGCCGATACCACTGGGCCACCACTGCTCTCAAGATTAACACTAACATATATTAATACCAACTGACATCAATTCCAAAGAAAAGTATCTCAAGAACGCAAAACCCATATGTCACACTCCATAATTCGTATTTAAACGTTCAGTTGGCTCACTGTGGGAAAAATTAGCGTTCACACCGAAAAATTATGAGTTTATGAGTGTCGTGGCATAACCATTAATTTTTATAATGAACTGCACTTGCAAATGCGTCAACGGTTGCGTTAAATCGCGGAGATCCGTAATAACTCGCAATTACGTATGTTTGTATTTTATTACGTTCTTGAAATAAACGTTTCCTTTGATATCTCTACGTAGGTATTATTTTTCTTTTACTTATTTTTTACAGAACTTGACGGTATTCATTTGTGTTCCAATTCTGACCTACAAAGTATTAGATTGGGGGCTACCAACTGCAGGGGCAGCTCAATTTACGTCACTAAAAGTGAGCCGCTTAAATTAGGCTTCAGTCAGATTTTCACAGTATTTCAAGAATCCAGTGATACTATATTCCCTGCCATATTTGATCCCTTCTTTATTAACGATAAAAGCGTTTTTCCTCGTAAACGTTATTTGAAACCAAATTAGGTTTCTCGTTATTAAATATAATATTTCAAAGCGGATCAAGTTTATTGTGATGTCAAAAAAGGACAACACAAGCAATACCTAGGGATAGCATTATTTTATAGACTACTAGATTTTGCCCGCGACTTTTATCTGCTTGTTTTTCATCATTTTTTATACAAATTTATCCATAATTTATAAAAAAAAGGGGAGAAGGAGAAGGCTAAGTAATAACAGCCGCACGGGCCGATCGATCATGTTAAGTAACGCTTGCCCCGATTTTTCCGTGGATGGGTGACCATCTTTACATACCAAGATCCCTCCATGTCTCGAAAAGCATGTTAAGCCGTTGGTCCCAGCCGTCATTTGAAGATGTTTGACAGTTGTTACGGGTCGTCAGAATCCCGAAAGTCTGACAACCAGTCTCACCAAGGAGTATCATGTTACCCAGTAATTGGGTTGTGGAGGTCAGATAGGCATTCGCTTCATGTAAAATACTGGTATTCTGCTGCATCGGGCTAGACTGGAAGCCGATCACAACATAGTTGGGAAAAGGCTATATGATAAAGGATATTATGATGATCCTTCTCCAAGTCCCAGGCTACCCATCATTCAAACATAACGATCGGTTCAGTGGTTTGGGCGTGAAAAAGTAACAAACAACCGGAGTTACTTTCGCATTTATGCATGGAAATAGTAATATAGTAGGTATATATAGTATGGATGACTTTGTTTTCCACTTGGTAACCTTCAAATTCGATATAATATTATTATTGCGTGGGACATAAGTGGCACAAAGATATCATGCTCAATTTGTAAACTTATAAAGAGCATAATTTATAACAATGAATACAGCAAACTCCACGATTTCATGGAAATGAAAATTCAAATAAATTCTAGAATGAAATATTGCATTCGCATTGCAGTCGCTACGCAAACTAGCGTTAATTAAAAAATCACGAGTAGTTTCTAGACAACTCAATGTCAAGCCTCCGTTCCATTTGTAGGACGTAAAATGTTTTCTGAAGAAATTCCAACAGCTGCGCCATTTTGTACTGCAGAAAAACGTAGTTTGCAATTTGCAGCGAAGTGCGATGTCATATGTTATTTGTCAAAATGCTGCAGCGCTGTTTTATACGAATTAATTTTACATTCGACCTTCGGAGATTGAGTGTTTTGTGCAAGAAGCGGGATTATTCTGAATTTACGTTAAGACACTTGTATTGTTGTTTGACACTTTCTTCTTCATCATCATTGGCAGCCATCCACTTGCTTGACCACTGCTGAGTATAGGCCTTCCCTTTTGTGACTTGCGTCTCTGATCTGTGCGAGTTTCACCCAGGTCTTCCCCGCAACCTTCTGTAGGTTCACCCACCTGGTTATTGATCTGCTAACGCTCCTTTAGATTCTACCATTTCTCAACAACCATTCCGTTAGGGCTCTCTTCCATATGCCATGACATTTTGCTTAAAATATGAGACGAGGTTCCTCCCAAATCATGAGTAAAAGATTCTAGTTACATCATAGCAATGTCTACTTTCAAATTGGACGTTAACAAAGTCACACTCAACGGTCCCAGATCATTCTTAATTTGTCTCACTGTTTACATATTAATCAGCACTGTCGTACTTAAACACGATAATAGATTCGACTACAAAGAAGCTTTTATCATTACAATCAAGAGGCACAATGTCTCATAGGAATATGTATGATGTATACATACATGGATGATGTATATAGCTACTAATGATACTGAGAACGCGCCTCAAGATGATTGATACTGATAAGTAAGACGTTTGGTTACATAATTAGGTTAGTCTGTTATTGTTTTGTGAGGAAGTCATTATTAGTGGCAATGGTAATTACGGGCTATTCAACTATGAAGCATAGAGCACTGATTGTCTTTAAAGCAGCTACAGATATCTAAAATTCTGTATAAGCAAACATAAACAACGCCGCTGCTATGCATATGAAAAAAAAAATAGTCCGATCCTGTCCGATCACTCTAAACATGGATCTCAAAGTAACAGCTGGTAACATTGCAATCATCACCACACTTAGCAGAAGAATTGGTGATCACAGTTTTCAGTTATAAGCAGGAGATGAAGACGATGCTAACCAGCTAAACTAGAACCCTTACTCGCCTTTTATAGAATACAGAATAGGGAATATGCATGTATTTTTTTAATATTTTTATTCGATAGTTTACATCTTCAAATAATAGTTTAAAAAAAATTGACGGCAAAAAAGCAATTTAAAGTAGTTAAAAAAATGTGTAAAAATATCCAACCGATCCGGGCTATTTAAACGCCCTCCCGGACCAT
Organism: Lithophane semibrunnea; assembly: GCA_947363905.1. Taxonomy (NCBI): domain Eukaryota; kingdom Metazoa; phylum Arthropoda; class Insecta; order Lepidoptera; family Noctuidae; genus Lithophane; species Lithophane semibrunnea. Next base: position 16,389,001 of record OX376197.1, read on the forward strand.
TTGGCGCACTTGGTGTGGTGACGTCACAGTCCGTGAAAACAGACAAGCAACTGTCAAGTTAACGTCAAACACTCCTTTTTCTATGTGCGTTTGACATTGACTTGACACTTGTTGATTGACTTGACATTGACATTTTGATTGTTATCCCGGATTGTTACGTCACATCCGCTCTTAGCCTTTTCAAATATTTGAATTAACCACAGATGTTTGGGACTTTAAAAAAATTAATTTCTCGCTCAAAAAGAAATTTTATTCAAAAATATTGATGGAGGCATAATTCTGAAGTAACATAGTTTATAAAAAAAAATATTTGACCCATATTTGAATCACATGCATATTCCCTATTGGGACGATATCTTTTCCAGTAATCATTTCCCTGATACCAAGGCGGTAGCTTGAAGGGCTACACCTCTTTATAATTCTGGGCCAGTACCATACCCTGACGGATATAGGACAGACCATTGTCTTCCACATAGGATATGAACTAGAAGCATGTCGATACTTGTCTGAAGTCATTAAGTCTAAAAGGTTATTGCTACGCGTGACTTTAAGGTCGACACGATCATATTAGTGTCGTATGAATGTTTATCTTTTAAATATTAAACAGAATCTATTAATGATTTCTTTACTAAACTTGTCTACTAGACTACTACTAGAGCCCTAGACAAAGGCAATCGGTTTCAAAACGTTTCGTATTTCTACAACGACTTTCAACAGGATTGACCCTCTTCGGCAGCTAATGTCATTTTTGACTGTTCCATCATCATTATCGCTGATATAGAATGTCACTTTGTCTAAGCCCTCTGTTGCAATATACTCTTCGCGCGACTGCTAGTCATCGGCATTCAAAAAAATTGGCGCTCTAGAGTTAACTTGGCCTTTTTCTAGATGCCTCCCGCGTCTCCCCGCTCACATACCTCAGGCGGTGACTAGCAGTCGCGCGCGCAATAATTCCAAAGTGTCAAAGTCCTACTGTACATAACCATGCAAGAAATGAGATCATTCATTGAGATCTATTAGGTAATTTAGGTATGTTGAAACTGTATGTACTTCCCGTCACTTGTCCTTATGGGTTCATTAGAAAACCAGCGTCAGACAGTATCTGTCTGGCATTAATGCTGAAATGAACCTTATTGGCGCAGCAGTGAGGCACACACTATTGTTGTAAAAGCATTTATTTTTTATTTTTTATTTTGTTATTTGTATTTTGTGTTTCATGAACTGTGTCCAAATAAACGTTATTCTTTCTGTCTTTCCTTCACCGTCCATACATTTTTGGGCTAAATGTGAAAATGCCGGCCAAACAAAAAAAGAGATATATTCTGAAAGATTACGTTTTTCTCTCCATTTTTTATTACTACAAGCTTTTACGTTAGTTAGATTACTATGAATTATTTAAACTAAAACATATTGAAAACAGTATTTTTCAAAATCGTATAACAGCGCAGGAAATTGCCCTACAGATTTGGTCTAATAGTGAAAAGTGAAGAGAATAACATGTTCTAAAGGAATATTTTTTTTTTTTTGTTTCCAAAATGAATGATCTCCTTTGAATGAACCAACTAAATTATTGTTAACTTCTAATAAGTTGTTTTGGCTTATTTTACTGAAAATAACTCTCAAACTTATCGAAATCACTCCAAAAACCGATTAATATCAAAACTAAAAACCATACACAAATCAAATTAACCATTCCACTCCACGTGTTAACGCTGAATCAAATCTCGACTAACATTTTGACTAAACATTAAACCAGTTACGTTTTTTGTTCACTCAATTAAAGATTAGCGCAAAAAACTGAACAAAAAGTTTATAAGCATTGCAAGCGCCACACTTATGTCATCTTATTCACACTTGTGTGTTTGAACCAGGTTTTATTTTTACTCTGTTGCTAAGTCGAATGATTTGAGTTTTAATTTAAGGTTACCACAGATAGGCGTGACGCGACGATGCGAAGCGATTCTGGTAAGACAATTTCCATGAAAATTCGTAGAAATTGTTCTACTAGAGTTGCATCGCGCCTGTCTGCGCTAGAGTCTCATCGCGCTGTCGCGTCGCGCCTATCTGCGGAGGCTTTAGTGTGCTTGGTAGAAATGTGGCATATTACGAGGTCGATGGTACAGTCACGGACTTTAATTGATGAGCCACCTGGTACTGTTCGCATTTTAGCCGTGTAATGCAAATCGGGTTTATTCGGTTCCCGACACGCAAAGTCATGTCTTCGTATTAGAAGAAGAAAATTATATTTCATATCTTTACCGGTTGGCTAACCTGAGAGCAGAACTACAAACTTGACAGCAGTGACTACTCAAAGTCAACCAATTGCAGGTCTAGCAGCAGTAACCTAGCAACGATAAACAATTGTTGCTAGGTTACTGCTGCATAGTAACGTTAGCGTACGGAGAAATTCTCTGACATCGATATTTCAACTGTCACTGTCTTCAGTTAAGTTTTCAGAATTATTGAGTTAATGAGCTATGATTCAAAGGAGGTCAGTATCAAATAGATTGGATAAACTTAATGCAACATTGTATTTATTTTTATCATTAAGAACTTATTAGTCAACCTCTATGGATAAGACTATTTCCGATTAAAAGTAATTTATTTGTCATCTTGATATTTCAACTGTCACTGTCTTCAGTTATGTTTTCATAATTATCGAGTTAATGAGGTATGATTCAAAGGAGGACGGTATCAAATAGATTGGATAAACTTAATGCAACATTGTATTTATTTTTATCATTAAGAACTTATTAGGCAACCTCTATGGATAAGACTATTTCCGATTAAAAGTAATTTATTTGTCATCTTGATATTTCAACTGTCACTGTCTTCAGTTATGTTTTCATAATTATCGAGTTAATGTGCTATGATTCAAAGGAGGTCGGTATCAAATAGATTGGATAAACTTAATGCAACATTGTATTTATTTTTATCATTGAGAACTTATTAGTCAACCTCTATGGATAAGACTATTTCCGATTAAAAGTAATTTATTTGCCATCTTGTTTACGAGCTTGCGATTTGAGTTCGTGTTTAATCGTGTAATCTCGTGAATGTATGAAAGTAAACAAGATGACAAATAAATTACTTTTAATCGGAAATATCCATAGAGGTTAACTAATAAAGTCAACCTCTATGGATATTTCCGATTAAAAGTAATTTATTTGTCATCTTGTTTACGAGCGTGCGATTTGAGTTCGTGTTTAATCGTGTAATCTCGTGAATGTATGAAACTGCAAAATTGAAAAGTTTGAAGGTGGCTCATCAATTAAAGTCCGTGACTGTACATGCCTCAAACTATATCATCCTCATATTACCCCTTCTTAGCTACTGATGACCAAACACAACTCTAGCACTCCTTGAACGCAACCCGAGAGCAAGCATCAGGCACGGAAAGCAAAGAATCATAAAACTGGTACAATATTTGCACAGCAACTCCTACGCAGACAGGACGACCGACCGACGTGTGAACATGGTTTAGGGTCACCATATATTACGAAGACGATTACTTTATTGCCTTTTTCCCTTCATAAAGTTTCAAGAAAGCGGCTTCTTAAGAATATATTAAAAACAATGGCTTTAAATAACCAAAAGTGAAATGCGATAGAAAACTTTCGAGTTAAACGAAAGTTTAAAACAATGAAACAAGAAATATATGTAAATGAAATTGAGTTATTTTTCAAAGAGTTGCCGCGGAGTTTCTTGCCGCCTCTTCTCCATAGGAAACGACGCACTGAGGGCCAAGTCTACTAATTTACAAACGTGTCAGTGGTCTCGCAATGATGAGTTTTTGACAGATTTTGTATGGCATATCTGTCAAGAACTGATCATTGTGAGACCACTGACACGTTTGTAAATTAGTAGACTTGGCCCCCTGGAACCATGCACCTAGCTTCTGACGTTTCATAAGTGCATTAGGGTTTATGTGAAATAAGATCATTTGAATTTGTAATAGTAAAAAATCTACTTTAAAATAAATAGATAAATCTCGACGGTATCAATGAAAATGATCGTTGAATTGACATCAACTTTCTCCTACTATACTTACTATATTACAATAACAACCCTTAAATTAAAAAAAATAAAAACCCCCGATTAAAACAAAGCGTCCAATAAACGATTTTTTAATATTTTTATATAGCTAAGAACCCTCTCGATCAAGTTACCTTTCAAACAAAACCAAAAAAATCAAAATCGGTTCAGCCGTTTGGAAGCTACGATGGCGCAGACAGACACACAGATACACACGCTAAACTTATAACACCCCTCTTTTTCCGTCGGTGGTTAAAAATATGTGAAAGTTGTTTGATGTTTGTTACTCAATCACGCAAAAACGGCTGAACGGATTTGGATGAAATTTAGCGCAGAAATAGTTTATAAGCTGGATTTACATATAGGATACTTTTTTATCCCGGAAATACGTTCCCGTGGGATAATTATCGACATATACGCGAGCGAAAAAGCTGGCAAAATTTAGTTATTTATAATTGCCTTTTCCATGCACGTGTAATACTATAGTTAATAATATTTTTTTTAAATCAGTCTCAGGAATTAATAATAACGAATGCCTTTCAGTCATATATTAATACTACTTCCCATACATTCTTGAATGAGTGCCAAATAACTAAGTTTCTTTCGGTTTCAACTGTACCGTGATTGGAGCTCTAAATCATGATGGCTAGCTTGATCCTAATTTGATGATAGCTATCATGATCTATTTGTTTGTCATCATCGTCATTAATTATCTTTCCGAACTTTGTTAAAGGAAGCTGTTATTGTTTATACGGTCTCAGATGAATACAGAATGTTCACACCACATTTTAGATAAGAAGCTTACAAGTACGCGGCGGGCCCGTCTTGTCAGGCCAATTTAGTGAGTGTAACTCAGTCAGAAGATATAAGAGTGAGAGAGGCAACGTCTAGGTGAATATAACTGTAGGTAAATAACGACTGTGCGACCTGCACACGTAGCATGACCACAAGACTTCTGTGGCATGACCACCATAGAAATGAGTTTTGTCCGCGGAAGAATAGACAAAATGACAAATTGCGATTGTTTATCTGTAATTTTGGCTACTCTTCCGTCGACAAAACCCGTTTCTACGGTGGTCATGCTACGAGTGCTGAATTGAACTTTATTATGTCGTAGCAAGAGTCGCTTTTTAAATGATTTTGCGGAATGTACCGTCTGTATTCATCTGTGATACGTTTCTACCAATCAACTTAGCCTATTGCATCACCAAATATCCATCGCTGAATAAAGACGTTTTTCAAGTTGCCATATAGCACCAACACCAAGTAGGTATGTTGGTTTCCACACTTTCCACATCCAACCGTCATCACAGGTCTTTGTTCTTTCACCTTTCTACCCGTAGTCTTTCACACTAAGTTTTCCATTTTGCGAAACATAATCATGACTACGCTATCAAATGCAGTTGGATAGCTCAAATCCAGAATTAAATCACACAATTTTCTACCATGTTCACTGAAATCTCTGCAAAAGATCTCCCAAGCATTCAAATCCAGCTTCACAACTAAAGATCTCTATAAAGTACATTGTAAAACGCGTCTTTGACATCCAGTAAGTTAACTAAACATATACTTGAGTAAATTGGACGGACGGCACAAAGAGACTGAATGCTAAGGTTCGTAAAATACGGAGTTATATTTGCGAAGGTGGGACGTTGACACACACACACTCACATTACGTGGATAAGTACGTGTGAATATATCCTGAAACTCTTACACACCATTGAAATAAACAGTTTGATGTGGAAGCTGTTTTTGTGAAAGGGAGGTTAAAAGGGGGATGACAGGATACATACAGGTACTGCACTAATTGGGTATTAATGTGTTTAAATAGCTTTGAAAAGGGGGTTTATTAATGCAAGTATATATATATATGTTTATTTCATATCAATTTGGCTTACATGGCATGTCGAGGAGTCTCCATTTAGGCATAGAAAATGCCTGTAGTTAAAGGCTCCGCTCTTCCCTTACATCATAAACATACAAATAGGTAAAAAACAAAAAGATAAAAACTAAAAAAAAATTGGGGTAAGTGTGTGTGTGTGCGCGCGTGTGTGTGTTTTCTGTGAGTGTGTGTATATATAACTCATTTTCTAGACTCGATGAGGAGACTCACGAAAATTACGAGTGTGGAGTCGATATCTTAACAAGTTCAGCGGACCTTAAGCATTAGTCTTCCAACTTGGCAACAGTAGCTAACACTAGTTTACTTCATACAGCTCGCGGCAGCAAATTCTAAAATTTTCCTAAAACAACCATCAATAATAAGCTTATGCAACTGAAAAGTTGGCTACTGCCTAAATTTTGGCTACCCTACACGATAAAACTAAGCATACTTCGCCATATGCGTAATACGATCTCTCTCATAAAACGGTCACGCCGAATTTAGTAATAAAATATAGAAATGGCGTGTCCAAATACAAGTAGCCATGCTCTGTGTATGATATATGGACTTCCCGGAAATCTGTCCTCGATTTTTAAAACAAAGTGTGCAATGTACGGTGCCATGCTACTTTGTACTTTCGAAAATAGATTCGTGAAAATATTTTCAGATAACGGTGTATAGTTTCGTATTTACAAATTTTGTTTATTCTATTCTTGTTTTTTAGAGCATAGACATTGAGCTGTTGATTGCAAGTCGGTCAGCTGTCATTATACATTAAAAGCTAGACATCATCTACAGTTGACGGCTAACAACACTACAATTGACGTCTGCGCATTGCTTCTTATGTTTCATAAGACTTGTTGAACCACATTGATTCGTCTTGCGTCAAATTTATTAGCGCAAAAAATCTCAGCCGTCATCTCTTGCTAAGTAGGTATAGTACGTCAAATCATGACCTATAAAATAAACTATTCTACTCTCTCTATGTACAAAAAATCAGAGCCTAACAAATAATTTTCAATGCAAAAAACAGGATACAGATTGATGTCTAGGTACTCGAATCCAACATCATAATTATATACTACTATTAATCATACTTATCTATACATATAATAAATTAAAGTCGTGTGTCGTAGCTCAGCTTATAACTCGTCCAAACACAATTACTGACGAATGTTTGCTAGAAATGTTCGCGCGCGGCAGTCGTACAAACATAGCGTATCAGGCCTCGCGCGGCAGCCGCGCACGATTGCCGCTCAATGTTCGGACACACCTTAAGAACAAAACAACATCGACATATACCACAACTCAGCTACAAACCGTTAAACGGGGCGTCCCTCGTAAACTCAGAGTTCAATTAAGTAGGAATGTCGTATCGATTGTTTAAACCGATAGTTAAATGTTAACTGTGGTTGTTCGGTGAGGTCATGGTTGTCTGCTGGCAGGTTTATGGCTCCGATGACATAAATCTTGGTGGCTTGTGAGCCAAGTGTTTGGAAATTAAACTCTTGTGTTTAAGAGCATGCGTTTTAAAACTGCGTTTAACAGACGCTACGTTAAACGCAGATTAAAACAGCGCATTCACGATCAAATTCACGATGTAATTCTTTAACGTAACATAACTTCCCCGAGAGTTTTATCAAACTTACAGCAATCATTCTAATGTATACCTTACCTTACAGAGATAAGTGTTTCTTTGCAAAGACTTACTAAAGGGTCCCGCAGACAGGCGCGACGCGACAACCATTTCCGTGAACGTTGCATAGAAATTGTTCCACCAGGGTCGCGCCTGTCTGCGGGAGCTTTAATGGTTTTACGTCGATCGTTTATATCTTACCTAAAGAACACCTCACCTCAGCATGTGGTATAAATGCGCTCCTTTCGAGTGAAACCCCAAATTTTAGTATTTAAACCAACTTTTCCAACATTAGTTTAATTTTATGTCACCAAGCCTAAAGTCCCACAAACTAAGTTTGTTAAACCGACTTTTTGACACAACACACTGCTTACCAAAGTACCAAGCCGAGGGTAATCCGCGGAATCTTCGTACGAACGGCGTCATTAAAATAAACGAGCGAATTTGAAGCGAAGCCGCGAGGCAAACATAGCAGTGTCTAATTTCTGTCACAAATACAATTTAAGCTACGAACCCACTTGAAGGTTGGGTAGTAATTAGACAATGTATGAAGTAGCAACTTCTAGCTTAGTGAGTGTCCACAGTCCACATGTGGGAAATCAAGCTTGCATGCATTAATGAGACTTCACAAAACGGGACGTTATAGTTGGTAGGTTATAACATATAATTACCGCCAAAGGAATATAGCGCTCGTAATGTTTTAAATTAGAAACTACAAGAGTCTTCTCTCAAGACGTTATACTATAAGCTTTTATGCTAAAATTACATTACGAAATTAGTGACAAGAAATGACCTAAAATTATAGGGCGACTTTTTCGTTGGTGACAGTTCCATGGTTCACGCGGGCTAGCGACTGACGCTCAGGACCCGCCGCGCCGCGCCGCCCGCACACTTGTACGATAAAGTCGCCCTATAATTATGTCACTAGTTTTATGTAATTTTTGCTTAACGAGAGCTCATGCCATGGTAAAAAATTGACAATTAGCAAAGTCCTTAAGAAGATAAGATGCCCAGGGAGTACCTACAGTATTTCATATTGACACCATACTCAAGTTACAAAAATGATAAGAAAATCTCGACACTATCAATGATAAATCTATTCACACTTCAACCAAGACATGCGCTCTATCTCATTATTACTGCACGTTTTAATTTGAGTCGCGAACACAATATAAGGCTAAGAACGCACTGGCAAAGCCATAGTAATTACCGTTACAAAGGAGTGTACACTCGCGACTCGACTACTGGATAATCCATCGTACTGTTGTTATCCTCTCCTAATCCAGCCAACTATGGTGGTTCGTGTTATAGGAGGCAGCGGTTTACATATTAATAGGATGGGAGAGGAATTAATTGGGCGAGGTTGTGCTGGTATTAGTGAAGTGAGGATTAATGAGGAGCTGGTGTTTGAGATTGATCTTGGTTGAAAGGTAAAGCCCGCTGTACACATGGGCCAAGGTGCATGTTGGGCGAAAAAATCGGATCCCCGACGGTCGCCGTTTGTTTACATTGGCGTTGTACACGAAAAATCGACACTATTTGATTGGCCAGCCAGTGCTGGTCGCCAACTACCAACACACGCCAAGTACATCTCTACACGTTGGCTCAACATGCTGGCCCAGTACCTTGGCGCAATGTGTCTTAAGGCTTGATGTACGACACCTCTTATGATGACATGAAGATGACGTTATCCTTCAAGACCAATGTTTAACGAGGTCTTTTGATACAAGACTTTTAACGCACAATACAGATTTTGAACTAGATATTAATGCCATAATGTAACCTCTGTCATCTCAAAATCTGTTTTTTTTTTATATATGGCCTGAATCACTTATTTATTGAATATGCATAAGGTAGAAACCTCATAAAAACATACAAATAAAAAAAACAACTGACAGTCACCAAAACATTTCAATCACAACCAGAAACCTACACCGCGCTAATCCAACATCCATAAATCACGGCACAGTCGCAAGAAACAATCCACTATCGACTACCTAACGCTAATCCGTCGAGAACAGGTTCCGACATAAGCGCAGGCGCCGGCCGGCCATATCTTGGGCCGGCTAACGGGCCAGGCCACTCACCCGGCTACCGAGGTACGCGAACGGCCACGCGTACTCCACGTGGTTAAAAACAGCGAAAAAACATTCGTGCTGGAATAATGGAATACTCTTTATTATGTCAATGATTGGGTATTATTTTAAATTAACTAAAGCATCTTTTAGTTTTAAAATACGGCAATTTTTTTTTTTGTATAAAAAAAATCGTTTAACAATATAAAGAATAGTAAGTAGCCCACTGATATCGGGAACAGGGTTCCCTCAGAAGAGGAAATGTGAGCCATCGTCGCTTCTTTTGAGTAATTTTGTACCATTTTTTTGTGCGAAAAGTTTAAATAAATAAATTTTGATAATACTTGAGAAATGACTCAAACGTACCTGTAACTTTTGAGTCATTTTGATAATATCGATGACTGAGTAACATCGTACTTTTGAGTAATATTGATACTTGCGTAATATCGTAGTTTTGAGTAATATTGATGCTTGCGTAATATCGTAGTTTTGAGTACCTATTATTTTATAATATCGATAATTTGATACCCGAGTAATATCCGTAGTTTTACCGTGAAAGCGTAAGAAAAAAACACAATTTCGCATTAAATTACTTAGGATTTTAATACAGCAGCAGCAGTATTCATTAATAACACTGAATACTCGACACTTTTATTTCGATGTTAGTAAGTATGAGTATCTCTGGATGCATAAAGCGATACCCTCCCTACACGTGGTTACGTTAACGACCAGCAGTTTCAAACTACAAACCGAGTTTATTTGTTTTATGTCATAACATCCTGAGTTTCGGGCTCCCTAATGAATCGCCCACTCCGGGTTTCGGTAAGTTAGAAAAAACATGTAATGTGTAACTAGGGAGTTTTATGTCAGTCTTGCTAATCAGTAAAATTACCCATTTTGAGAATCAGCACTTTTTAAACTAAACTGCCCACATCTTGACAACTTTTTTGTGAGAATTTGCTAAGTAAGAGCATTTTGGCTGTACCTACATCAGATCCATTAAATTTTAATCATCTGGCAAATATTTTGACAAGTAATTTAGATTAGAGTGCGCACCACGAAAGAAGGCCTGCGGAAAATTTTGGAACTACATTTTTTTAATGCAATGTGATGCAATGCCCATAGACACTAGCGCCGCGTCAAATGGACTTTAGTGGTGGCGCGGACTCTAGGTATTGTTATAACATTAACAACCTATCACAGACTGAAATTGGTGCCGATTCTGTTGTTCACAAACTAAACTAAATTGAAGTTCAGTGCATCTTTTTCTTTCTATTTCATTAAGAAAAGGACAGAAGATAAATTTTAGTTTAGTCCAGTCAAATTAATCAGCGCCTGACGCACCAGTATCTTTGCTGACTAACAGCCATATTTGCTGGCATTACAGCCAGCATCAAAATAATAAATAACCCGGCCAAGTGTCTCTCATGTTGCATATGTTTTTGGTACCATGAATCATGGCTTTGAGAACGGCTGTCACACACACGAACTATCGTTTCCCCAATTCTGCCTTGCAGCAACGGTTCAATTCCCAGAACGTTCCAAAATTGACAGAGTCCCTCTGTATATTTCGGGCAAACATTAGCTTGTAAACATTCACTGTGAATTTTGGAATCCATTCGAGTATTACACAGGACTGTCATAGGTAATATAATGTATACCAAAGCCAGTGGCACTGTATGAAGGCGCTTGTGACAACTTATAAATTACTAGTAGCGCCCCGCGGTTTCACCCGCATATGTCTCGATCCCGTGGGAATATCAGGATAAAAAGTATCCTATGTGTTAATCCAGGTTATAAACTATCTGTGTGCCAAATTTCATCCAAATCGGTCCAGTAGTTTTTGCGTGAAAGAGTAACAAACGTCCATCCATACTTACAAACTTTCGCGTTTATAATATTAATAAATAATAAAATAAAATAAAAAAGCCCTTTATTTCTCGCTTAATTAATAAATTGAATTCACAAAGTATATTTTTTATATTCATGTTATAAATAGTGATTCATTTGATTTTCTATAATAAATAACTATTTATTATAATATTAGTTAGATAAAAATACAAGTCATGTGCTCTATGAGATTTCTCATCTGCAAAAATGTCGAACTTTTATACAAATGTCGAAATTTTATACTATATTTTTATATAAGTTTCATCCCCTGTTCAACTAATTTAGGGGGTGAATTTTCAAAAATGGCCGATTCTTTGAAAACGTCAGCAGTTCTTTGGATACAAATTGCCACAAGACAAGTGAATGTTTTCCGATACCGACTCGGAAATTCGAAGTAGTGTTTGGCCTGATACAGAGTCCCGTGTCCCCACAATACATAAAGCAAGTTATAGCAAATAAATTACATTTAGATCGCGCCATATAAAGACGTTTCTCTACGATAAAAGATAAAAGTATTTCGTTAAATCATTTGTTTCCTTTTGTAGCTCGAATCTTTTTTTATGTAACTTTATTATCATAATTACGGCGGATCCGCGATTTTATGTTGAATTGAATTCATTTTCAGACACTGAGGAATTATGATTAATTTTTTTATGGTACTTTTAGCTAATGGAGAGGCTATATTGTTTGAAGATATTAATCCGCTTTGTAACAGCTGAGTGCCCGTGAGTATGGCAATATGGATTTCGAAACTAACTAATAATACGTTTCTAAGGATATTTACACACACAACGCTACATTTTATAAAGACACAAAGTATTTTTTAATCTCAGTTAGTTCTTCTTCACTATACATACATAATGTTATTAGAAAATTGCTAGACGACAAAAATATGCCGTGGGAAAACAAGAATATAATTAAGATACGACAAAAAAGTCGAGAATGTGATCTTCTAAAAATTTATTTTATTAATTTATTTTTCACTTCAGAGACAGTGAGACACACATATCTGTGTAGCCGTGGCTCTTGTACTAAGAGTTCCTGTATCACAAGAGCCATATAGAATAGCATCTCAAAACAGGATTTTGAGTCTTACCGTTAGCTGTTTATTCACGGAAACACTCCAATATTACACAGCTGTATTTACCTGAAACAAGAAAATTGGTATTGTTAATACATTTTCTAAAGACAACGAACGTAATTTGTGAATATCATACAATTCGGCTAATTAAATGTTGTATCATTTTGTTGGCGCCGCCAATTTGACGCTGTCCAGTCATAGACGTCAAGTGTCATCTAGATGTCAAAAGAACCGCGTGTGCCGACCATAGATGTATTATTTAAAACTGTGCCGGCCGGATCTTCTCACTCAATGCTTACGTATACATAATGACATGCGTGCGTTACCGTGTCATCAAAAATTATGACAGCTTTTATTGGAATTATTATACTTATTGGCTTTCATTTATTAAAACTGGTGATCAATGCTTGTGCCTTCTCTGTATGACCTTTGCCCAGCAGTGGGAGACAAATAGGCTGTTTTTTTCTAGCTCCTGCCCGCGATTAACTATCTGAGTGCCAAATTCCATCCAAATCCGTTCAGCCGTTTTTGCGTGATTGAATAACAAACGCACAAACTTTCACATTTATAATATTTAGTAGGATAGTTAATCGATTCATGCGTGACTTTGCGGAAATCGATTATCAAATACAATAGACGAAGGTATATTTAGTAAATACATTACATTATCATATCATATCATAAAAAACCCCTGTAAGAAATTGCGAACACGTGTGTCACCTCTCAACGAGGCATCCTCAGGATGACGATTGACCAATTGCAAACCAGAACACGACGTTTCAACACGTCGTGTTCTGGTTTGCAATTAGTCAATGACTTGAGGAATAGTTAAGCAGAATAGGTTACTAAATATATCTACGTCTATTGTTATTTAGTAGAATTTAACACGACACAAAATAATATTCCAATAACAGCTACCATCTAAGCAATACCAAACATAAGTAAAATAGAAACCATACTGCCTCCATCCAGACTATGTTATCTGTTTCACTGTTTGTGGCCGATACACGATGTATTGATTCAGCAACATTTGATAACAGTTATTGGAGTGTTCAATTTATTTGTTAAGGACTTGCGAGACGGACTGTGTTAATCTGGCTGAAACTCCAGATTGTGGTGAGTGATAAAAGTTTATGAACTATTAAAAACTTTCAAGAGATTTTTGGAAGAAAATGTAAGACAATTTTCCGGAAAAGCAAAAGACTTAGATTAAATGTTAACATTTATATAAGCATCGTTCTTTAAGAAAAATTATAGCTAATTTGAGATAATTCGCATAATATCTACAACAAGATAAATTACTACTGACAATTTCTGGTTCATTTATCTAAAAAAGTACAAATTCTATATTTCCTAAGTTATAAATGTAAGCTCCCCTGCATCTCTTCATGTCCCTGGCTTTCAAAAGCATACAAAAATTAACATTAAATCCTAATTGCACAAACAAAACCTTCACCAAAAATGCAAACCATTACAAACCAATGTTTAATCAAACTCATTTACACAAAACGCCATTAATATTTATGCAGCGCCACGTTTACATTTAGCGAATAATTTAGTAAATACTCGAACGCAAACAAAGCCGGGGTACGGGCCTAGTATGCATACCTACAATAACAGCATCATAAATAGAAATTCAAAGGCTTTTGTGAATTAAGATAACAAAATATCGAAATATAAAGTTACATGCCGACGAAATCCCTTAGATACAAAGCAACGGACAGACTTCAGCGGCATTGGGGAAGCTACAGGGTTGACAAACTTACTTTCAGGAAAAGGGATCTCGGATTGAAGGACCAGATATACACACCTACAACGATATAGGGAGGAAAGGCGTTCCCTTTAACCTGAAATAGTATAAGCAAAAAAAAAATTACGATAAAAAAAAAGTTTATTTTATTTTTTATAGTAAAATATTCACAAAAAATTTTAAATTGATACGGACAAGAAACACTCTGTACATGCACACTTGTATTTCTACTTAATTGAAATACAGGTGTGTGTGTGTACAGAGTGTTTCATTTACGCGATAGTAATTTTGTGAATATTTCACTACTTACTTAAATAACAAAAAAAAACTTGAGTGGCAATATTTTTTTTTGCATTTATGGACTCTATACTATTTCGGGTTAACGGGAACGCCCTTTGTTAGTTAACATACTGTATACATTTTTTGTTTTTTTCTTAAAATTAGTTAAATAGACACGGATCTTATTACGAGGCCCATTTGAACAGGATGATACTAATAAAAATATTAACAAAAGGAAGCATAAATCACATAAAACTCGTTTCGTGAATAGGACACGGCATTTCCATAACTAGAAACCGGTAAGTAACAAAATGTAAAGAAAAGTTTTATGCTCATTCGCTTAAAACAATTTGCTTGAAACATAATGAACCAGCTCTCAAAACTTGGCACAGCGGCATTCTGGCAACTTCTGCTCGCTGACAAACATTAATACTTGACAAATCAATGTCAGAGAACAATTGAAACTTCAAGAAGTCGTAACTTGTAACTTGTACGCGACAGCCCTACTCGCGAATGTTGTTCCCGCGTAGCGATTGCAGCAATATTACTTATGAAATAAAAGAGGTCGGCGTCGGGAGCTCCTTTCGAATTGCAAATTTCCGTAACTTATGCGCCTCCTCGAATCTCCATTAGCAAATTACTGCTGTCTTCCGCGAAGCTCTACGTAACACCAACAATATGTCTACAATAAGCTGTGCCTATATATCATCTGAAATCACTTTCCTAACTTATGATAATAGATGAAACGCGACCGATGGACATCAATCTTGATTTTTTATTCGCCATTCCTCTCTCGGGAGTTGGGCAGTTGGCGTCATAAGTAATTTTACGATCTCCAGTAATTTTTACTATGCGATGTGTTATAACCGGTGCCATTCACCTCGTTCAGTAAATACGCAACAGTTAAGACAATTTTATCTTTAATTTTTTTCGACGGATCTCTTCAGTTTGCTCTCAAACTTTTCGGGAAAATTACGGCTAATAAAATAATGTCATTACATTACGCATTCTTACGACTACTTGTTTGGCCTTTTTGTTGCATAGATAATGTTGGGTGAGTGATGTGGACGTCGATTTATCGTGGGGTCGGGTGTTAGCGCATAATACCCGTAAGAATTAGTTCGTACAAGGGTCGCACCAAGTCAGGGTGGATGTCACGAGCCCCCTCGAGACGCAACAACAATCTTCTCAAATCGTTGTTGAAAATTCAATGACATTCGCTCGAGGCGAACGCTTGCGATATCTTTTTACGAGTCACAAAAAAATGGCAGAAACTTTTTATCGGATCCAATTTTGTTCAGTAACTATGCCGGGTGGATTCGTGATAAGCTTTTTATAACAAGGGTGAGTTTCTCAGCAGTAGGAGCGTCGGATGGTATGGTACGTCCGTCTCGCCGACGCGTGGCGACGCCAATCACAGATAGAGATCCGATGATAAAGTATAGACGACAGACGACGAGTATAAAGCTTTAAGGGGGATGCTGAAGCCCGCGAAATTCTAATTTTCAGAGTTTTTTTTTTGGAAATGTAAGGTCAGTGTCAAGTTGTCTGCCGATTAAAATATGATTCGCGCAAAAATAAAGCCATATTTGTTACGGTCAAAGTTCATTTAATCCTATTGAATGAGTATTTTATGAAATCAAGACATTTGAGAATTATTCTAACTAAGGAGTTGTATTGCTGATTCTAATGACTATAATTCTGTATAGCTATATTTGTTACGGTCGGGAATCCTATTTCAATCAACATATAACCAGATACTGACCTGAGAATAGCAAAACGTTTAAGAAAATTTGAATTTTGCGAGCTTGTGCCTCCCCCTTAACATCTTGTTATAAAGTTGATGACAGTCCGCGGTGTCCATGTCTGAATAGTTTCTGTATCAGAGCCAGTAAAACGTGTCGTTTGTTTAGCGAACCAATCTGCGGCAGAAATAACTCGATATAAGCGCGAGTCCATATCTCACGGCGACAATTCCATCAGCTGCTATATGATAATGTATAAATATGTGAGTCAACAGAGCTGCGTATCAATAAGTTGTATTTTCTTTGCTCGATATCTTTCGTAACGATATTTTCTAAGACGTTCGTTATTTTATTTCAGCGTGGTACTAAAATTTTGTTTTGCAAAAAGACGCGATAACGAAGTTATTCTTTACCATCTGAGTTTATCCAAAGTATTATAGATTTATCTTTTGCTTTGTACCATTTGAGCTATCAGAACTCGTCCTGAGGCAGATTACGGGCTAGCAACTCATGTAGGTTTTGTTACACAATATGATCTAAACTACAACTCTTAAAGTATTCAAATAAACCTTTTTTTTTTTTGAGGATGGGAAATCATCCACTGACTTCTTCCGCTCTGGGCGGAGCGGAAGGGCGTGTCAGACTTTTACTGACTAAAATCCACCCTTGTTCCTTCAGTTACCTGTTGCCAAGGTCCCGGTATCCCTTTCGGGCTTTCCCGCAATGCTGTTAAGGCCTGGATCATAAATTTATAATGCCTATAAAATATATCTTAGTTAGTATTCAAATAAACCTTTTACAGGCACTTTTGAATTTTCAAAGGAGTCGGTCAGAAAGATGAAGCTAGTTGCCCATTCCAAAGCGTAGTAGGTTCTTTTGGAGAAGAACAGGCAAGAAACTCCACGGACACTCTTTTAAATCAAATCTCCAGAGAAACTCCTCAAAGAGGTGTCAGCACAACTGTCAGGGTCCGCTAGGACCGATGCCTGCCAGGGTTGCGGGAAGTCCGAAAGGGATACCGGGACCTTGGCAACAGGCAACTTAACACGGGTGGGTTTTAGTCAGTAAAAGTCTGACACGCCCTTCCGCTCCGCCCAGAGCGGGAGAAGTAATTGAAAGACTTCTCACCCTCAAAAAAAAAAAAGTTTAACCATGGCAGTGATAGTATATCTTTACAACAATGGCTTTCTTCACACACACTTCGGTCATCACACCTACGACTATGAAACTCCAAAAGAAACCAGTTTAATATCAATAAAAAGTTTTTAATTACTTGTTGGTCACCGTTAAGGCCCTGTGTCCAAATTAGGCGGTGTTTGTCAGTCAGTCACGTCACAACTACTTTTATTGACATTATAAATTCAGAGACAACTCTTATTAAAACCATAAACGGTTTAGTGGGAGTTGAAGGTTATGTAGAAGGTTCAAGTTCGTCCATAGTAACATGGTATTTTGCTCAATCATAGTTTTTGTTTATATGCAGTAATCAGCTGAAAAAGTGTTACTGACATCAATTAAATCAAGACTTAGAAAACTGGATGCTGGAGCTGTCTAATCAAGACAAAAAGTTTGTTAATCATGAGATAGTGCAGGCTGTGCACTGTGTAATAGTGCGATTTCGATATCATCAGCTGCCTAGCCTTTTCCCAACTATGGTAGGGTCGGCTTCCAGTCTAGCCGGATGCAGCTTAATACCAGTATTTTACATGGAGTGACTGCCTATCTGACCTCCACAACCCAGTAACTGGGTAATACGATACCCCTTGGTAAGACTGGTTGTCAGATTTTCGGGCTTCTGACGACCCGTGACGACTGCCAAAGATCCACAAATGACACTACTACTAGTACGGTAATGAGAGATCATGTTACGATTTTAACTTGCGGGCAATTAATCTCTTCGTGTCGATAACATCGAGAAATGGGGACGATTACAATGACTTTACTCCTGTATTAAACAGTGTATTACACAATATTTGCACATACCGACACATTTCAAAAACCCTAAAAAAAATCCAACCTTCTCCGCGCGCCCACGGTATAATTAACCCACAAGGGGAAAAAAATCAAGTTACAAAAATGTAACATTGTTTCAATTCATCGACGCGAAATACTTTTCATATTTCGACGTTGCGAGCCCCAAGTGTGAGAAGGGCTCAGACCCGCGGGGCGTCGAAAATTAAATGCGGTTGTGGAGGTGAATGACAAACGAGGCTGATGCAGGATACGCGGTTTTTCATGTACACTGAGCCCCACGTCAGTGGGAAAAAAACCAGTATAAGCTGCACCCTAATTACATAACACATTTTCAATCACAATCTGAATGATTTTGAAGTATATTGCTAATCTATTGCTTCATATGTTCTAAAATTTGTCTGCTCAGCAACGTAGATAACGCAATGAATGTTATTGAACTGTCATAATGAAAGCCATTGCTGATGTTAGTCGTAACAATTACCCCACTGGTCTCTATTGAAACTCCGTACTGTAGTTCCAAAAGAATCTGATGAAACTGTAAACAAAACCCTTTTCAGGATAAATTCTTACGCAATCACTCACAAGGAATGAGTAACAAATTCATATTCTGTATTTTAGAAGGTTTCAACTTTTTATCTTACCACTTTTTCCCATAATTACTGTTTGAATAACATTATTAAATTGTCATGACAGTTGAGGTTATAAAAATTAACCTCAACTGTCTAATTGAAAACATCTTTAAAACAATTTATAATTAGAATTTCGGGTTTAAGTATAGAAATTATCAAATCAATGCACTGAGGTGTCACTACAAATTGGCATCCACAGGTAAGTTTTTTAATCCATTTGCTTACATTTTCATCAGATAATTTTGGAACATATCATACTTTACGAAAACAAGGTGTTACCACAAACGTGCGGTCCACTGTACCCGCACAGCGGACACCTTTAAACTGACGCAAAAATATATTATGCAAATTGAGATTTATACCGCGGGGGGGTTCCGAACCTGTGTTATCTTTACCTCTATAAAGAAATTGCTTGTTTTTCTTCTACATAATCCGCGAAATTACGGCGTGTATTTTTTCGTATTTCGCTGAGAAACAACATGGAACTGAAACAGCTGTCACTATTTGCGATCTGAACTTTGCCAACTAACATCTATTTATTTTGTGTTAGAGCATTAACCTTACAGGCTTAGACATAAGTACGCAAACTTGTTTTTTCTGTTTTTACTTATTTAATATTCGTAAAATTATAAATGATAAAATATTTAATCCATTAAGAACTCATTGTATTCCATAACAGATATAACACAAAAATAACCCATTAATAAAAAGGGCCGCACGATCCAGCGCGTATAAACTAAAGAAAAATAGTTAACCCCAAAATGCGAGCGAGGGACAAAATTACCCATCCCAAAAGTATTTGCAGACGGCTTAATAAGAAGCGCGTAATTATCCGCAAATCCTTCGTCGGCAAGAGCCTATATCCGTAAAGGACTTGAGCAAACTCAGTTTGGGTACCGCCAGTAATAACTTTTTGCGAAGTATGCTAACCTAACCCAACATAGAAGGAGAGTTTCTCCGTACATAATATTGAAAGCATCGTATGTCTGTCGATATGTTTACATTTCCGCTTGGTAACTGTAAAATCATTCGGATTTATCGCGGCATTCGTATTCATGTGTAGCTTTATGCTCTTGTACATCTGGTAAGACAGCTTTTGAATAGAAACCTAATAAAATGGAAATACGCTCGAAGGGAAACAGTTTTCATTTGCTATTAAAACATTTTCTCAAATTAATACTTGTAGACAAAGTGGAAAGTATACTAGAGACAGAAGTAGTTCCGTCGGTCTTAACTTAAAAGTTGCCAAGGACGCTAGTGCTGGAACTTGCACACTGTCCGTAAAAATACCCTTTTTTAAAGGAATTTCCTCATATACAGTTAAATGTAATATAGTGTAACCGTCTAAAACTTGGTAAGTTCACCACATAAGACACGATTGCCACTAAATTATGAATCATATAAACACGAGAACTCGAAACTTGCGAGTTATTACTTATTACGTAGTTCATATCAAAATTTTAAATTGAACTATAAACTTGCTTAATTCAACCGGGGTTGGAAAGGGGTGAGCTATATTTTGGAACGTAAAAGCATTAAGCACTGGTGCGAGGGAGAAAGACGATGTGAAAAGTCTAGCAGTGACGTAAATTGCTACAGCGTCGGAGATGATTCGTGGTAACATTTTTATTTTGCATAGTGCAACCTTCTTGCGCACTTATGGCGTTGTTCTTTATTGGGTTAATCTGTAGATACGCTGTGTAACTTGTGTAATCACTTCATGAACTTATCAGGCATTCAATATGGAGCGCGTTTATAACGTTCATTATTTTTTTATTATTGTATCATTCAACAAAGTAGGTACATCACTTGTTCGCGTGTCATACGGAAATTAATAGAAAAGCTCAATTGGATTTTCATTGAAATCAGCTGAGTATTTAGTTGAAAGTATAGCCTATTTTGTGGTTAATGAGGCTCGTTAACCGTTAATATTCATGTAACCAATATTGGTATTTTACGACGCTACCGTAGTGGGCGGTGTATTACGTATAAATAAATGTACTTTGAGTGCACACAGTGCATGCGAGAAAGCATCAGGGCCGTTGATCACTGAATAAACACGCTCCCGCATCCGCCGCATGCTCCGCTCCTTCGTCCGCCGCACGCTCCGCTCGCTGCAAATTGAATCGTGACGTAATATTTAACGTAGACATTTTGCGCTACCCTCGCCCGGCGAAATTACGCGACACAGCCTTGCCCGGGAATAACTTATCATATAGCTCGTTTAACTCAGCCATCAATAAGTCATCGTCGAATAATTTTATTTTGATGTCGACTAGAAATCAGCTACCGTGTAATTCATTTCCGTAAAGTTAAGTCATGTAGTTAAATTTATATCGAAATACAAGCTGTCGGTATCGTTTCGTAATTTAAGGAATATTTGTTTTTTTTTTAATTTGCTACGGTAAAGAGTCGCTTCTGCGTAAACAACGAGCTTTATGAACGCGTTTTCTAATATTTCAACTATAGTTGAAAGACGAGAAAACGCGTAAAAATACTCTATAGTGTTGAGCTGTGAAATATTGCTATAAATACATGCAATATTTTTCATTATAAATACTTCGAATGTATCACTTTATTTCCATTCAAGGCTGCTCATTATTTTCTAATAAAATAACACCTACTTGTTTTGTAAACACATCCATCAATGTTACATCTCATCATATTCTTCGACGATCAAACTCCGCTCACATTTTCCATTGCATCCAAAAGAGCTATAATGCGTTAACACACAAAACTCAGTTTAATACACGTGTCGTATGCACGTAGGTGTGGGGAGGCTCTTGTAAAATGGGCCGAGGCTCTTGTGGCGCACACTCGTCGTGTTTGCCCGACTCACTCGCAGTGTCGGCGCGAACATATCGCTTCCCTGATATCGGTAAACAATTTACACGTTTCCTATACAATACAAGCGATGTGCACACGTTCGGATGTATTTATGTATGTCGGGTACAAATCTTGGGAGGTGGGGTAAAATGTACCCACGCGGCGTAAGAGGGTTAGGTGTTATTGATGTGTTGTTACATATTTTTGTGTAGCAGTTCGTTACGTGCACTATTGACGAGTACTATTCTGAGTGCCTGAGTGAATGGCGGTTTGAGTGCCAAGTTTTAGGTGACACATTAGATTATTTTTACTTTTACTAGTCACTGTACTGTAGGTACTGAAATGTAGGTGAATCAAATTACGATGTCACGTTCACGTTACGTAAGTGTGTAAAAAACATGAAAAAGGGCCAATTAGGGAAACCGATTTTTTTTTTAATTTTCAGTATGTATCATGTTATTACTCTTTTAAAAAACGTCGTTCTACCCTACTATGTTTGCAACAAAAATAATCAATAAATAATCAAATCACACAACCCGGTGACTTTTGTTCGGTAGAACGAAAAACAAAAAGTCACCTAACACAAAAATTTAAAAAAATCGTGCCAGTTTCCTCCCCATAGAGTGTAGACTATATACCTACGACTATCTGAACCAAACTACCGAGGAACGCACGACTGTCATATCGGCATAACGTTATAAAAGGTAATTTTACCATAGTACCTACCTTAGGTAACAAAAAAAGACACTTGTTCATAATCCAAAAATCAAACTACCCAACTAAAAACAAAAAGTCACTACAGCTCCAAAAATCACAAAATCCAGCCAGTATCCACCCCATAGAGTATAGAGCCAGCGGCTGTCTGAACCAATCTACCGTGGAACGCGCGGCTGTCATATCGGAGCGCTCAACAATTACTCAACACCTGCGGCCGAGCTTATTACCAACAGTTTTCGACACTTTAATCTCGAGCTAACTTATTTATACAGGCGGATGTAGTAACGCCAAGAATAGGATTTGTGTCGTAAGGTGTTATGTCAGCTCGATGGACATCGTTTTACACCTTGGGGGAAATCTGATTTGTATTGGCTGGTTCGGGAAGATTGGAAATTTTAGAATACTTTAAAGGGCCGTTTGACTTTCTGATTACTTTCGGTTATCTTTTGCTAATGATTTCGTAGAAAATTCTCAATTATATGTATAAATGTATGTACCACTGTAAAAGAGGCTTTTAATATTAAGATGACACTTGGTGATTATCCAAGAAGAATAAGGCACTGTTCGGCAGATCCATTTGAATACTTTTTTTTTTCTTACTTGTATTGTGTCCCACTAAATCAAAATCAAGATAAGTCATATAGTCGTAGTAGTAGTTCAAACTAGGCTGAGAATTAGCACTTTTCGAACGTCAATATTACATAAGACTGTCCCTCAAAACACCCGTCCTTCACCGCTTCCTGGTGCTTTAGCTGGGAAGAAGAAGTGGCGCAACAAACTCCCCAGCAGCACAGTTATTGCATTCTATTCGCAAACTACATAACGAAAAACAAAACATTAAGTTAAATTATTTGCTATATTGTCAGCTACTTAGCATCCTTCTAAACCTCTCTCTCTTGTGCGATCTCTCAAACATGATCAGCAGGCGTAGCATGAGCACCGTTTTGTCGACGGAAGAGTAGACAAAGATTAAGTTTCCTGTAGACAGTAGACAGTACGAGACGGCAGCAAAATAGAAAGAGTCAACTGCACTTTTTACGAAATTCACTCTTTTACATAATTCGACTCGGAATTCTTTGTTTTATCATAGGATTAATCGGTTGTCAGTGTGATTTTGACAGTAAGAATAGAAAACTTTCTTCCGAAATAGTCTACACATAAAAAGACCTAGACAAAGATCGTTAGAAATGAAAGACAAAATGACACAATTGTAGAAAGATTTCTACGGTGGATGTCAAAAATGAAGAAACGAACTGTCACTTTGTATAGAAAAAGCTATGTCTATTCTTCGTAGAGATAGAAAGCGCCATGCTACGCCTGCTGATCGTCATCGTGAACAGACTTATAAATGAAAAATATA
This sequence comes from Lithophane semibrunnea, assembly GCA_947363905.1. Taxonomy (NCBI): domain Eukaryota; kingdom Metazoa; phylum Arthropoda; class Insecta; order Lepidoptera; family Noctuidae; genus Lithophane; species Lithophane semibrunnea. The sequence continues at coordinate 16,412,880 of OX376197.1, forward strand.
CTTATCGAACATTTACGGACTAACTTTGAATCTATGAGAGAACTTTACTTGCTAGATCGTTTACTAGTTTTCCAGTACTGAGATTTTCTTAGACAGGTCTTCATTTCTCCGCAGATCAAATTACTAATACTATTCGACGGGTACTTTCAAAACGTTACCTACCTAAGGTTTTTAGTAACGAAAATCTAGAACAAAGAAAAATAAGACAAGAAATCTAATTACCTACAGGTAGATAAATAATAATCTTTTGTTATTTATTTCCGACCTTTAAACCTAACATGAATTTGATGTATTATCGGTTCGCCGCAAAATAATTTCAGCTTCAAGGAGACCCAAGCTCTCGTAGGCTTTGTTAGAAAATTACGACAAACTTAAAACGCCAATAGCTGCTGAAATATAACTCTCTATCAAAAATGTTATTGAGAAAGCAATTATTGTTCCAATGAGACAGAAATATAGAAACTCAATCAGCCTAGAAAAATCAATCTGCCTAACCTTTTCCTATGTTGGGGTCGGCTTCCAGTCTAACCGGATGCAGCTAAATACCAGTATTTTACATGGATCGACTGCCTATCTGACCTCCACAACCCAGTAACTGGGTAATACGATACCCCTTGGTATGACTGGTTGTCAGACTTTCGGGCTTCTGACGGCCCGTACTGTCAAAGATCCACGAATGACAGCCGGGACTAACGACTTAACGTGCTTTCCGAGGCACGGAGGTAAGCGAGGTACGAGGTCTCGATATGTAAAGATGGTCACCCATCTACGGACCAACCCCGGCAAGCGTAGCTTAACCTGATGGATCGACCCGTGCGGTTGTTTTTAATTAGCCACGAGCTCCTCCCAGAAATAACATGAACTACCATATTTTTTTTTTATTTATCAAATGAAATTATCAGCCAGGGCCGTAAACAAACTATTCAAAAAGTAAAAAAACAAACCACGAACACCGCAACTATAATAAATCCTCTAAAAGTCGATTAACGGGGGAAAATTTTGCTCAATCACAAAGAGGATTACCTAGCAAACTGTAGCCCAAAATCTATTTAACTCATTACGATCTACCCGAAGCATTTTGTAGGGTCAGGTAATTGGACGTAAGCAGTAACCACAATTGGACAACCCTCACAATAATCAACTGAAACGATTGATTATAATTGAAACTTAAACGGGGTGCGAATGACCCTGGATTATCCTATAGTGGAAGAGACCACACTAGGCCTTTTGTAAGTTACCAAGTATACAATTTGATGCTGTCTAGTTATTAGATACAGCGTCTTAAAAAACTCAGTCCGATCCGTGAGGGTGTTGTTAAGATTCATACTGAGTCTATTTATGTGTTTAACTCATGGAAAAAAGGAAAAAAAATTCGGCAATTTTTTTTTTCAATGGGTTAGTTTCCCGGTTTAATACATGGGGCGTGCGAGGCCGGCGTTTAGCGGTCAAGTCACCTCTGTAGAAAATTTGCTAATTTATAATGAAATTTGTGTAATTTTGGTACTAAAAACGTGAATTTTAAACAGTAGGGTAACTTTCATATATTCAGAATTGTGTTTTATTACTTTTTAGTAATTTTATTGCGGTACCTCGGCGCACCCTTTTGGATCGGACAGGGTTTTTGTTATATGCTGTATAGAAGAAAGAAAACTTGTTTAATTGCCACAGAAACGAAAAGAACGAAAGATAATAAGAAGAATGAAGAAGTTAATGAAGAAGAAGGTATGCTCAGCATCGATCCCAAATAAATTGAGAAAAGAACTATGATTTAAGTTGTGTCAGCTAGCACGAACATATACAAAGATAGTCTAGTCATCGTTGTAGTGTAGCCATGAGCATATACAATTGTAGCGTGATTGAAAGCTATATCTCCTTACAGCTTGCTAAGCCCCAACCTAGCTATAGACAAACATGTGTTCAAGATGTCTGGCTGCAAATGATACCGCACCCAATTTACGAGTCTTTACTAAAGTCATTAAACTCATAGACTGTGTTGTATTAGGTACTATTAATAAGCCAGAGTTATTAAATGAAGAGTCTGGGTCCGATAATGCTAAGATTGTTTTAAAGATTGATGATTATAAGTTCATTAAAGTAAAGGATGATGCTATTGATCATGTATCAGATGGAAAGACGGCTGTTGAATTAGATAATAATGGATTCGCTTAGGAAGAAGATTACGTCGCCTGTAACGACGATCATAATAGGACCGAGCCTACCCGTATCAAAGGACCACTCGATATATCATTTCCCGTGACAAATTAAACGCCCATAATTTTCAATCAAGCCCCAATATTTGGCTCGATACAGAACAAAGCTAAAATGAAAGCCACGGATCCGTCGGCGTGGCAACTGTAGCATTTCGCCCAATAAAACGTATTTGCCGAAGGTGGTCTCGTCCGTACATTAATATCGTTCGGTTCAGCCTCGCCTGATTTACGAGCGCCACCGCTGAAAACTCCACCTTCTGTGGAAACATACAGTATTGCGGTTGGTACGGGCCTGACTAGAAGAGCTTTAGTTGTAGAGCGTGATATATAACCTACTCCCCATGCGATACATACCGACACAACTGATACGATTCCTCTTGGATCAAAATCCAAATAATTAAAAAAAGAATTTCGACGATTTTAGATGTGTCACACACAATAATGTTTAACACAAAACAAAAGCCACTCTCTGTAATATTTCACTATCAAAAGCATCCGGTAAAAGATTTTGAAATACATAGATCCTAACCTGAATCTAGGCAATAAATAAAACCTAGACACAATAAATTATCTTTTCACTGGACCTGCTTCCTCAAATTTACCACCGGCGACGAAAACATATATCACAGCACATTGTTCATAAATCAAATGCTGCTATTTACCGCAACTGAAAACTGTAGGCAACTTTAGTTTTTATCCGAACAAAACTTGGCAAACACTTTGACAATGACTCGGAAAAAAGAGCAGACGTTTTGAAATGAATTGAAATTAATGTTATCAGTACTAGGATCTGACTTACGCAACGTATTGTTAACTTTTCGGCACGTGTAGCATTAATGAGGTACCCAAAGACGGGTTACTAACCTAACTTTGACACGACAACAACTGATTTTCCTCTTCGTGATTTTGAATAAATAATAGTTACAAAATAAAAATTGAACGAACTCTCCTTAAGGAAAAACGTTTTTTTATTTCTTTAGTCTGGTGCACGGAACCGCCCGGTTTCTAATAACCCGTCTGTTTTCCAAGTAACACTTCTCACACGTGAAGTAGTGGGGGAGCAGCGAGATAAATTACTTAGTCCGGACATCTGAACACTGTACTTTTGCATGAGAACTCCTTCCCTACTGTATAATCGTGTCTCCGACGGTCGGAGAGGATTTCGATACAATTTTACATATTAAACAGTTTTAAGATGGATTGAAACTTGGCTCACGTAGATACACGAGTTCAGGAACTATGTGTTAAGAAACTAGGAACAGTTTGAATACGATAGACTATTTCAGGAACACGTGTGGCAATAACATATTGGATTTAGAGATGACAATAGCACATAAAGTATGAGTCGTCGACATCTTGATAGCCGGGAAAGGTAATGGGCAAGGGAATAGCTCTATTGAACTCAACGCTTCGGAATAAATTGGACTGGAGTAGATATTGTCTTTAAAAATTGAACATTATCAAAACTTGGTCCTTATAGATAGACAAGCCCTGCTCCCGAAGGATTTCCCAACGTCAAAAATGACGAATTTCCATATAAACTTTCATCCCTATAAACCCATTTAGGAGATGAATTTAAAAAAATCCGTCTATAATTCTTACGATTCGATACTTAAACACTTGACTTCACTCATCATTATAAATAACTTTCAACTATGGGACCAAACCTAAAATCGCGAAAAAAAAATCTGCTGTTTCCTACATTTTGACGAGCTATGCGAACATAAATGTAGGGAACAGCTGATTTTTTTACCAGATTCCTTATTCAATTCAATTCAAATTCTTTATTTCAGACATGAGTCCATAGTGTTAGTATCAACAACAACTTATATAAGGAAGTCTTTTGCAAAATTTCAAGCTCCTAGACCTAGCAGTTTAGGATGTGCGTTGCCTGTCAGTGAATTTAAAAAATTAAGTAGACAAGATAGACGGTCCTACAGTCAAGTATGTTGAAGTAATATCAGTGCTTACTTCAAAGTATAAGTCCCCATACGAAACATTACCGTACAGAACACATTTAAAATAACGTATTCCAAAGCTTCCTATTGATCTACAACCTTACCCAAACACGTCAGCTACAAAACAGCTATCTAACAGTCATCGTGCAGCAATCAATTCACCATTCGTTCGTCGTCAGGCTCGCACGGTACTAACTGCCATAAAAGGAACCGAACTGTCCATCTCGTTTATAACGAGACCCGGGAACCGAAGCCCTAGGACGGAATAGGACATTTCGTGCGGTTATTAAGTGTGTAGGTTTCTTTGGTCAGTTCGAGATGGAAGTTATAGGTGGTCCGGTATGCTGTCTGTATTTGTGATGGCGTTTGTTTTGATCGTAAAGTAGCTGTACAGAGGCCCTAGACAAAGTGACATTCTATCAGCGATAACGATGATGGAAAATGCAAAAATGTATAGGACTGACATAAGCTATCGAAAAGCTATGTCAATCCTGTTGAAAGTCGTTGTAATTCGAAAAACGAAACGCTTTTGAAGCGATTGTTACTTGTACAAGCCCTCAGATTGAATCATATTTCTTGTAGAATTCTATAAGTTTACAAATAGCCCTTAAATATTAGGAGACCAGACTGAGATGAAGACAAGCAAGACCTCCAAAACTAGTGGAAGGAGCCGGATGACTTCTTGATGGTTTTTTAATCGTGTCAAGTATACTATTAAATTCTTGATTCAGAGAAGCAGAGATGGAAACGACAGCATCTTTTACAAAAATAAAATTTCAAAACTAACTTCCGACGTTTTATTTGCTCAAGAACGAAAACGTCTCACAACAATACCTTTTACTTAACCATTCGAGACGCAGTATAGTAACTACACTTCTAAGTTAACGTTAGTCCCCAGACAAGACGTATTTCTCAGCGCATCTCAACCAGTCACCTTCTACCCGGTTTTCGAGCCCGGGTTTTACGACACCCGCATTATTTTCGCTTATACGAAAACCTTTAAGTTCCATGCTGATCTTTGCGATGAAAAATGTATGTATAATATCCGTCGCTGGGTTTCTTTTTTATGATTTTCTTGTATAATAGAGTTTGTATTATGCGAAGATCAAGGGAAGTAAGGCTAAAGTCCTGACGCGACATTCGCGGGGGATCAAGGCAATTTTATAACTAGAAAAGACAAGGAAGATGGGATTTTAAAATAAAGAGGAATATTTTATTAGAATTTATTCAGAGCCTCGGGACATAAAATAATATCCGGGGAAAATTTGATTTCATTTCAACTATGACTCCGTCAAAATATAGCTTATTTTCTTTAAAATTGTTGGACTCGTACTAGGGAAACGGTAGCCCGGGGCGTTTCGCGGTAAATCCATTCTGGAAGATACCATCCACACAATTCTAAATAAAATATCACCGGCACATCCCGCTGGCTCTGCATTTCTACAATATTTACCGGCAAGCCATGCATCAATGTAACGTGCCTTCCCTGGTTCCGCATTACCTGCGAAGCGCTCAACTTTTAAACAAAACACATTAAATTAAGCGAAATAACACCGTTTAATGTTTTAAAACAAAAGTTGTAAAGCAGGGGGCTATTTGAATGGCAGTCGATTGTTGTCACTGTAACGAGTGGCTGGTCTTTGTTGGAGTGCGAATCGTAGGCGCGAAATGCAGTAATGTAAACACAAATGCAGGCCTTTGAGAGGCCTTGGAGCGCCGAAGTGAACGGAGCGGGCAAACAGCTCGGAAGCAAGTACATTACTGAATTTGTAATATGCAACACATGCATGACGAAACAATATTCCGTGCAAAATAAAATTAAACTGTCTTCATTATTAGGTTAATTTTATTTCAGCAATACTCAACTCAAGTAGTCCATGACGTGAATATTAATACTGAAGCCCTGTAAAATCATCAAATTACAATTTATCATAAAGGTAATATTATGCTTACACTGAAGATTAATTATGTACCTAGGTATATAGTTCTTCATTCCTCTCATTTATGGTTACAAAGTCAAACAGTTGATAAAACGCATATCTCGAATTCAACTCAATTTTGTAGATGAATAGTATACCCTCCACATAAAAAATGCTTGTCTACACAATTCACTTGCACACGTGCCCGTCAAACAACAATATCGATTGCTACAACTGGGACGAAACGTTTCTTATAAGGGCTTGCATTTTGAAAGAATAACCTACCGCACTAGGGTTGTTCCGACCCTCAGTCCTGACGTTCCCCAGTCAATGACGTTCTCTAGTCTCTGACGTTTCCTGGTCCCTCTGGTTTCGGGGCCCCGTGTAATGGTGCTTTGTGCGACGCGCAGGGCGCAGGGCCGCGCCCGATCGATACTGCTCACGTGCGCTACACGCGGCTAAAGCAATTCTTTGTTCTGCCAACTTATCGCTAACACGACCCTTTATTAACTTCCGTGCGATAGTTCGCGTTTTTCGCGTGACAATATAATAGTCTACCAGTTTTTAGGGGTGTAAACGTTTTCACGTGTTTAATGTACTGCTCTTAGATGTTATGTGGAAGTTCTGTAATGCATCTGTCATAGATTAGCTAACTTATCTGAGCAAGTTGGTGATGATTAAATTAATGGAGTAATTAATGTAATGGAAGGGATCTAAATAGACCCCAGTTCTATATGAGCTCGTAAGTTTGAGGTATAGTGGGTTTTGTAGAGGTGCGCGCTTAACATTTGAAATATCCCCCACATTTGTATGCGTGTCGCTCTCGGTAGTTCCCTAGCGAGTTAAGCGTACCTCTTTACTATTCCTATTGCAATACTTGAGTGGTTCAAAGATGAGTCTTATGCCTGTAAATTGTGCTGTTGGAATCTCCTCCTCCACTGCACGACATGCTTCCCACTTCTAGTCTTGGTCCTCCTGAATGCAACTGTTTCCTACTACTGGTTTTTTCCACCTGACAAGCCTGTTTCACACCGAAATGATGACGAAGATCTATTTATAGGTCTATTGTGCACTTTATCTTTACGCCCATTTTACTTTACTTAACAAAACTAGAAGAACGTGCAATAACAAACGTAGTGAGAAAACACAATTGTGAGTTATGATGTCATTTTCTAGTGAGACTCATTATTTCCTTCGATTGTAAGACTGACACAGGTGACTCATCTAGTTAAAACTTTTTGTAGCAATTGCAGATTTTTGACCCGAAATATTATAGGTAAGGAATGCTAAAGAACTGAAGAAACCCAAAAGATGGAATGCATTGTGTACACAAAACCTAATGAGCTTGACAGTTCACTTAACGATTATTTTATTATTAGGGAGAACCAAAATCAAAATATGCTATTTCACATAAACCTACATGGGCACGAAACGACAAAAACGTCGTTCCCATTGGTCGTTTCCTATGAAGAAGAGTAGGCAAGAAATTCGACTCTAATAAAAAAATGGCTTTTACAATATTTCTAAATTACTGTGTTAATATATCGGGTACTTTAACATATGAACAACTGCCTGAACTCTCACTCTCTGGGTCTCTCTTAGGCCGGGTTTTTAAGTTTCAAGTATTTGGGTCACTGGGTCACTGATGACTTAAAAGACAAAGTAGACTTAAACAGGGAGCGCAGGTCGCTGGCTGTCCGGGGCAACATGTTGGCCCGCAGGTTTGCACGTTGCTCTGATTCTGTAAAGATAACGTTTTTTAAGGACTTCTGCCAGTCGTTTTACACGTGCAACCGGTGGACCAAGTATACCCAGCGGGCTTTTAGCGACCTGCGCGTTCAGTACAATAACGCATTAAGGGTGCTTTTGGGGCTGCCATGGCGATGTAGCGCGTCAGGAATGTTCGCGGAAGCATGCGTCGACGGGTTTGCCGCGGTTATGCGGAAGCGATGCGCTTCCATGATGGCGCGCTTGCGCTCCTCCTACAATGGCATCGTGAATGTGTTTTCAGACCGGTGGGACTCTCCCCTCTTACGAAGGTGGATAAGTGTTCAGACACACTTATCCAAATAATCTAGTTGTTAATTATTTAATTTAATACTAACAGTAGGCTAAGTTACACTACTACTACTAAAATTTAAATATGGTTGATATCTGAAATAAAACATTTGAATTTGAATGAATTTGAATTAATATGTATGGGAGGACAGTGTAGACCCGTCCGCAAGTACCAGGTACTTAACAAAATAGAAAATTATCAACAAATCGAATCATCTGCGAGTCTACAATGATGGTGGTCACAAAATCGAATTCAAATAATCCAGCAGGTACTGAAAATAAATGTGTCAGGGACCAATACCACGAATTCACTCGATACTGACATGAAACAGGCGCTCACAAAAACGATTGTGAAATCGATTTAATATAGAAGATTAAAAATATTCCACCTCGATGATTGAGCCATTTGCGACATATTTCACGTCCGTGGATACTCGCTGTTGTATATTTTTTTTGTTATATTTATTAGAGTATGAGCTTCAATCGAATATTTTGCAATGAGGTGAGCAGAATTTAAAAAGACAGATGCTTTTTCTATTGATATTCATTCGCATCTAGCAAAACTGGAATACAATCATTACATATAAGGGATGGGAAAGATTTAGATTCTAGATGACATGATGTTATGGCAGTAATAAGTACTAGCTTTGTAAACTTGTCAGCCTTCTTACCACGAAATAACTTGGTAGGTCTAGTTTTAATATACAGGGTGTAAAAAGACCCATCACATAGCCGTCAACTACGCATTCTGTACATCAAACTTCTGTACATGAAAGATGATATGGCTATGAAGGTAATGAACTCTGAGAAAACGGCTCAAAGAGAGGAAACTGGCATGTCCTAGAACCAAAATTTCGAAGACATGTGACATCCACCAACCCGCACTGGGCCCGCGTGGTAGATCCCCCGCCACGAGGGTTCACTCCATCTCGAAGTGAGGAGGCCTGTATCCCAGCAGTGGGAACATTATAAGCTGATATGCTATGATGACTAGATAAGCAGTTGCTCCACCAAAATAGGTGCCTTTTCTACTCCAAAAGGCGCAAGGGCAAAACAGACTGACTCACCCGACATTTTTTTTCTACAACTCTTTGAAAGCTACATTCGATATTATGAATAGTTAAAAGTAGAATGTAGATCAAAGTGGTTACGGTAATTTACGAGTGTATTGTCTCTACGAAGTCGTGTTTGTTTTCATTCGAGTTTGTGTACCAAGCTAATTTTGTTTTCTGAAAATATTAGTACTACTACGAAATCATTGTTTGTTGTTTTTTTTATAAACTGTTTTATAAGAATGTTTGATATGACTTAGGCATGGAATTAATGGTTGAAAATCTAGCAAATATTCTCTTTACAAAATCAATTGTAGAAGATGGATTACCTTCAAGAGGAATAAAGACCTAAAACAGTGTCACCACCTCCAGATTAGTCCCAGATAACTTCATCATAAGTAGTTAATTGATTCAGGCGTGACTTTGCGGAAATCCATTATAAAATACAATAAACGTAGATATATATAGTAACCTATTCCGCTTAACTATTCTTCAAGAATCATCAAAAACCCCTGTAAGAAATTGCGAACACGTGTGTCACCTCTAAACGAGGCATCCTCAGGATGACGATTGACCAATTGCAAACCAGAACACGACGTTTCAACACGTCGTGTTCTGGTTTGCAATTAGTCAATGACTCTTGAAGAATAGTTAAGCGGAATAGGTTACTAAATAATTATATCTACGTCTATTGTATTTCATCATAAGTTCTCTTGCCTTTGTCCCAATTTATTTGTGGTCGGCGCAACACGTCATGTTCTCCCATACTTATCTCTATTAATCGTCATCTCAGTATCACCCTCTTTCTAGCCTTCACAGAGTCCATCCATCGTTTCTTTGGTCTTCCTCTCACCATATAGCCATCCATATTCATGCTCAAAACTTTAGTCCCGACATTTTATCTCATTCTTCCACATCACATGCCCAATATGATTGACACCCGACTTCCACACATTTTATCAGTCTACGGTGCCACTTTCATCTGATAGAAAATTTCAAGTATGTATTTTCTTTTTATCCACGAAGACGCGCCCCTCTCCGCAATTACTGTGTATGGAGCTGTAAGCTGTACGGAGCGGAGCGGAGTGAGGCGCGTTTTCGTGGATGGAAGTATCTATAGTACCCAGTCAACTACCCACATGAATAGTGTCTATCCGGGGAGACTATGAGGTTCTTTATAGGCCTCAGGTGGATCTATTTCCGATCTATGACTCAGAGCCATAACTCAAAGACCACTAAACTATTTCATTGACATTTACCTGTCGCATTTACAGCTTCTAAAACACATAAAATAACAACTAAACGATCCCTCACGCTACGCCTAAAGGGAGCACAGCAGTAAACACTCCACAAAGCACGCGATCCGAATTAAAAGTTAAATATATGCCACTAAAACTGTTAATGGTCGTATTAAATATGAACAAGCGTTGTGTGGTCGCGCTGTGGTTGCTGCGACCACGTAAGTGCACGTGGTCGCGGGTGCGTTTATCGGCGACCACAAAATACGTGCGTGCTGTTTAGTAAATGCATTGGGTCGGGTTTTGAATATTGTGATGTGGGTTTCGTTGATATATTTAAGTTTCTACGGGAAAGAAAGATGTCCAAAGAGGCATGCCTAATTTTATGTTCCATCTCAAAAATCGTATTGTAGTCACAAATCGCAATTACTTCCTAAGTAGGTACAGTCTTAAAAAAATATTAATCGGATATGCTTTGAATCATTCCAAACGCATACGAATGCACTTTAAATATATAAAGGGTTAAAATAAAAGCACCCTGTACACCAACACTAAGGACAATGCCAAATGAAAAAAGTCCTACCAACTCGACGCAGCTACTAAAACCAGCAAATACAAATAGCTACAAAACCTGCAAGTCACTAGATTATTTAACAAACGACGATCACGATAACGTAAGCGGATCAATCGGTTATTCAGACTACCTACCGTTGCCATGGCAACCGACCCGATGACAGCCCGTAATAGACGCGCTCCATCCATCCATTGTGATGTACTATCTATCTATTATTGATACCGTATTTATAGAAGGTTTAATTATAGATTATTTTTTATTTAGACTCGTTATTCGAGTTTGATTTGTAACGGGGTCAGTGGTTTTAAATACAGGCGCTGATTTAGCACCAATATGGCGTCGTTATGTTTGACAGCTGTCAATGTTAACCCTGCACTTGGCTTACGTAGAATCTTTCAAAAGTTCACCGCATTTTATTTTATATTTAAAAAAAAAACGACAACACATAATTTAATGCACTCATATTGCATATCTTTTACTAGTTACATAATAGACTTAATGTTGAGCTGAGCTTCCGAATTTAATAAAAGCTTTTAAAAATAACGGAATAGCAAATGGATTTGGCGGTACTAATACTTACTATTTTTATATTTCCGTATGTCAGACGTGGTTGGAATAAATCACTCGATCAACTTCCTTAAATGGTTACGACAAGAATGTTTTTTAAGTCTTCGTAATACCTCCACGTGGCCACGCGGGTCAATGAATTTAGAAGGTACCGATTTTTTAGTGAAATACTAGCTTTCGCTCGCGGTTTAGCCCGCGTGGTATGTCGATAAAAAGCCTATGTCCACCTCGGTCAAGGTTAGCGCTGTGCCAAGTTTCATCCAAATTCGTTAAGCCGTTAAAGTGTAAAAAACAAACTCACTTTGGTATTTATAATAATTATTAGTAAGGATTATTTGACTGGCCTTGTTTTTGAAGCTGTCAATTAGTGTAAGAAATGAAAGGTGTGTCTACACCGAAATATCGGAAAATAGGAAAATAACGCCTGAAAAAATAAAGTTACCCATCAATTTCAATACCGAAAAATGCAACACAAAAAAAAACTCGCCACTGTCTCCACCTAACCCTTCCAATGCACACGGACTAAAACAAAAGCCATCCGTCATCTGTTACGTCACGTCAACAAACATTACCTCGTCCAAGTTTAGTCGTTAGCCCTCGAGTCATTAGTCACTGGGATTACATCCGCCGTTCACACGTCCCGTATTGATTGCACCGGTCATATTGACCGGCGGCGTTTACATTCGGAATTATTTCCTAATAACGCGCGGAGGGTTAACGATAACGGATGGAATGGGTATTTTAATATGGGTTACCCTGCGAATTCCTGTTTAGGGAATACCTCGTAACGATTTGGTGGAGGTTTCGTGGGAGATCTTAAGATGGAATGAGGTGCAAGGAATAAGTTTGTTAAGAGTTTTAATGTTTTTAAAAGAACACACAACATAACAGCACGCCTTGTTTCCCCGAAGGGTTAGGCAGAAGTGTACCTATAGTACACCTACATTTCGCCAGTTATGTTTAATTCCCATGTAATAGGGTGCGAGCCTATTACCATCAACCGGGTACAAATCCAGACTGCGGGCTGCTACTGAGAAAAAACCAAATAACACTTTGGCCGACCTGGAAATCAATCCCAGGCAGTAGCGCTTGCGACCAATATCACAAGACCAACGCAGTTCTAAAAAAAATAAAAGGACGATTATCAAAATTCCTATTGTGCACTTCCAGTTTGTCTTCCTGTTTGTTGTGGGCAGGGCCCACATTGCTCGCAGAACAGATGGCCGATGGGGCCGAAAGGTTCTGGAGTGGCGACCGTGTACCGGAAGACGTAGCGTTGGAAGGCCCCCCACAAGGTGGACCGATGACCTGGTGAAGGCCGCGGGAATGCGCTGGATGCGAGAAGCACAGAACCGGTCGAAGTGGCGGTGCTTGGGGGAGGCCTATGTCTAGCAGTGGACGTCTTTCGGGTGAAATGATGATGATGATGACTTCCTGTTTCAAATACCTAACTCAAAAAGAGCACTACAAAACCAATCAAAATAAATATCTAATCATATTTGTTTATTTTTTTCTAATCGTTGATTAGGTCGGTACTGTACGAACAACTTAGATCTCATCGGCAAAATACGTAAAACCGACCATCATCCGAACTGAGTGCGCCTTCAAAATCTCCAATCTTTATTACTGCTTTACGTGAAAATCAACTTTACGCAAACGCAACAACTCTAAAGACATATAACCAAATACATTGGTAAAATTGAAATGAATTAATGCAATTTTTCAAAATTATGCTACATGTAAGTTGTGTTGTAATGTATACTTCCATACAACGTCCAATTTTTGGAACATGTACCTATCACTCACGCACTTTTAAAACACCGATCTCTCATTATGTTATTAACATAATATTGTTATTATACTGTCCGACATTATATGTAGTACAACTAATAATATAATAGCACAAACTAACGAGTTTGAACACGCGACTACTTACGTCACACATCAAAAATCAACATCACCTGCATTACTGATAAGTACTTTGCATAATAATATGTATTTTTTTTTAAACATAAACTCAACACTATAATGTATTTTTATTTTATGTGTCATATTATATTGGTAACACGGTATAAAAATATCAAGTTTTCGCAGTACATCTTTGATATACATACATACAAACTCGCGTACTATAAGTGAACGATTTTTTTCAAAATCTCAATCTCATTTCCCCATGTCTATTTACGAAATTAAGAAAAGAAAAATACAGTTCAAACATCTACGATTCGGAGGTGGGAGATACTAATGTTCCAATTTGTGAGTTTACATGTTGTGAGTTCACATCTACACAAAGATGGGCATATACTGAATAGTCTCTGAAGAGGATTGAAACAAGATACGACATTATTACTAGAACATCATTACGTATTATAAAACAAAGTACCCCAAAGTCTGTCTGAACGCGACAAACTCAAAAACTACCGAATAGATTTTCATACAGTTCTCACGAATGGACGAAGTGATTCATGAGGACGGTTAATGTATAATTTATAACGTTTTTGTGTAAATTGGCTGAAATATGACGAACATTGTTGAAGATGTCGAAAAAATTCATGCCGACTGCAAGCTTTACTGGCGTGCGCGTTAAGGTAGTACGTTTCCGTGGGATAATTCCCGACCTCCACCCAGGCGAAGTCGCGGGCAACAACTAGTAAATGATAAACTTACTAAAGAATTAGAAAGAAGAAGCAAAACATCGAAAGAAGTGGAAGAAATGTGTGAAAAACAATGCAATTATGAAAATGAGAAGGAGGAAGCCTATACAACATTAGTTTTTATTTATGCTAAACCCGAAAAGGGAAGGAACAACTTTTTCTATGGGACCAACCTTGAAATCGCGAAAAAAAATTAGCTGTTCCATACAATTTGTCGATTTAAGTGAACACAAATGTATGGAACAGCAGATTTTTTTTTCACGATTTCAAGGTTGGTCCCATAGAAAAAGTTGTTCAAAATGATGAGTACAATGACCAATGACCCCTTTTCGGGTTTAGCTAAAAACAAAAACTAATGTTTTATACAGCTGCAGTGGGTGGTACAAGGCTGTCAATGATGATGATGTTTATGAACAAGTCATGTCCAGATAACCCTCCAAGTTACAGTTAGCAACAGCAAAATTAAAACAATGCCAAAAATAGCCGCCGACTGGGATGATCGGGGGCGAAAGGTTTGCATCCATAAATTACATAAACCTAACCATAAGACTTTTAACCCGTGTGTCCCTGCTACATTATATAATATGGTTAGTACGAGACTGACTTGAAATGTCGATGCCTCGGGGAATTGCACTCATCTGTGTTATCAGGCGTGGGATCAGTAAATGGCTTGAGTTAGTAAAACTCAAGGTCTTTCAGCATATTTTTCTATTAGGATTTATGAAAATTTGAAGGTGTTGATTTAGTTTTCAGGGGACTGATCAAACTCATTGATCTTACAAATCTGTAAGCCTTTTACAACCCTCTGCTGGAGAAATTTATTGAAATACTAGTGGCCTATCTCCTTGCCAAATTTTATCGAAATCCGTTGTGGTTTAGGCGTCAAAAGGTAACATACAGACAGACAGAGCTACTTTCGAATTTATAATATTAGTATGGATTCATAGGTACACTGCAAATTCTTTATGTTCACAATACGATCATACATGGTTACTAATTTTCTAAAGTGCATAAGATAAGACCAATACAGGGTTTACACTATTTTCTGTCTTTGCACGGCCACAATGCCCACAATGATATCATAGGCAAGTCGCAAGCGCAATAGTTCTAAATCCATACTAATATTATAAATTCGAAAGTAACTCTGTCTGTCTGTCTATCTGTCTGTCTGTCTATCTGTCTGTCTGTATGTATGTTACCTTTTCACGCCTAAACCACTGAACGAATTTCGATAAAACTTGACAAGGAGATAGATGGCATCCCGCGGAAGGAAATAGGCTACTGTTAGCGACATACCACGCGGGCGAAGTCGCGGGCGGAAGCTAGTTTCAATAATATGCTGACTGACTTTGTCAAGTAATTTTCAATTTCCATTACAAGCAGCTTCATAATGAAAAGCAAAGATGTACCTTATCGTAACGGGGTCGCATAACTTGCAGTGTCTCGGCAAATCACAGCTCTACTATAATCACAATATTAACCTGGCATATATACAAGATGAAACACGACCGTACGACAAACATACGACACGACCATCTAACCCTTTAATGCCAGCAGTCTGACAACGACACACGGTCTGACGAAGTACGCTTGTATGCCAAATAAATTCACTCCGCGAAGGTCGTCAGTTATTTTAGTGAAAGCATTCCACGTTTAACTGTTTTTCTTTAAATTCTATTTGATTTTTGAATAGATTTCAAAATTTAAGTACAGGATTGAGTAGGTTTTTTGTTTTCAGTCATCGTCATCAGCTTTAGATATTTCTTGTATAAATTGTAAAGTTACTAACAGTGCCGTTACTAAAAAAAATCCTTGATAAATATGAGTCACAAATTAACGGGACTCAGTGCTTAGGAATTTACGTCCACTCTCGAATATTAATTCGACATAAAGCCAATACATATTTAACAGTAGACGAACTGTTATGAATTACAATTACAAAACTATTACTTAAATAAGCAGATTACAAAAATCGACATTAATTAATAAGATCACTTTCAAACAACTCATCAAAAAGTGACTTTTAAAAATCACCAACTGTTTTTGAAACTATAATGGCGCATATTTGGAGTGTCATTCGTTTCACCTCAGCGTTGAAAAAGTCACGTGCGACCGTTTGTGAATTACACTGATAATGCGATTATCGAAATAATGCAAATAGGTGAGCTGACGTCACCGATGACACGTCAGTTTCGATCCGGACTGAAATATGCTCTACTTACGCGTAAAATGTTTTAATTTTCTTTTGAAAATTTAAATTGATGTGCTGTTGAAAATGAAAAACACTACTAGGTACAACTTACGAAATACAAGACTGGAAAGTTGAAATTTACCTGTAAGCAAAATAAAACAAACATTAATTTGGTACACTCACATCGGCATCATTTTTAATTAAACACGCTCCATTATCAAGTAACACGTAATATGCCGTAAGCAATAACAAAACGCTACGGAGGCTGTCACGGTACAATACAAAAACCGGCCAAGGGCGTGTCGGGTACTCGGGTCACGCACAATGTAGAGTTCCGTAGTTGGGATGAATTCATCCCAAGAGCAAACTTAAAATTGCAGTTGAAAAACATGTTCTCCCTTACATTACAACTATTTAGGCTCAGTAGTTCCTGAGCTACGGGTGGGAATGGTCAATTTTCATCTATTTTCATAAATAACTTTAAAAATATTTATATTCAAATAACAAAAAAATAATTGAAACCCTTAGGTAACACGGGTTGGTATCCGCAACTCCACGTCAAAGCGCGTATTTTGCGTACGGCCAAATAAAATTGAAGCCCTTTCATTTGATATGTCACACGATAGTTTGCAATTTTTTTTTTCTTATTCGTCGGCTTACTTTCAAAATTCATTTATTTACGTCCGTGTTTCAGTCACAGAAATTCTTAATCGGTCTATTAGATTCGGAGCAAATTGGCTGTGACAGACGGACCGAGAGACACAAATTTGTGATCCTGTAAGGGTTCCGTTTTTTTCATTCGGACGTACGGAACCCTAAAAACAAAAGAAGGGGACGAATAGATACGATATTAAACGCGGTGAAGCGAAGGTATTAAGCCAACAAGTCAAGTTAAATGTCCTTGTTAATAGAAATAGAACCCAGCACCCGAAGCCGATACCTTTTAACAAAGAAGCCGTTAGCTTTATAGGACGCTTATAAGCGTGTACGCATCTTTATGTAGGTGTGTGATACCAGGGCAACGACCTCGCGGCCCCGACACGCAATTCCGAATCTTCGGTCACTTGTTTCCAACAGATTAATGGCCACTATTCATATCAGATGGCTATTTACTGTCCCCCGACTGAATACGGACGCTCCTCTCGCTATTTGTATTAGAACTCGTTTCGATATTTGGTACGTACGAGTTTGTGCGTGAACATTATTCATTCTTTTTTCAACACTTCAAAGGAACGAGGCCTACTCGAACGAGTAATTCCCGTAATTGTATCAAACAGCTGGAAAAAGTAACATAAAATATTAATACACTTATCTAGCGTGTTCGGCTTACGAAGTTCCACGGGTATTAGAGTATTAGCCACTTACAATGTGGATTACGTCGGGGTGGGTGGTGTTGTGATATACGCGAGCCTTTGTGCAAGTGGACCTTGAGTAAAATGAGAATTCGCTAAGTCCCGGCAAATTGAAAACGTTCCAGCTGAGCGGGAACGCAGCCCGTAAAACGGTACCGAGCTACCGAACGTCGGATCGCATTAACCAGGGCCCTTTGTCGACGTCGCTCGACGCGTATCGCCCTTTCACTACCGTTTACAGACATTGCTGTGCGCTCAGATAACGACGAACAAAGCGTTCCCGACTGGCGAATGCCAATTCGGAAAATGCTCAGTCACCCCTGCGAGTTACTGTCGATGTTACTGCGCTGTGCCGCGTGCGCTCGACACGACGCATCCTACAGCACCGCACAGCCACGATACCCACTACTTGAATTTCGAATTTCGATGATATTTCATTTGAATTTGGATTTGTTGAATAAGCCGGGTCGGTCGGAGCTCGGCTTCAGTTATTTATAACGTCATTATGGTGTGTTAGTTCGCACAATGCTTTATCAACGTATTGTTTTAATATGTTATGTATGTGTCGAGAAGTTTTGTCTGCATATGCGATGTTTATACTGAATTTATCCCATAGAACTTTAAAGAGCAGCCAAAACAAAACACAATTTTTCACAGTGTCATCGCTAGAAATTGTTACGCATTTCAATGATATTTTGTCTCCGTAACAAAATGTTATGTCGGAAGATACGGAACGATTATCATCGGGTAATGTTCAAAGGAAATGGAGCAATAAATGTCGTTGTCCTACTCCGAAGGTCACATAAGCGCTTCGTGTGGACAGAAGTTAGTTTTCATATATTTTTCTTCAAAACGTTATTTTCTTACTCTTATTTGTTTGGCTCGGAACGCTACCTCTTCTAAAATGAGTCGATATTGCACCTTTGTTATTCCAAGTTTCTATAACAACAGATTCTCTACACGTATTTTCAATTTGACTCCTTGATTGTTTTCCCTGCATTTTGACTTGAAAATAAATTGGTAAGCTGTTTACATTTTAGTAGCAAAACAAGGTACTAAAACGTTCGCCTTGGTTCTAAATTCAAGTTATAATTGAACGAGACCGTCGCAAGCGTTCACGGCATTCAGAAAATTCGCTGACAAGAAAAACTCGGACTAAATCAAGGCGCGTTTCACAGGCACAGTAACATAAAGGGAGAGCCTCCGTCATCGCCCACGAGGCCAATAAAGACTACACAGCGTAGTAGTTTGTAGAAATCGTCTAAACGACGAACGAAGCGTATCGTTCGCGGACTTTCAGATTGGTTCAGATACGCGCGTAGGGCGTTGACCTCGGCGCGCGCGCATGTTCGCACTGTACAGCTCTCGGCACAAACATGGTTAAAAATAGCGTGTGACGTCACTTGTTTATCATCGTACGCAAGGTTACGCAGCGAGTGGCGACCACGAGCGAGCCATGCCGCGCTGCGCCGGCGCCGGCCCCCGACCACGGCCGAATTGTGATGTAAGGGCCGCTGGAACTGCATCGCGCTGAGCATGTAGTTACTGCTCACATCATTACAACACGTTATTATATGGCGATTTCTAACGACTCCTGAGTCCTACGCACTTTTAGAACATTACTGATAATCACAAGAAAATGCAATGAGACGCATTACGGATATTCTCGAACTATATCTGAAATGCAACAGAATGCATCGATGCATTCGCACAGTGCATAAAAATCAGATAATCTAATCAGTATCGATAAAAGGTTGTCAAGATCCCAGAAGGTCCAAACAATGACAGATTATTATTCAGTTCGACAGTTTGATTCCTTTCGTCATTACAATTAATTTTCAGAAAAATTCCGTTGATAGAGTTATAGTAGATTTCGGCCCAGGAAGAGGTGGACACGTACCGCAAGTGTTGGGTCGAGGTGGCCCTGGAGAAAGATGACTGGAAGTAGAGAAGAATTTGGGGGCTTTGCCCAGCAGTGGGACAGTGTAGGTCAACATAAAACGAAAAGATTTTGATTCGAAAATCGATAGAGGAAAATGAAGAATCCCTCGTTATTGGCTACAAACTTTAAGTTTGTAGCCAATAACGAGGCACTTTTCAGCATTTCGAAATTAAAGTTTAAATAAGTTTAGTTTCCTAAACAAAAAACAAAAAAACATGATCTTTTCTCCTTGTCCTCACAATTTTTTATACCATTGCAATCAATTAATTAGAAGCCAGTTTCGAAAATTGAATTCATTTTTTTTTATCCGGAATTTACTTATACAATCGAATTTTTCACACTCATCTTCGAAGTTCGAACAAACATTTTTTTTACGGTACATCGAACCCTGTCCAGTACGCGCTTATCCGCTCCGAGATTTAGGAGGCGTTGTAATAATAAATGTACACACCATAGTACACGTAGTGCCACGTTAATCGTTATGTAAACGAGTGGGCTATTTACTTGCCACACACTGTATTTCATGCGTGAATAATAAAATACTAAGGATTGTTGATATCAGTTTGATTTGTGTTGAACGTGTTCATATTATGCGTAGGTAAGTGTTGACATGACTATAGCTGTCGCGTTTTAGCATGGCAATAGCGGTCATTGCCCTTTTCCTAAATCTTTTCGTAGGTACCCAAACAATAAACCATACATGTATGGTTGTATGTTTTCTCGTTATTGGAACATGTTGAAGATCATGATAGATATTGATTCAGGACGTTCACGGACTTATTTCAGGTTTTGAAAAAAAAAAATGATTGCAAATGTTAGCGGGTCAACGACCGCTATTGCCACGCTAAAACGCGACAACTATACGTCCTACGAACGACACACTGACGTGATTTTGATACTTGATTCCTAGAATAACAACATCAACAACAACAACAAGTAGAACAAGTCCAACTGCGAGAAAACCGGCAAATCTAAAAGTTGAAGTGGTAAACATCAATTTAATTAAGACGAGCCTTACGATAAGCTTGAAAGCTTATCAAAACTAAAATCAAAAGCAAATAGAAAGCCAGTCTTGCGACAAAACATCACGACTAGTCGCACTCCAACACTTCAATGCTTCAATATAAGTTCATTTGAAATTATTGCGGATCGATCCCTCTCAGCGAGGGGACGATTCGACTGGGGGTAAAAATAACATCACATGTTACATTTGACATGTGTCACAGTAGATTAGAGATACGGCACCGATACACGCGTAAGAAATAGTTTAAGGCTTTTAGAAACTGCTAATGCGATTTGAAGCTGACGTTTTGTAGTGATGGAGAAAATTAGTTAAGTATCAAGATTGTGTGGGTCGTCATGAATTGGTCTTGTCATCAGACTTTGCGATCCTAGTGTAAGTTTAATAAAGGTAAGAAATAATCCTTGTACTTTTGCTTTTTCATACAGAAAGGGTTTTCTGTTTTAACAGAGGTGATTAAGAAGTTTGCGTTGCTTCCGAAATTTCGATATTCGATGATAGATGATGGTTACCCTACAAAATAAAAAAGAAATAGCGCTAAGTATATTATCCAATGTGTATTTAAAAGTCGATATACCAGTCCCAGTATTGAATTATGAGTATGAGTCGTATAGACTCGCAAAAAACTTAATTGGCGGTAACAATAGCTCATAAGTCGACGAGCTAGCGAACAATCACTTAAAACATGGCCGACCTTTGAACCAACACAACGTTATTTAGGTAGAGCAGTATTCGTGTTGCTACACTAGTCCTTTTTTTGAATGTTGTTTTTTTATGCAACATTTTACTTTAAGCTATGACATAATTTTTCATTGTTCTTCAAAATAATTATAAATGATATTAATTTGACCATCTACTTGTGTTTTTTATTTGGATATTTTCTTAGGCAGTGTCGTAAACATGCCTCTTATACAATGGCAACATTAATTTAACACACGCATACGATTCGTTTTATGAAAATATTTGAATTTCATTAAACGTTATTTATTGATTTATTTACAATTTTCTTAATTACCATCCTGGAGCAAACTGTACTTGCAGAACTGTATCGAAGAAGTCATTTGCCGGCGTCGCGGACCATAATATAGGCGAATAGAAGGAAAGCCGCGCAATATCTTAGAAATTATGCCGACAAAGGATCTTACCGATAGAACGTAAGCCAGCTGGTAGGTAGCTTCATGAATGAATCTTTTACACAGAGTGATCTCAATTTTAGTAATGATTTTATTATTTAGTTTGTTTGAAAATTTAATTTTTTCAATTTACGAATTATTTTATTATATGTATTTTTTATGTTTACTGGCCACTAGCCCTACCCGTGTGTTAAATTAATGTCGCCAATGTAGCGGCACGTTGTACGCTAGAAATATCTAAAACTATAAAACATTTATTTTACAGTGTGTTAAGTTGTTTATGAATATTTAAAATATAGGTGTTAAACGATAAAATTTACATTTCGCATCTTTTTGGCCACAAAATGTTTTCCAATTTCTACTTTGAGTACCCATTATAATTAATTTAGAATTTTAAAAAGATGTAATCAGTTTTTCCTCGAAGCCTTGTGTCGCTTTGGTGCTACCAAAGTTTATATAAAAAAACATGTTTTTTATGGAACACCTTTAGTAATATTTCCGAATCTAGACTACCTGCTCTAGTTTGTATAGGCAAAGAGAATTATATACTCTGTTTTTTATGCTAAGGCCTGAATTCCCCTTACGCTGATGTCGGTCGCGTACGTCGGTCGCGCGTGCGTATATACATTGTGTTCTATAAAGCACCATAATAAACTGATAAACTCAAGCACGCAGTCCAGCTCTCTACATCCGGACTTACCGCCGACGAACCCAACAAGCGCAAACCTCGGATCGTGGTTGTAGGTGTGCCGACTACTTTGGCTGAAGCTGAAGTCTTCAGGTGCATTTACGAACAGAACGTAGCCGACAAGTTACCAGCAATGCCTATGGAGTCCTTTTTGAGCTTGGTTAAATTAAGCCACAAATCTGGGAAGAAAGATGCGTCGACCTGTAACTATGTCATTGAAGTTACAGCGATTATACGTAAAGCCCTGTTATCCCAATCAAGGCTTTTTATAAATTGGACGTCCTGCCCTATCAGGGACTTCACCCTGGTTACGAGATGCTACAAATGCCAACAATATGGTCATGCAGCAAAAACATGCAGAGAGCTGAAATGTACGTGTGGTTACTGCGGAGAAGAAGGACACTCGATGTCAGAGTGCCCCAAGAAAGCTGACACACCGAAATGTGCTACTTGCTCACGCTTTAAAAAGCCCAATAACCATAAAACGGGAGACGCTGATTGCCCTGCTAGAAAAATAGCAGAGTACAGGTACATCAACTCTATCGACTACGAGGGCGCCTAGAGCGTCATTATCAAGGCCAGAATTCCGTGTTTAATGCTGACTCAACAAAACACTGCACTGCCCTACATATCCTCGATTTTGTTGATGTCTAAGCACATTAGTCATCCGCAGTAAAAATCGAACAAAATCTTAGTCTCGAACGTGATTTAATTTTTGTGCAACATTTACTTTAGCCCACTTACAAATTCTGCTGACGAAAAATAATAATTATGTGTTTAACTAGGTTATAAAGTGCAAGAAACTATTTTACGCAAACTAAATAAGAAATTACGTATTTAAGACTTTTTATTGTTCTTTTTATTTTTAAGGTAAATAGTATATAAGTAAACTAGGTATATAAGAATAAATCAGATAGTTAAATTTTGTCATTATTTCAAGACTTCTAATGTTAAATATTGTTAAGAATGTTATTGTCCTTATAATTACCATAAGTTTGAACCCATGCCGCCTGTGATACAGGTTTATCCTAGTACAGGCATCTAACTTTATGATACCTTTGTAAATTATTTCTAAGATTTTATGTTAATACTTTACCAATTTTATACTTAATAAATATATAAATATATAATGCGATGCTGACGTCCGCGGCTCGTACTACGTTGCTACGCGTACGCGACCGACATCAGCGTTAGAGGAATTCAGGCCCGTCTTTTTCTTCTATTTCTTCGTAAACTGTCAGATATATTAGTAAGGTCAGTCTTGGTAACCCAAATCTAAATAAATTCAACCAAAAGAACATAATTTCCTCAAAAACAAACCCCACAAACTATTGCATTAAACAACAATTTATGCATACAGCACAATGCAGACAACCAGGCATTTAATTCATAAATTCAGATTGAGCTGACAAAACATGACATGTCATCGGTCGCTGACTACTTGTGTACTAATTTATGTATCTACTACCAATGCGATTGTTCCAATATACCTGCCCTTACCAGACGTCCGATTGTCTGTAGATAAGCCTG
This sequence comes from Lithophane semibrunnea, assembly GCA_947363905.1. Classification (NCBI taxonomy): domain Eukaryota; kingdom Metazoa; phylum Arthropoda; class Insecta; order Lepidoptera; family Noctuidae; genus Lithophane; species Lithophane semibrunnea. Next base: position 16,436,967 of record OX376197.1, read on the forward strand.
TCAAATACAGGCATACAGGGCGCACGCGTATAAAGAATTGATAAATAAACTAGTTTATTCGTTCTGTAGTATGAAACTGGAATATTGGTACTGATATGTGGAATCATCGCAGAGTTGAAAGTTAAAAAAAAACGTGTGGGGTCGGGGGACCCCCGTCAGGAACGAAGTTCTTTCTCACGCAGGATTTACAACAAAAACAAAATTTTCGCAGCCGCGATGAGTTACTCTGAGGCCCGTATTACAGATTCTTACTCAAGAAGTCAAGACCCCAGCATTACTTAAAACTAGTTTCAACCAATCGAAAAGCTTTTAAATGGGTTTTTAGTAATGATTGAGTTTTGAATGAGGTTCTGTAATACGGGCCTTAGAATTTACAAATCAATCGTCAATTATATATCATCACTAGGCAAATCTATTATACGTTGTAACAGCGAATTAATTTAACGCCTCCCCCTGAAGACCTAGGCTTAATAGTTTTTGATATTCGGATAGCTCATGATTCATGAGGTTATGAATCATGAGCTATCCGAATATCAAAAGAGGTGCCCAAAGGAATAACAATTAAAAATCTGTTTAAAAACCATATAAAGAGATATTTCTCGATGGCATGTAAAGTCAAGTCAGAGGCCCTAGGGCGGTTTTAAAACTCTGAAACCAGAGGCCCTAGACAAAGTGACAATCTATCAGCGATAACGTTGATGGAAAATACAATAGACGCAGATATATTTAGTAACCTATTCCGCTTGACTATTCTTCATGAGTCATAAAAACCCTGTTGATGGAAAAGGCAAAAATGTATAGGACTGACATAAGCTATCGAAAAGCTTATGTCAATCCTGTTAAAACTTATTGTAGAAATAAGAAACGCTTTGGAAGCGATTGTCACTTGTCTAGGCCCTCAGGTTAGTCACTAACCACACGAAAACAAGAAGAATATACAGTATGTTAACTAACAAAGGGCGTTCCCGTTAACCTGCAATAGTATAGCGTCTATACATGCCAAAAAAAATGTTACCATTAAAAAAAAAATGTTTTTTATTCGTTTTTGTATAGTAAAATATTCACAAAAAATATTAAATTGTTACGGAAAATAAACTCTGTACACGCCCACTTGTCACACTTGTTTTTCTACGTTGAAATACAAGTGTTCATGTACACAGTGTTTCTTTTACGTTTAAATTAATCGTTTTGTGAACATTTCACGACACAAATGTTTTTTTTTTTTTTATGGTAATTTTTTTTTATCATGTATACACGCTATACTATTGCAGGTTAACGGGAACGCCCTTTGTTAGTTAACATACTGTATAATATAAATCCGCGAAGTTTCGCGGTATGTATTCTGGTCGTTAACAATACATCGGCCATTGTTTTGACGAAGTTTCTACAGCTACATCTCCACCAAGTCACTTCATTTAAGTCATCAATTCTGCATTAGCCACGTTAAACGTGTATCAACCCTGCCGAGGAATGATGTGACACTTAATAATGTATGTGCATATGCATTCATTACTCGCTTCCCGCAGTGCTGAGCAAAACATCGCGAGAGTCGTGGGTTCAAAGATCGCGTTATTATGTAACTACACTCAGTTTCATGTTGGTTGACCTGAGATTTTTCTACACAGGCTAACCATGCGTCAAAAACGCAAGAAGGGCCAAAAGCAGGAGATGTGCCGTTCCAAAATATCGATAATGTTCTTTTACAGTATCCCCCATGTGGATTTGCTAGAAGCTAGTAAAATTATAGAGCCTTATTTTTCCAAGGTTTTATGAAAGACAGAGAAAAATAAGAAAAGCCATGCAGTTATCAACGAGAACAAAAAACAAAACGGTAAAACCAAAAAGACTAACGTCATGAGTCGCCAACAAACACCCCATCACTAAGCACTAAGCCATATGAGACAGATCACCTCTTGAAGGTGTCTCCTACAAGTAACCTGTTCTACTCTATGTAGCCTTTCTTGTCCGTCGTGATTGATAGCTGATTCACTGCTTGTTTTTCCTCTAATTTACTGTGTAAAGATCCTTCACAAGATACTATTAATACTGTACTAAGGACTCAAGCGCCGTCTTAGGTAACAACTGAAGCCTGGGCGCCTAGAAGGATTTAAGAACATCTGCAATTCGATCTTGTCTTTTAATTCTTTGATATCAGGGTCCACTTTTTGGCCCTATCATGAGTTCCATCCTAACTTTCATCATCTGCCTGACCTTTTCCCAACTATGTTCCAGTTAGTAACACATACAAAATAGTACACCTTCAACCTTGCTTTTTAAAAGATCTTTATTTCACCAAAACCCTTTCCAATCACGAATCATGTACCAAAAATCCACCTTTTCTACCTCAGCACTAAATTTCAATCGTGAAAGGCCAGCCTCGGATTTAGACAACTAAAGCACGACAGCCTGTCAGTTAGATTTTTTATGAGTTGAATTGCAGAGTCTTGCACTCGTGCTGATGACGTCACTCAGTTGTAGGTCATCCATCAAGGTCCATCGATTGCTTGCGGCACTGATATTGTGCTCAGGTGCATTTGTAATGTATACTAAGGAGATTATGTTTGCGTTTTTTATTTTTTTGTTGGTGGTAGTTGTATTATTTTGTTTTCGAGCTAGCAGTGTTAGGTGCTTCAACACTTTAATTTTGTTTCTTACAGATTACTAGCAACCCGCACCTGCGCCCCAAACATAGAGATATATTTATAATATGTAAGTTTAATATTTAATATTCTTGCCTCGTCCTCGAGATTAGAATAGAATAGAATTATCTTTATTCAATATAATAGAAATAATCTTTATTCAAGTATCATGACTCAAAAATGGTTAGTAAGACTTACAACTATGTTAGTAAGAACTCGCAATTCACAAAACAAAAACAAACAAATAGGATCACCGTTGTGGCAACTCGTGTGAGATGGCACAACAGTGACCCACGAAAACACACTTGAAATCATGCTTAGGATACTGTTGGAGCTGCTCCACAAAAGGTGCGCTTCCATGGTGCGCAGGGTCACCATGGAAGCGCACCTTTTGCGCATGGTTGCGTAGAAACAACTAGTCTTGTACACACGGCTACACATCAAGCTATACAAAACCAGTTTAAGCTGATCTCGCATTGTATAGGATTTCCCTACAATGAGAGATCAGCGTAAACTGGTTTTGTATAGCTTGATGTGTAGCCGTGCGTACACATGTAGTTCCAAATTCTCTAAAATTATTATGGTGAAAACCTCACAAAAATCCGTGGCATAGTTTAAAAGAACAACGCAATCATTGGTAGCATTACCTGAACCTAAGACCTCCAAGAAAAGCCAAAACGTCTGGTCCTGATCTTCAGCGAAAGTAGACGACCAATTGGAACCGTGTACCTAGTGTTTCATAATTAGCATGTAGGGTATTTTTTATTTAATTTGTGCATAGCAGCATACAGCAAATTTCCAAGATCTACGGCAGGTCATCGGCTAAACATACTATACAGAATTAAGATTTTTGCCATATGTAGAGCATTAAAAATTATGCTTTTTATATGTACTTTCCTTAATCTACATATAATCCCATAATAATATATTACGTAATTGACAATTGGGCATCAGCCCCAATTCAATACTATCTCGACCAATTTCCACTGTCAAATGCACGCCTACTTGACATTACTATTAACGCAGCTGATAGATCTGCTATAATTCACTTTGATTGATCGCCACTGTCCACAAACACCGTAATAACGTGTACCTTACAAACAGCTGATTCCCCCCAAAATGTACTACACATACAGAAAAATATAGCTCACAAATGTTGGAAAATATTCAAGTGTAGGTCACACCCATTGATAATTGGCAACATAGTAACACAGCTGTTCAATGTTTATAAGAATCCTACGCTACATTAGTCATAGCCCTACTTTGTAACGCTACTGAAACTAGGGTAAAGCAAAAAACGTGAACATACATAAATTACGAACCTAATGATGATGTAACATTACATCAAAGAAATGTGACAGTATCCCAGTGACACGTTTTCATTTTAACCAACTATTGTCAGGAACATCTAATCCTGTTTAAATTTACAGCCGGAGGACTAAAATGTGTAAGAACAAAGAGATTTTGTAAGCCAGTAACAATGATGAATGGCATCCTGCAAATAATTGTCCTTCGGGGCTAAGGGCGGGGCGCGAGGGGTGTGAGGCTACGCGGCGGGGAGGGGGCTCGGTGGGCGCGGCAGGGCCGTGACGTCACAACGAGCCCTGCGGTCGTCGACCCGCGTGCAAAACAGCTGAGCTGACAGCCCACGAGATGCAAGTTACGCAGTACGGTGCCCGCCGCCACGTAACGGCATTACTAATTAAGTTTTTAGCGCCACTGACCGACTTTTTATTGTAAACAGGTTGTACTGAAGCCAGTGGAAGGGTTCGCTTCAATTCGTAGTGCATGCGTAATGAAAATAACCAGTTTTTTGCGGCGTTGTGTAAGTAAACTATAGCCGTATTTACTTTAGAATACGCGAACAGATAACCGCTATCTTTCTACTATTGTTGGTGAAACAGGTTATCGGCTTATGTAACGAGTCACTGACCTACAAGACATCAAAATAAAGAGTTATCAGGCCTCCGACCCCTTTGGAGTCCCCCAATCCTTTAAAGGGGTCTCAATTTTTCGAACATCACTCAAGAACCGCACTTGTATAAACGGCTAATTTAAATTTGAAGCGTACCCCTCTGGTTCGCTAAGAGTCTCCAAGTTTCTAGGTCGAGGTCTTTAAGATATGGTAATGAAGACTGGGTTCCAGCCGTACCGCACACTCTTCAAACATTGTCGGATGAGTTTTGGTTGGAGTGAAGCTCTATTTTGGGATGTTTTAACATTAATTATGATATAGGAACTAACTTTTTCAGATAGCGGTGAATAATGAATAATGTGCTATTTGAAGTTTAACAGTAGTCCTAATCCTAAGGCTATTTGTAGGACCTCGAAAGAAATGCCTTTCATAAGTCTACAAGTGAAAAAATGAACATGAAAATTTTCAGTTGGACCAATATGCGTGGCGTGAGGAGCTTTCCGGAATGACCGGATGACCTGAATCAGAGCGCCTGCGTACTTTGTGTATGTTGAAGAAAAGTACCTTTTAGGAACGATGATGCTGGATGGATCCTAAGCCCATCATCAGAACTGATTGATCTTGGAGCACTAAAGAAGATGTGGTACTCCAGAAGCACAGTATTACAATGAGTAGGAAATGATCTTTGTTTTCTATTGATCGTGTTCCTCATGAACCAGTCAATTTATTATAGAACTAGCTGCGCCCCGCGGTTTCACCCGCGTGAGTCTCGATCCCGTAGGAATAACGGGATAAAAAGGGTCCTATGTGTTAATCCAGGTTATAAACTATCTGTTTGCAAAATTTCATCCAAATCCATTCAGTAGTTTTTACGCGAAAGAGTCACAAACATCCATCCATCCATACTTACAAACTTTCGCGTTTATAATATTAAGTTAGATTAGAAGTTAGATGTTTTTCTAACAACTCGGTAAACTCAGCATATTAAACTATAGACTTCTAAGGCTAATTATACGCTGACTTACGGAATTATGCAGGGATCCATAATTTTACCATTTAGCAAACCAGATTTCAGTGGAAAAAAGAACGAGGATAATTTTGCATTGGTAATTCACAAACGTTTTTTATTTGAACTAGATAATTCTCAAGGGGATAAAGGATAAAATACTATTTCTTTGTGTTATTCTAACGATTTTGAACATAATTTACGTAGATACCAGCTTACTTACGACCCTACCCTACCTCAAATTGCTTAGCATGATCCTCCGTTATGCCGAAATTACTGCAGCATTAATTTTGAAATAAATATATTTTAAAGTTGAGGATTGATGCTAGGTTCTATGTTTGGCGATTTAATACAATTTTCTCGATAGGGAAAAAATCCAAAGTTACCTCTAAACCGCTCGCTGGTATTAAAGAAATACTTCAAATTAGATCATGAAACTTTTACATAATAACATAATAACTGAACTAACTATAAAGCAGGTCTTATTTTTTGTTAATTTTTTTTTACCATTATTTTCACCGTAAAAAGCAATTTTCTAAAATATTCAAGGCTTGAGAGCCGCCAGCACCCCAGTAAGTCTCGCTCTCACTCATGCGGCGAGCAGTATGGTGCGAGCGAGATATAATTTGAGGTAGCGTACGGCCTTAAAAATCTAAGTAAGGGCTTATTTTACTTTGTACTTTAATAAAATCGAGTTCAAACTCAAGTTTTAAAAAAGCTTTCGATGTATAATTTATCAAATGTAACACTATAATTCATAGCAATAATAAAGTCAATTAATATAATAAGCCATTGTTCGTTGATCAGTTTCACAAAGTTGCTGCGGCTAACAACAATTGTAAATTGTGACATTATCGCCATAAAAAAATACAGTACGGCTCTTTGTTTCCCATAATCTATTCCAGCTGTACTCAACATGGGGCCGACTTTTGAAGCAACTTTAAAACGAACTCAGAAAGGTGTGACTTTGGCTTTTAACCATTAATCATCATTAACTAACAGCTTGATTATTGTAAAATGTAATTTGGTTTCATTTACAGTTACAACTGGCCATTATGTTTTAGAAGGCCGTCGTCTTCGGAATTAGATCAACGGCAATGAATATTGTTTTACTGACAAAATGGAAGTTATGCTGTGGTAGGCAATAACTTCAAACTGAAGACAACCAGTAAAGAACAGGATGAAGATGAACTTACATTATTTAAGACGATGAAAAGAAACCACTCTTGAGCAGCACATCGGTGACATCGATGAAGGAAAACATCTCGTGAGGAAACCTGGACTTATAATTAACTAGCTGCACCTCGCGGTTTCACCCGTGTACTTCTCAATCCCGTGGGAATATTAGGATAAAATTATACTATGTCCTATGCCAGGTCATGGTCTACGCATGTGCCAAATTTCACCCAAATCCTTTCAGCCGTTTAAGCGTGAAAGCGTAACAAACAAAGTTAAGTGTAACTGTCTTGAGCAAGCATGGTGATCAATGCGCAAAATGCTCATAACTTCTCTGTATTAAAAGAGGCATTTGCCCTACAGGGACAGTAAAAGGCTGGTATTATTTTCAGAAGCACCGGCAACAGATATATTTATGAACCAGAGAAAAGGTTGAGCACCATTGATCTACACGACACTATAGGCACGGCTCGAACAGTAGTATTGTTTGTGCACCTAATATAGGCCAGTCGGGATTACAATATAACAGTCTGTTTGTCAAAGTACTTAAGGGAGTACCAACGTCGTCGTGTGCCGTTTAACACCATTGTTTGCCATAATATTAAGGTCTTCGGCCTCTTCGAAATGGGGATTGGGGATTTTTTCATCTGCCCTATCAAATTTTATGCGTCTGTTTATTTTAGTCCAAGTGACCGGGGAATATTGTTTCGAGAGCGACTTTTTCTTGGGGAGTTCTAAATATTAACGATGTGTGCGTGTTCATTATGGTTATAATAGTGAAAATTGAAATACCATATTTCAAAAATATTGTTAATTACCTACGAGAGACGGGCAAAGATAGCCCACTCACTGGGCGCCTGAGGGAGGACATCGCCGTCGTGGCCTGGCCAGAGATCGTACAAAATATGAGAAGTTTGGAAGGAAAAACGGGAGACCTTTGCCAAGCATTGGGGCACAATATACATACATATAGTTTGAAAATAAAAAATAGCCACAATCTTCATTCTGGGCACAGTAACTAACCGCGATCACCAATAGGTTTCCAAAGCGTGGTTATTTGAAGACTCTTTCGTAATGCTTCAGTTACCAGTAGACGTGTGTAGACTGACACGTAGATAATGGTGTCATCGACCAAGAATCGAAGTCTAAGTAACGAGATAATACTACCTAAGTATTAGTGTGTTGCAATGGAAGTAATATCAGCAATTTGAAAACTAGAAACTAGCACGCCACAAATAGACTATAATGATATTTCACAAGCGATTCCTAGAACCGTCTAATGTGGTTCATGTGGTGCCATACGAAGCATAAAAAATCGCATAAACGGAACTCTTTTTAGCGAAAAATCATGTTTTTCTCTCACATAATTAACCTGACTCGTTGGTTTAGTGGTCGCAAGCGCTACTGCTGAGCATGACGTCCTGGGTTTAATTACCAGGTCGGGCAAAGTATTATTGGGTTTTTCTATTTTGAGTTTCTCAGTAGCTACCTAATACATGGGACTTAAACATAACTGGCGAAATGTGCGTGTACTATAGGTAGGTTCACCTCTGCCCAACCCTTCGGGGAAACAAAGCATGATGTTGTGTTATGCATAATTAACCAAAAACTTGAAGTTTTGGGTCTACACCGGGCAACAAAGCCCTACTCCAAAATGGGTAAGAATCGCGAAACTTATATTAACAACAGAAGTTTTAGAACTAATATAAAGTGTATTTTTAAAGCTGGCCTTGCCAACAGGCTTTGTATTTCTGCTGTATTTAGCAATTTAGGAACTTAATTAACTTTTACGTGTAACTTGCACGTGGGGGACAATCGTGGAACTTAGGACCAATTCTGGAAACTATTTACGTTGGGCATCTTATCCCGAATAGAAACTGTTTAAATTGTAACGAAATAAATAAAGAAAGATGACTTATTTGTCCAACACATAAGTATACACACACATGGTATGCAAGATTTTACATAAAACTATATCACCGTCATGTTTTTCCTTAACGGCGTACAAATATAAAAGGTGGGTTATTTTCATTTAACACTAGCTGCTGCCAGCGGCTTCGCCCGCGTGTAATCTTTATAAATTATAGCCTATGTTACTCAGCGTGAATGTAGCTTTCTAATGGTGAAAGAATTTTTCAAATCGGTTCAGCGGTTTCGGAGCCTATTCAATGCAAACAAACAAACAATCTAATCTTTCCTCTTTATAATATTAGTATAGAAGTGTAGATATCAAATTAAAACTTAATCAATCAAATTACAATAAATATACCTACTACAGAATAATGTCATCAACTCGTCATAGAAATGTATAATAAACTAAAATAATAATTAGCCAGTCGAAAGTCTACAATACAATACATTTATTTAACAAAAAAAATGGTGTACTGGAAATATGTGGGTGGTAGGTACACCTATAATAATAATAATAATAACCCCACCGCCGTATCTCTACGTTGACGTCGTGGTGGGGCTTGCGCGCTCCGAACTCTGGGTCTGTGCCGGCTGAGTTTACTTCGCCGGAACAGGTCTAGGATGAGGAGCCAGACCAAGAGATACAAAAACCCGCAGGGCAGCATGTGGCGAGCTGTTGGGCAGTAGCGACCCCACGGACCCTACCTCCCGGGAGAACTCTTGTTCCTCATCTCTGGCTTGCCTTTATTGGCCGGCTAGAGTGAACACTGACGAGGAACAGAGCTCCCACCTCATTCTTGCCTTTATTGGCCGGCTTGAGTGGAGATTCGCAAGAGCAAACATGCTCGGAGGAAGAAAGTATTCCAGTAAGATGCTGGTAGGGATCTTGACCGTACTTCCGGGATTATAGCCACGCAAACCCATAATCTAATATCTTTGTTTCCCTATCCTGCAATAGTCCTACTCCAACCGGGGATTGTCCTTGGGTGCACTTGTATAGTGCGAACAGGGATAATCGTCGGTTGGTGCCTCATTCCATTCGAAGTGTCTAACGGGCCTCTGCGAGTTGGCTTCGGCCCCTCGTCCGCCTTCCAAAAGACCGGAACCCCTTTGTCCCGAGATATGTAAACATATATAAAAAATAATAATAATAAAATTTATTTATTTCCAAAACAGCTATGCTATGCTTAACCCTTTGGGGACTACAGGCGTAATGTTATGTTTTTACATACATAAACTCACCCCTTTTTCCCATTGGGGTAGACAGGAACCACAGAATCCTTAAAAACCTAGTCCTTTTCTTCGATTACGGTCATACATCTGGTCAAACACGCACGTTATTATATATTTTTAATCATACACGTTATTTTTTTCATGATCTAAGTTCTCAAGTTACTTAGAAAACTGTTTTTCGTCACGAAGGATAGATTCGGAGAATATTTTTATCTGTATACAGATGAATCCAGGCTACTGCCCGATAACAGATGATTATGGGATTATATAGCTGGTATAATCCCTTTAATCAACCTTTCATGATAAACACCATGGTAGAAAGTAGGTACTATTTTTGTACATCAGTATGAAGATAAGTACTTGCATGATCTCTTCACATTTACATACTATACCCATCTTAATAGATGCTATATGGACAGCTCACCAATGTTTATCTTAGAAGGCAAATTGAAGTTGGATGAATTGATTGAGGTTTGCGTAACACACTTTCAATCACATTCCAAGGGTTTTGAAGGAAATTCCTAAACCATTGCTTCGTAAGTTTGAAAAATTCGTCTACTGAACGTGGCTGAATTGTCACAATGGAAGACATGGCCATCAATTGACATTTCATGAGTGTCCCCACTGTTTTCATTGGACATGCATGCATTGCTTAGCAAGCCAAAGATACCATGGTATCTAGTCATCAGCATATTATAAACCACTGAACAACATTTTTATATCAGTTACATTTCCATTTGCACATTTATGAAGAGTAAAACGTGCAATATATCAATGTTTAAGGATCTAAAGGAAATCAGATGCAATTTATAAGTAATTAATTTTTTACTCTGGTAACATTTTATGTATTGACTCGGACGTGAAGATGAAGATGAGATATGATTTACAAGAAATGAGTATTATGATAGGTCTTGAGTAAGCACTCAAGACTTTCAATAATAAAACTTATAAATTAAAATTAAATTGCCAGTTTCGGAAATAAATATAATAAATTGACTCTATAAGAAAATTTCTTTTATTTGCGGTAAACATGACGCAAAAAAAAAACAAAGAAACGAAATTAAAAAAAGGCTGTGGATAAAGGTGTTGTATTTTCTCGGATGTGGTTAGTTTTTAAAGTAAATAAAAGTTTATTCCATGCAACACTGAAGAAAGAAAATTCGAACTGAAGTATTTTGGCCGAAATTACTGTAATTAATTTTGATGGCTACAACATTTCACTGTTTAGGTTTTCTAATAATCGCTTACACGTGCCGTAGACAATATTTATCATAACACTGTATTTTCAAATAAAACATTCACAAATCAATTCGTTCATTCCAAACCACTCGGTGAACGGTGAAGTAAATTCGTGCTATATATCCCAGCGAAGTACAGAAGTATAAATTCAAGTGTCAATCATCGGCGGCCATGATTGGCATGCACGATGTTGGAGCCTAGCGCAGGCCCCACGTGTTCCACCACCGAGTTTTTGTGCACAATAAAAACTAGGTAACCAGGCCACTGACCCATCTGATATAGCGCACGCTTCCAATATTTGTACTTGTAACTATTGTTGTATCTTATCACTCGAGTCAGTGAGTGTTTGTTTTATTTACTTTGCGAAAAAAGGTATCATTGAACTCATCCTGTCGTAATCAACACTTCAAATGTCAAATAAAACCAATTTCAAATGTCTCGTTCTGGCATTTAAAGCCCAAAATATCAAATAAACTCGATTCCAATCACCTACTGTTAGTCAGGTTTACTGCAATTTACTGCAAGCTATTAATGGATCATATTAAAGAAAGGGTATTTATGGGTAAGCATGGGGAAAATCTAATATGGTACCTACAAAAAATTGTGAACAAAGCCGAATATTGACAAGCAATTTCAATCCATTTTCCGACCCCTTTTACACAGAATGCAAAATTTCTAAATTACCAACACGTATTTCGAGCTGTGAGTCAAAAAGAAAATCGTTTTACCTTATTTTTCCCGGTGAAAATTGGTTATTACGCTCAAAAGTAGGCCAAGTGGCAACATTGAAACGACATTCAGGTCACTAGTGCGGGGATTTCAAATATTCCAGCTCAAACCTTGCGTATATGATATGGAGAATTAAATGTAGCATTTCTGATGCATTGCAGATCTCTCGGGTAGCCAGAATAATTCAAATTCCCAAGCTTATTATTTATTTAGTGAAAAGTTGCGGCAGCATTTACAAACAAAGGAAAGTAAACTTCAATGCACAACAATTTACAGGCAAACATTTAATGTAAAACTCGACAGAATCAGAATTAGGTTTAAATTGTTCTGTCGTACAAAAACCATTTTTTTTTTTCAGAAGGCCATGTATCGTACATAAAAAAACGTTCACTTTAAAGTCGCAATATGTCAAACTTGTCAAAATTGTTAGTAAATTGCAGATTGCGAACGTGATTAAAAAATTACGGGAATTGTCCCTCTGATAGTTGCAAATGTTGCAAGCAGTTTTTTTACGTCCGATGCATCCGTGGGGTGTGCCCCACATTCGCAAAACGGAACCGGCAGCGGAAGAAAGGGTGTGGTTGAAGCAACCACGCACCGGAAACCGGAGCGTGGGAGCCCCTTGCGGAATGAGAATCGAGGGTTGTAGAAAAAAAACCCAGGACCATAATTTTCGCAGCCCCGTTATTTCGTCCCCGAACGAAGATCATCCCTAGTTTCATTATAGAGGTATGCACTAGGTATAGAACAGACGCCGCTTCGGAAGCTGAATTCAATGTCAGGGCCAGAGCTGGAATATAATGGACCTGCAGACCTGCTTTGTCAGTTATATGAGTGTGTATTAGGCTTTGAATACTCGAAAGCTTTTTCTTAATTATGGATAGGTCTTTATGCATCTTTTTTTTTTCATTTGTTACAGGAAACTTGCGCGTTAGTTCCATATAAATAAATTGTATTAACTTTGCTAAAGTAGTTTTTGAGTTACTTTTCATTGCCATAAAATTGTTTCTTTAAAACTTCGTTTACCATTCATTCATATTCAATCATTTCTCGTTACACACAAGCAACTTATAACATATTTTTGTAAAGGCTCTTACATACTGGGGCGATTCGTCGCGCGACGCGACGCCGCCGCATTGTTCGCCGTGAAGTTTTCTCAGAAATTGTTTTGTTAAAATTCGCGTCGCGCGGCGAATCGCGCCAGTATGTAAGAGCCTTAAAACAAAAAATTCCAAAAAATCCTTTCACAGGTTGTCTTTAAAAGATCGGTTTTTAGCAATAAGACTGCCCATTGCTCAGGAGGTTGGGGATTTCTACATTTATATCTGTAACTTACATGGTGTACATAATAAAGATATTCATTCTACCCTTTTTAAATTTCAAAGCAATATTACGCGCGACATCGCGTCCATCTGAAAGCGGCCTTACACGTAGATCAACACGCGTCATCTCGACGTCTTAAGCAATAGTTGAGTGGACTTCTTGTTGCTAATCACCAATTAAAAGTACTCTGATAGTATGTTATGTTTTCAGGGTGATATAATGGACCAATATGCTGATAGAGAGTTGGGGAAATATTTACTGGTGATAGCTTTTTCCTTTGACTTTCATTTTAACAATGCCTGACTGAGACACGTGAGTTGTGTATTTGTATCCCTGGATTTGGGGATTTATAATGATCATGTGCAATATTTTTGAAGTGAAAACTTCTTTAGGCGCGATGAGCAAGTTTTTTTTTTTTTTTGTCGTGAAGTTTTTACAAAACGATTAAATTTAAACGTAAAAGAAACACTCTATACACGCACACTTGTATTTCAACGTAGAAAAACAAGTGTGACAAGTGGGCGTGTACAGAGAGTTTATTTTCCGTAACAATTTAATATTTTTTGTGAATATTTTACTATACAAAAACTAATAAAAAACATTTTTTTTTTAATGGTAATATTTTTTTTAGCTTATATAGACGCTATACTATTGCAGGTTAACGGGAACGCCCTTTGTTAGTTAACATACTGTATGTGTACTTTTGGGGTGAACATAAAGCGTGAAACTCGCGTCATCGTCACCGCACGCTTCCTATGAGCTATATGTATACTGTGTATTCACAAGTTTACTTCTATCGGCGGTTCCCAAAGACTGCCCGCATGTTTTTTGGTGTTCGTTACAATGCGTATAGTACTGCTAGCGATCATGTCCAGTGCGGAACATTGGGGAAGATATTTTGTAGAGATACTGATGATGGACAATGGCATTTCATATACCGAAAGGAAAGACACATCGTCACCATAAAACCGTCATGCCCCCCATCCTCACAATAGCCAAGTTGATCTTTCCTGCATCCCCATAATTGAATTCATAGACCCAACTTTTCTATATGAATAGCATAAACATTTGCTCACACTAAGGCTATATATTCACTGGCGGACAAATGGGCGGTACGTGACGCGAGATGCGATGGCACGGCACACGTGGTGCGAGACGGCACGGGACGAATCGTGACACCACTAAATAGGGACGTGGGAGAAGGATTACTCGTGGTGTGGCAGCTTGCCGTCTGCTTCTGGTGAAATGAGAATTATAGCTCATGCTGAATTGTCGGTAGATATATTAGCTATTCTCCAAACAGTAGAGGGGCTCAATGCCCAAGTAGCGCCGGACAATGGAAACACAAGCTTGTCTGAAAAATAGTTGACCACAGTCTTCGATCAGTTCATAAAACTAAGAGATTACTTGTTTTAGAAGCATCAAAACCAGCAGTGTAGCCAAGGTCGAAAATACTCGAATATTTAGAAATCCTAGAAGTCAACCCGAACAACGTTAAAAATAACATTAGGAAGATAGCATACGATCCGCTATAACATAACAAGTAACAAGGGTTCACACACAGATGGCGAACGAAACAAAAATATTGCTAAAACGTGTGCAATCTGCAACTGCAGTGGCGCAAAACTGTTGCATTTTAAAACCTAAACCGTTTCAACTATTTACATTGCAAATCCCATATTGTTTTAAAGGTTTTGCAGATGCACTTTGCAATCAAAATAGGAATACAACTGGCCAGGACGATTATATTTTTAGGAGTCGTATTTTTTTACAAGCTACTCATTTGACGTTGTTTTGACAGCTGTCACATTTGACATCCAAAAATTGTTAAAACGTCAATAATATTCTTAATTCTACGATAATAGACAGTTCAGTATACCTTGTCCCTTGTCGTCATGTTGGCACTATTGCTTGTCAAGCTTAGTTTCAATAATTTAGTTCAAAATGGCGACTGATAGAACAGTGCAACCAATCCTGTCACAGGGCAATATATAATGAACGCCCTGTAGGCGTTTGCCTTCTGTCATATTCCTTGACAATACGGTCCGGAACATCATGCTGCGCCAATGCAAGTCTCATTAGATAACCACAGAGAATGAATACTAATACAACTCACGGCCAGATGTATGCATCAAATAAATCTCGCCTATTTTGGTCTGAATCGTATGCGACAATATTAGCGTCTCTACAATGTTGTACTCTATTTAGATAGGAGTTGCATAATAATATTGCTTTAATAATTTTCTTGCAAATTAAGCAATGGACTAATAACATTATTTCCTATATAACTTGGCAGTTCCGAACTTCGCGCAGAGAGCTGCGCAATAACATTTTTTAGGAACAATGGTGACATGAGGTGAGTGAGTGTGAGTGAGGGAACATGCGTGAAAGTTATATGCGCCTATGTTCAGAGTCCAGACCTGCGAAGATATAACGGCCGGTTTTTTTTTTTTGTACCTACACACAATAAACGGACAAGAAGAAAAGAACAGAAAAAAACGTACAAAGGGGATGCTTATTTCTAAAGAAATCTCTTCCAGCACACCTGCGATAGGAAAGTAGATAAGAGATGTAGACACCGTGTGTAAAATTCAAGAGAAAGTAAAATACATAAAATCAAAACAATTCACTTAATAAACTAGAACAAATAATATGATCATACACTTACATACAAATATAAATACTACATACATAATATACATAACTACCTACTTCATAAATATATATCGAAATAAATACATACACAACTATGACGAACTATGATGAACTATGATTGCATGCAACGCCAAAAAAATTTGGTGCCTGACAGTGCTAAAGATGACACTAACTAAGTATTATCTTACCTCAAAATTAACAAAATAACTACAACATGGCTGTATTCCCCAAAGGGTTAGGCAGAGCTGTACCTATAGATAGTACACCCATATTTCGCCAGTTGTTATTTTACCTAACCTCAAAATTACATTAAATATGTTTTAAATTCAGACATGTGACGTTGTCACAGTACCGTACAACAGTTGGATTGCATACTCGCCAAATAATAACACATAAAATATGACAGTTTACGATCAAAAGATGTCACTCGTTACGCATATTTACCGTTCTGCAAACATAATCCGTATGTTTTAAGGACGAACAAGACGACTCGGACATTCGTACGATGAGCACATACTTGCTAATATCATTAAAAGCTTATAAATAGACCTACTTAAAGCCCGAAATGAATGTAGAACGATAATAAGATATGCAACCCGCGTGCAGTCGAATCGCACAGTCAACGCGCGTTTCGTGTGAAAGCCCCCTTAGCGTAAAATTAGGGCTGTTTAACTTGATGCTAGATTTTGTTCTTCAAAATTGTTTTAATTGAATATTCGTTGGCGAAATAGCATTGTTTTGTTATCGAATCCAAATAATGAAATGGAACTTAATTTTGTATTCTGTAGCGGTTTAATTCCCGAAGGAATCAAAGAGGAAGATATGTACTCCACTAAAAACGTACGCCAACTTTTAGGTAGAGAAATGTCATTGGGGAATGCAAGGATTGGCACTTTAAACTATCAACACATCTCTACACAAAGCAAGCATTTGATAAACGAAAACCACTTATTTATTTGAAGTAGCTACTAGCTACAACTCAAAACTCACTCAACTCCCGCTTAACTAAACGTAGTAATTACCCACTATAATAAGTACCTACGTAGAAACAATTAGTTCGAAGTTACTTCTTCACTTTCCCAAAAATTAACTCCTGTAATTAACACGAGGCCCGAGCTCCGTAATAAGGCAATTTACGAAACCTTAATTTATAACAAGAGAAGATTTCTTACGACTGACATGATAAACACAAAGACATATCATTTTATAAATTCGCGTAATCAAAGGAGCATTCTCCTTCTTCAGTCCCATATGTTAATGATTTAGGTAAACAACATTCATTATAGAATATTGTTTATTACGCGCGTAAACAAAGCAAAGGCAACGGTCTATACAGCCTCATACAATGCGATTTATATAGGTTACACGCAGCCCTACGCACACAGTCGTTTACAAACAGATTTCACGTGTGTTGAAGCCATACAGAAGTGGCACAATCAATTACATACGGCTCTGGCGTTGTGAAATCGTCAGTTTAATTAGTAGATGATACTCGTTGCATAACTCGTCCGCGGATCGGCTCTGTGTATCCAACACTACATTCGCAACGTCGAAGCTTCGCCCATAAAACGAACGTTGACTCTAATGTAGGCCTATAAAAATTATACTAATAAATGCGCGTATTCCTCTGTTTGAAGAGTCGTTTGTGATGATAAATGGACACGTTTATGGAGCCCGAGTGTTACTTTGATAACATGATGCAAGGTACGGGATGTATCAATGAATCACGTTCCCGAAATAAGGTGGAATTATGGATGGAAATAAAATGCTGTAGTCAGTATTTTGTTATTGGATTTAGGCCACCGTGTTTATCTGCAATACTTTTCATCTTTATAGTACCTATTTCATAAATCCTACAGTTTCGCGTAGGTCATCAACACTATGAGGATGTAGCGTGAGAATATGTACGTTTAAGCAATCAATGCGTTGAGGTTCATCAGACCGTTTTTTTAGTATTTAGGTTGCAACGATTTGCGCAAACGCGCGTGCATCGGATGCGTAGACCGCGTTATCGAAGCCGCGTGCGAAGAACCAGCTAACGGGTCAGCCGGGCCAAAGTAAACAATTACGATAGCATTGTTAGCGCGGTCGACGACCCGCGCCGCCCGCTCTGCCCCGCGCGTACGTATTACCAAATCGCGCGGCCACTCGCGCGCACCAAACGCCACGCACGCGCCATTGCGATATCATTTGCATGCGAATACGTGATTCACCTGACGCCGCTTGTCGATGCCCGCGCTTCTCCAACCAAACCGCTATCTCATTATACTATCTCACACTCCCGAAAAACAACGCCGCAATCTTAGATCTTTGATAAACTTGTTACACAATTCAATAATCAAACACGTGTCTCACTACTTTCGTTTTCACAAAGAATTTGTAACAGTTTTTGAAAAAGTATGTAATCACGCGAGGTCCGACAACGCGAACCAAACGTTGCTTTTCATTTATCACGCGGTTCGCTTCATATTTCATGTTGTCTCGGCGAACGAGCGCGCTCTAAAATCTTACCAGAAAAGAAAATATCCTTCCATTTTCGCGGCGCTAAACAACGACAGTGATCCGGGGGGAGAAGGGAGGCTCGGCACTGTTTTTTCGCCGAGCAAAATGCCGTCGGAAACTCGTCAATATATCAGAATTGTCCAACACAGAGAAAGAGGAAAACTGCGAGGGACGATACGACCGTCGATAGTTTCTGAAGCGATAATACTACAACTCTAGACCAATTTACGCACCAAGGGTAAGTAAATTGCGGGCCCTTTGTAAAATTTGGGGTCTGAGCAGACGAGATACATCCGACACAAATACAATGGAACGTTTGCGTAATGTAATGACGTAGATTGCGTTAGTAGTGCAGATAAGATAAAGTGATCGAAAAATTGCTTGCAAACAGCCAAGTATCAGAATGTTAGCGAAAATATTCTCGGAATCAAAATAAACAGATCACATTATGATTACCTCGCCATAAATTTTCAATTCGTGTTTCTTTGTTGCAGTGTGGAGCTTCCGTCTGCATTTCCATGTTCTTTATGGTTACAAGCCTCGTTTAGTCTTAGTCTTCTGTCCCTGCTTTGTTACGAAAGGAAGTTGGATATTTCCTTTTTTCGCAATTTTTCCTTTTGATTGAGTTCGTTGTTGGTTCGTAGACAATTTAACGTCCTGGGAATACCTCGACTGTTATGCGACGCTCACGACGTTAAATTGTAAACGAGAAAATATGTTATTTTGTAAATCAATGTTATATGCTGTTGAAAAATTACACATATGACGTTTAAAGCCTTCAAAGCAGCTGTTGTTAAAAATAGCAATACGGCAAAGTCTCAAAAGGCACTTAAATGTAAGCTTACAGTCGTACCCAATCCAGTCAAATAGGGTTTAGTTCGCGACCACAAACCGCATTTCTTCACAGTTCGTGCGGACCACAGATTCATTATAGCGCGGGTGGAAATGCCACAGATATCAAAGGTCATGTAATCGCTCCGCTCGACCTGAGCCGATCCCTAGGGCATGACGAAACTTAACATCCTTACAGACATTCATCTTCTCAGGAACTTGTTTTTCTTTATTGTTGAAAGCCAATATACACGTTATTACATTTATCTATTTGATCCCGCAAGTATTACTAATGCAGACGTTTGGTTGATTGCTCAGAAGATTCTGGATTACATTTGGTAGACATACGTTTTTACGAAAAACCGTGTAGACGAAAACGAGTTCTCTGGGAAAAAGGTACATTACATTTCTTCAGCACATCATGTGGTGCATCTAGGGACTTTAATATTCATACTGAATCTACTTTGAGGAATACTTCCGAGATGTTTTCAGTACATTACCATTTCTACATGAACGAGGTGTTAAAAAATGGACGGAATACTTGACGAAATGCACATACAGTTAACAACAAGAGCTTCTTTAATTATTTCGGAGAAAAGTACCAGAAAGAAAAGGTACTAGTGTACTGTGAATACAAATAAAGTAATCCCTAACACTTTTGACACAGAAAACTTAGTCGGAATCAAAACAATGATATCCGATTCAGAATTATTTAGTACACACATGTTCTGTAACGCAAACAGACAAAGAACAGCAAAATAATCGTATAAATATTCATGTAGAACTTATGTAGAAGACATCTGTGATATTGACGCTTCCGAAGAAGCAATCAAAGTAAACCAAACATTCGTACAAGTACCGGAGTAATACAATCAGCGCCTAACTCAGCCATAAATCGTACGATTCGCACCAAGTGAAGTGAATCTGATTTGTGTCTCGGCTGCGTTGGAAAGTGTACGCAATATGTAGACCTGCGTGCGCGCGTCATGAATAGAAATCGCCTCGGCGATAACTTTCGTGCTGCTCCCTCGGTAATAGCGAAGTGATAGACAAGGGTACATCTACTTTTGTTTTATTAGTACGTATTCTACATATTATATTGGGGTGATTGTAAGAAGACTTGAGTGGTTTTAGGAGATTGCTGTTCTCTAAGGGCATTGACGCTGCTGAGAAAATTTGGACACCATTTATTCTACTCGATATCATGTGATTAGAAAACTAACTACTGTGTAGAGATACACAACAGTGTTCTAATCCTGAACGATGTAATTAGAGTTATATATTATTAGAGTTATATATTATTACTGAAATGCAACTGGAAACATTTAGATGGCATTGTCTTGTGTTGGATGCTTCCAGAAACACTACACTATGTATGTTGCTAAGATCAAATCTATGTGATGTAATATGATCTAGATTAGACTACAACCCAACCATAACACTGTTTCAAAATAAAATCTTAATTCACAACGCACCCAAGTCCATCTTGACACTATCTACTATCTCTCCAGAAAGAGCAGTGAGCAGATCGATTCATAACATAACTACATAGCGGGAGATAGCCACTAACTCCGGTGAAATATACCTTCGCCCAGCGTTTGGACAGTAAGAGCCAATATATTCCAGTTTTTAGAGAGAGCGTTTGGTTCAGGCCGCTGCGTATTCTCGCGTTGCCACATATACCCACTTAGATTAGTAAAATGGTGCGGTTTTTGCAGGGCTATATTGATGGAGATTGCGCCTTTTTATGTGGGAATGTGATCAGATTTGGTAATATAGTAGTGTTGAGATATGGGGAGGATCCTGAACGCTTGAAAGTTGTGCAGTAGTTCAGCGAAAAATATGATCAGAATTTTTGATATGGACAAGTACTACAGTCGGTTGAAGTACATTGGGTCTTTATTTAGCGAGCCTTACAGTTAGAAGACCTAATCCACAAACCTTAACAAAACCTCATCATTTACCCGATCTGGGAACGGTTTCTTGCTACTAGACCAAAAACCTTGTTTACATGATATTCCAGCAACATGCCCGTGAGCTACAGATGTTAAGTAACGATAGATGGAGTCACGTTCTTATCTAGCGAGACAACCACAGATTGTTGTTGTACAATCTACTGCACATCCATGGTGACATTAATAGCGCCTTTATTTCGTCGTAGTAAGGGCGGTTATTGTGAAGCTAAGTGTGTGGTGAATGTTACAAAGTGATCGCAGTCTCACGTATATATGTACTCTAGCAATTTGTGAGAAAAAATTGTGATAGTTCGTACGTGAGCCTTTGGTAGGCAAAGCTTATAATTAAGCCTCTTCGTCTTGGTGTTCTGACTTATTGCGGATGTCTGTTGCTTAAGAATCTAGTAAGAAAGAAAAGAACAAGAGTTAAGTGAGGAAGAATACTTGTTATTGATGGTTTAGTTTAAGTATTTCATTCGGTAAATCATTGAATAGTGGGGAGAAGGATCGTAGGCTCCCAAAGAACGGAATTATAAAATCTTGAGGCTTCTGTTAACAATTCGTCATTGAATAATATAATTCAAGATCGTATTATGGCTACGCCAATAAAATTAGTAGTGCCAACTTAAAAAATATGGGTTTACGTAAATATACACTTTTGATATGATATCTTTATATTTTTGAGTATGTTAAACCAAACCACTCCGATTAATTTTAAAGCCATATTTCTTAATACAATATTAATCTGTCAAATCAGAAAATTATGGTTGTTATAAAGTACAGCGAAGTGTCGTAACTTTCACTTGCAATTACTTGTGTATTTTATATCTGCACATTAATTTCTGCACCCAGTGCAATTCCCAGCATCATATGGCCTGAATAGTCGCCGATCTTTGCGATTCAAACCAATATTTATCTTTAAATGGACTTTAAAGAGGTCTGGAAGTAAAACACACTTTAAGATACATCTGGCTGTATCCATATGCCATGTCCTTCTATATGCACTAAGCTGTCACTTAATTTAATCGAAATCGGTTCAAAAGTGAAGCTGTGAAAACCAACAAACATACGAAGAGACTTACATTCGCATTTATAACATTAAGTGTGTAAAGCTCTTTCCTTTTACCACTAAGGCAAGCGTGAACAGGTTAACATACGACTATATGCAAACTCAAATAAAAAGTGTCAAGTAGTACAAAAACCATAGGATTAGCACTATCCTCTGACATGAATGTAGTCGGAATGGGGTCAGTCAAGACTGATGGTGTTTAGAGCAGGCTGGTGACACGCGTTTTGAATGTACACATTAATCAGCTGGGATATGTACTGTGGTTATAGAGGAAAATTTTAGGATGGCAAATGGTAAATACTTGAGATGTAACTTTAAAGCTCAAAATGTATGTACCTACTTGTTTTTTTTTTGTAGAAGAGTTTTTCTAGCAGTTTTGCAAGTACGCCAAAACATCAAAAGTCGAATAATGTTTAGTACAAGACATTATCTTCTCCTTTAGTTTCAGCCTACATCTACAATTATCTGTTTATTTATCGTTTATGCTTATTTGGCAACTGTCGAGCCAGTCCAAATTACTGCGGAAATATCTATCTCTATATCCGCCGAAATTGCTTAGATTTTTTGTGGTTTTACACAAAAAATCCCCTCAAAATGGCAACATTTTTGAACAGCAGTTTCGATATTTGTATTTCATCATCCTGCCGAGCCACAGGAAGTTTAATATATTAAAGAAACATTCGTCATCTGAATACGAGGAATAAAGTGAAACCTTCTTATCTTAACAATATTGCGTTACCAAGTGACGTTGCTTAGTTATCTGAAGAAATTTTCACGTACACAATAGACACTTAGACAGTCGATACAAAGTGGCGCGTATCACAAAGAGTCGTGCACGTGTGTGCAACAAAGCAGAGTTAATGGCGGCAGCACACCGCGCACTCATTGTCGACGCAAATGCCGATAACAATTATTGACGTGCGTTAGCGAACACCGAAATATACGCGACGATGCGAACAATGATTGACGACAGCCGCCACGCAAGACGCTCGCTAACGTCTCCGTCGATACGACCCAATGAACCAAACCGCGTAGGAAAAACAGAACAGTTGACGATCCCATTATGCAGGGCCTAATTAAATCAATCTCGGCAATAAGCGTCGCTGCGCTACCCCTTATTTTGATTACTTCCATGTAAATTCATTCTCTGTTATTCGTATTCGGTTCTAAATGAATTTCGTGTCCACCGGCATCCGACCGCAACGGCCCGACATCGGAAACTTTATAAATTATTATTACAGCTACACAAGCGAACAAAACAATCTACAAATTCGAACTACATAACAGGAGTACTCAAATTGAATTGTAAAAGTTCACTACGTTGTGGACAAAACATTAAAATCAGCAAATCGTCCTCGACGGTTAACTACAACTTGGAACGTTTAGTTTTAATCGGAGATTATCTGAGAGGCCGCAGCGTCCACGCGTTCATTAAAAAATAATAATGAGAGAAGGGAGTTATGTAAGCCGATACAGCTGAAGTATTCGCTCATTTCAGATAATATACACATCACATTCCAGCGTAATTAACAGAGCACGAGCCACGCATCATAATGTTTTCATAGCGGGGCGCGTATTATGTTCGGCAGGCGGCTTTCAGCGCCCGGGAGCTCGGGACCCAGCAGTAGGTATATTAGTTTCGCGGGAAATGCGGCGACACCACGCTCGTTCGCGCACGACCTCCGCCTGTCAGATGTCACCCTTTACCGCATTCGAGGGAAGATATCTGTAGCGTCACAAGTAATTAAGAAGCGAGCCACGCTTTGTCCCGACCCCGGGGACGACTCGGGGGGCTTTCCGCGCCTCTCCCTACTTACATAATTTCTCTTAACTGCATAATCGATATCAACGTGTCGCACTTATCCCGTCTAGACGTTGACGCCGTGGTTCATAAGTCTGCATCGTATTGCGGTTGGAGTGGTAGCGAGTCATGCAGTGCCGCCCAGCTTCAGCCCTATCTCTCGCAGATCTGTCGAGTACTTCGAGTGTTTTCGGTGTCTCATCCCCGTGTTCTCAATCGACGCGAGCATACTCTGGAGCCGACAGAGCGTTAATAAACCTCGCACCGATATATCAAATACTAAAGTTTAACCATACGTATAAAATTTCATACTTAGGAGCGGAAAGTATTTAATTGACAATGAATGTGACAGTGTAACGGCACGCGAGAGGGTTGCGAGGCAAACGGAGCGCGTCTCTGTTAATGGGGTCAACGAAATTGAGAAAAGTGAAACGGTGGAGTGGGCCGGACGGGCATTTATTACCGGCCGGACCCGACAACCCTCGTCCGGACAGGGACGAGCCCATACACGGGAGAGAGACGCCGCGCATTCCAAATAGCAGTGCACAAACAAAGAGAGAGCTAGGACGGATCCGCGGCCGGCGGCGACACGGCCTCCCCGCCGACCATCCGACGAGCTCCTCACTTCCGAATTAATAACGAAATTTGTAAGACTGGACGTGACAGCGATCGTCTGCCTGAGTGCGGCCGCGAGCAGGCTCCGTCGTCGTACCGCTCATTTATAAGAACTATAAATAATTAATTAGCCGCACCGCCTCGAGGGACGCGTTTAGTTTACCCACGTCAAGCCTGTGACATTTTAATGGCCTTTTAAACGTGCATCCACGTGAGCCTTCAACCCATTGTACATTGCATAAATAATTGAAAATATCGAGTCGTTACAAAGATACAGTTGACGATGAAAAGATTGGGTAATTTTTTCCGCTTCCAATATTCGTATGCACGAGGCAACAAAGATAGAGTCTGTTACAGGGCGAATCGCTTCAGGCTGTCTCCCTACGTAGTCAGAACGTAAATCGGTGCATCCAATCACGAGCGGCGGGGCGACGGCTCTAGATAGGGAGTTGGAAATCAGTTTGCCACTATTGAATTATACGAGAGCTGCAGCCAGGACGTCATACGCCAAAGTTTAATCTCCCGGAGCGGCGGACGGGCTTATTATGCAAATAGTCGACGAGTCTCCTCGGTCATCTTACAGACACGTACGGCGCGCACGTACCGAGCGAGCGCCGCGCCGCGCCGCATGTCGCCGTGTGCCGTGCCGCGTGCGCCTGTCGCGCCGGCCACCACTGCGCCGACACCGCCGCAAGTCACCAGCAACCGCGCCGTTATCAAATCCGACACATATAACCATAAACGTAATCGTAAACGCACCACCCCACATAGAAAATAATTTCTCCAAAACGAAATGACTTCATTACAGGACGATAACAAAATGGAACCTTGATGAAGATAAAATTATTTGACTATCAAAAGACGGGAGAAACTTCGACGACATCAATTTATTGCCTCCGAATAAAGTCCGACCTAAAATTCAAAATGAAGAAGGCATCGAGCGACGGAAACGAACGGGAGCGAGAGGAAAATCTAACTCTTTCTTTCGACGAAAGCCAACCCCCGACGAGCGTTAATTAAGCGAAAATCGAAACGTCAAAGCTCGACTCGGGCTTTATGCAAATTCACCAGAATTGACTTTCGTGTCGACGGCGTTAGAATTTTTACCGCTTTCCAGACGATTGTTTGAACGAGGTAATTAGGGAAGCGATAAAGACACGTACGCGACAGTCGAAACTTTCTACAGACGTTTGACGACTCCAGCAAGACGTATTAATTTTGCGAGCCGCAGATGGAGGCTTGGTGCGCGTTGGTCTGCAGGCTGAGGCGTATCGAAAGAAGGGCACGAGACGTGGTGTGTCGCTAGTAGGTCGGTACCGGTACGTACCGTTAGAGTGAACTCCGCAGCGCGCTCGACCTCGCGCAGCCCTGGACAAACGGCCTGCACCAACTATTATATAATTTCCTAATAAACCCACGAACACATAGCACACGCGCTCATAAAAACTTTCGTAATTACGATAGAAAATTAACACCGAACTCTAGCAACAATATAATCGGAAAAGGGTGAGCGGAACGACGGTGAACGAGGAGTTTTTGTACTCGTATCGTGAGAATGGGCATTTAGCGGCTTGGTTATTCGAGGCGTATCGCGTGATATCATTAGAACATTATTGCTACCACAAATTTCTTTGTCACTTAACCGGCACTGGATTTTTTGGATTTATTGAGCGTGACGCTCCACGGACGGCTTCGAGAATTTTGTAGCTGTCCCACATAGCTGGGCACAGTGGGCACGCCCGCTGCTCTGTAAAATATGCTCTCGGAACGCCCGTTCCTGATACAATGTTATGAAGCGCACTAAACTTGTTTTGTATACACGGACCATTGAATTAGACGATGTGGGGCATTAAATAAGGATTAAATGTATGCATATCGGTATAGAAAATATGAAGGCAAGCGTGCAGTGGGCGGCGGCACTTGGCTTAGGACCGGCCGCGGTAACGAACTGATAGCCAAGAGCAGTTGGCAGCCGTGTTAGTAAAAATCATACGTCAGAAATGTTGGGAAATAATGTGGAAGCGCACTTCCGATGTGTCAGGAATACAGGATGGAGAGGAAGTGAGTTGTGCCAGGAACTTTGAACCATTTTATTTGAACGGAATGACAGTTGAATATTTCTTGAGGACACTCCTCTCTTTAACCCTATCTGTATCAAGAGGTTTTGGTTTATATGTTGAAGTATTTTAGTAACGGTCCCGATTTTATATGACTTCATCTACACAAGGTTTCGTCGAATATTCTAACCCATAAGATATTTTTACAAGCATTTTTGTACCATTCTTATTAAAATTTATTTCAAATAGGTACCGTATCTATATTATTATCATATTATATATTAGGACAGTATTCAGACAATACTTTTATAGCAGATAGCATCGTACTAACAATAATACCAGTATTATATTCAGTGGATAGAAGATATCGTAAATATGGCACTGCGAGGAGCATGTAACAGAATAGTTTTTACCGAAACTGACCAAAATGGTCGTTTCGCGTTGTAATTTGTAATAACTACTGTTTTTGTTAATCATGTAAATTATTATAATGTGTGTAAATATTACAGATACGATGGGCACTTTTTGTTGTGTAAATGCTAATAGTAACGCAGTTATGACAAAAGGTGATAAAGATAAAACCTTAGTAGAAGCCATTAATACATATTTACTATAATGCATTCATATTACAAATCCAAATCATAATGACGCTAACGATACTGTAGATAATAAAACTTAGTTGAATGTTATGATTTTCATCGAAATTCCTCTGGCGTTGACGCACAGCACGCACGATCAAGATATTATCTGTATTATCACGATACACTTTTTTAAATGGTTCGAAAAAAAGTATCGATTTCCATCCGCCTCAAAGTGCATAAAACAAATTCCTACATGATTTCCTATACATAAGTCATCACATAACGACTTACGTACAAACAGTACGTAAAGCCGAGCCGCCATTACATTCGTAATCGACTCTGAATGGCTTTTAATTTCACACCATCCATCAATGGGCCACGCCTGAGGATGTGCGTATAATAAATACATCAAAACGCACAGCAATGGGCTCGCCAACTTGCGAAGCTGTAGGGTTGTCGATGTTGGAACAGCGAAAAGTGAAAATCTATGGAAAGGGAAACCCTTGTCTGGACCTGGAAGGACCTTCGTGGCTAATATCGTTAATAGAAATAGGGAGGCTCCTAGCATAGACACGGAAGATTTGTGAATCATAAACCACAAAGACAATGCTGTAGTATTTATCTAGATCGGAACTAAGAGAAAAGCGGTAATTCCCCAATAATAATACACATTGAATTGATACACGTGTCCTTTGGTTGCATCATGCCACCAACTCAAGTACCTACTCTTATTGATCTCGTTATTACTCAAGGTGCTGTAGTTTCGATTTATTACCGGAATCGAATTTTCCAAAGTAAATTGTTTATCGATGTGTTGAAAATATTTTATGGTTTCCAGAGGGCCTAGTCAAGTGACAATCGCTTCGAAAGCGTTTCGTATTTCTACAACGACTTTCAACAGGATTGACATAACATTTTTGGTAGCGTAAGTCATTTTTGACTTTTCCAAAGTTGATAGAATGTCAATATAAGCTTTTCGATAGCTTATGTCAATCCTATACATTTTTGCCTTTTCCACCATCGTTATCGCGATAGAATGTCACTTTGTCTAGGGCCTCAGAACTTCTTTCATTCATAATATCATTTTAGCTACCAATGATGATTCACACCTTCACGCTCTTTGACTTGAAACTTCGGAACAATTTGCTTCAGGTTTTCAATCCAGATTCGTTTTTGTGTCCATACAGCCCTGGGTATCGTTCCGTCGTGTGGCGTAATGGACAAATAATATGCACGTCGTCAGCCAACCATTATAATGTTATTTGAGGGCAAGCAATAATTGCTGAGCCAGTCTGTTGCTGGCTAAATTCTATTGCCAACCGTCTAGCTAGAATTATTTTCGTTTTACATCGCCTAACTTTGAAGGCAAAACGACCTTAAGTTCTCTTATTTAGGTCTCCATTTGGCAGAACAAGTTACAGACACGATTCCATAAAGATGCATAGTTACCACTGAAATAGAATTCCTAAATGGAATATTTAGGCTAAAAAACTAAAATAATAACAGCAGACTGTGAGAACACAAGTTTCCAAGGTAAATCGATGCTAAAATGGCAAGTTTTTTAGTTGGGAAAGTTCTCTGGTGTTATGTAACCCAAAGTGTTACATAACACCAGAGAACGCTCCAAGACGCATTCTAATAAACGACTGTGACTTATGAGCTATGAAAGAAGGGAATTGTCAGTCACAAAATAAAGAAGAGATGAAGAGATGCCTAATTACGCGGCAAGTGCGGGTGTGAGTGAGATCGGCACACCACGCGCCACAAGCAGCCGGTAACAATTATAAATTCAAGGAACTTAGTCGGGAAGCTCGCGCCGCGCTGCGTCGCGGCGTGCCTTTGAAAGCGAACCACTATTTTGATGCATCAGAGCCGCACTCGAGGGCGTCTGGCTTTCAGTATCGCAGACGGGTTTTGTTGCTTTAATACAGAGATACGTCGGATCTTGTGGAACATTGCATTGTTCCTCTCAAATATGTTCATCGTGTCATCGTGTAAAGATGTCGTTTTAAAACCGTCTTTCGCATGAAAAAGGCAAGGTATGTTGTATACATAAAGTCATCGAGGTAGAAACGCATTAAGACCAAATATAGCTCGTCAAAATAAGGCTAGGTCTAAACGTAATAAAACAAATTATTAAAAAAAACTTGATTGCCATTATATGTCCATTCTAAACATAAAAACATGTTTATCGCAGCAGCTAATGACACGAATTAAAGAGTCCACGTTGATGAGTCTGAAACAGTGCAATTATTTAATGGATGGGCCCATTCAAAACGAGTCTTCGCGAGTAATTAATACCCATCAAGTTCCATTTAGTGTAGTAACTTCAGAAAATAAGAGGGCTCAGTGACAAACCTAGTAAAATGTCAACTATGCGAAACTTAGGTTACTTATGTAGGCACATCGCGGTAATTACCATTCAACGTCCCTGCCTAAACTCGGCGTAACCGCACATTGCCTAGGCAATATTGGACACCTTTGACGCAAAATTCACACAAGTTATTACTAATTCACTACACTGTCAAGTAAACGGTTCGTTACTCGGAGAAGTTTCAAGCCATGTTTTCAGAAGCGTGGAATATCGTGATATATAAGACAGCCCGTCTAAGAGACGTTCCTCCATATTATTAACACTATGAGAATCAAATTGGACGATGTTTAATGCCGCGATACCGTAATAATTGTATGGAATTCATAGAAATATTCAAAGCGTAAACGATTTAGATTTTAATATTAATCAACGTTGCTGCGTTCCGGGAAACGGGTCCGTTTTTGCTTTGCTTGCTTTTGATATTCTGAGTATAATTTCGATTTAAATAGTCAATACGATTATTGAATATGATGGTTCTTCTTCAGCAATATTTGGCATCTAACAGTCCATAAGGAACAAATTTCTAGAACGTTTGTGACATATGTTTCAAACGATTATCTGCAACATACACAATAGGTTCCAAGAGTTAATTCGCTTCAATTCGTGGTAGGAAGTACTATGTTGCTGATGAAATAAAGTAACTAGTGGCAAAGTATTCGCGGACAAGTACTATTTGTTCATCTCTATTAACTCTACAAAGTTGTAAATGTATTGCAACAATGCTGAGATACTTTTTGCATATATTCTTTTACACTTTTCCAAACTGCGTATGACCTATTAATATACAAGGTGTAATTGAAATATCTGAACCTTTAATGGAGTCATTATACTCATTATTATGAACAAATTTTACCTATATGGGATCAACCCTGAAATTACTAAAAAAAATGTCTACTGTTCCATAAATTTTGTTGATTTCTATGACCTATTTAAATGTCTCACAGCTGATTTTATTTTACGATTTCAGGGTCCCCTAGTATAAGCAGCCATAATGATTTGTACAATGGCCCCTTTTGCAGGTTTTCAGTTATTTGAATAACACCTTGTAGGTATACTGCTCTCTTTGTGTATGGTTACTATGGCGTGTGGTCCTCCTAATAGGCCACCGTCTGTTCCCTAGAGCGTCGAAACAGATCAGCCTCCGCCCGCCAAGTGATGATGGATATCAATCACTCCAGATCATGTTCATTGGAGTACATTGACATTGATTGTTCTGGTTTATGTGGGAGAGTCAAGCTGTCACGTACATTGTAGGTACAGTCTGTCGATTCAATGTTTATATATCATTCTGTTTATATATTTTGGTTTAGCGATTTTTTTATTTAGTTTACATTTATACATGCTATGGAGTTTGTTATCAAAACAAAGCTACATGTTATATGCCAGTTCGTGATTTTTTTTTAATAATAATTAAACTGTCGAATTTCTAAATGTTTTATGGTGTTATGACTTTTTTGAGCTGTATGCATCCTTCCATTTTCAACAGACCGTAGATTAGACGATACGCTGGGGCTTTGTCTCGCATAGGGTCTAAGCATTATGCCGAACGATGGCCGTTTTGCGTCGATGTGACGCATATCTTCCTATTTTTGTTTTTTTTTCTTTGCGTCATGTTTTACCGCAAATAAACGTGTTTTGTTTGTTCTATGTATAATTTTCTCAATCAAGTATGTTGCGTTTATGACATAGCTATTACATTAATGTCATGTTATGGCTATTCAGACCAATAAACCGGGCTTCTTCAACAATATTTAATAACATTGCCAGTCATCTCTCTCGTTCCTCTATAACGTTGTCAGTTTACGCGTCTATATTTAGAGCTGCAGTAGTATCTATCCGTGTTATCTCCGAACACATTCCTGGAACATCTCGCTATATACTTAATGGATCGGTGCGTTTTGTTGGCGTCCGTCGTCGGTGTCGCCCTACACTCGACCTTCCCCGGCGCTTCAGTGGATCTTCAGAGGATATAATGTTAATAGTTCGTTGTGGAGGAGACAATTCTGACTTTCGTGGAATTAATTGGATTAGACGGTAAAAATAGTTGCTGCAATAACATTTTCTTTAGACTCGAGCCAAAAAATGCCAAGATGCGTGATTGAATGAGATAATAATTCAAAATGTGAGCTGCATCGATAGTACATTCCTCAGATAGATCTAGTTTTTCAATTTTATACTTTTTTCAATACTCGTGACATTATTGTCCCTTTTGTGCGTGGCTATACTGGTTAAATCTTCTATCAATTGTGTTTTCTATCACTTGTACTTCTTCATACACATGTGTGCCTAGTCCATTTGTCATCCAATGCAATTTATACGAGTCGAGTGCGGAAAACGAGTTGTTTAATGGTCTTATAAGCGCCGCATAGTAATAATGGAGAAGTGACAAGTCGTGTTAGTTTTTATGCGCAAACGCTGGTACTGCGAATAATTGTTTACACGAGTAAGGCGGTGCCGTACAACTGTTGGTGTAACTGTACAATGATGTATGACCGAATACGAGGTGTTTATGGGAATATCCCGCTATTCTTGCTGAACGGAGTTGCCTGGTGTGATGTACAGTTTTGAATTTGAAACGTGCAAGTTTAGTCCTGTTGTTAGGATCGTTGATATTTCTTTTTTCGTTACATATAGCAATCTTGGCCCAGAATATGGCATACAATATGGTGGCTCAACGGTGTTTAGCCACCTTATTAATAAACGTGAAGTACTGTTACAACTTGTCGATCCATTCTGTGAAAACTTAGGTGAACTGTCATTCCACCTGCATTGCTATTCTGTAATTATCACCGTAAAAACTTAGGTGAAGTGAGCGTGGAGTGAGCTGTCATTGTCATCGATACCTACTGATGCTAAGGCAGTGACAGTTCACTCCAAGCTCATTTCACCTAAGTTTTCACGGTGATGATTACAGAATAGCAATGCAGGTGGAATGATAGATCACTTCGCCAAAGCTTTCGCGGTGAGATTTTTACAGAATAAACCTGCTGTATTAACTTCAGACTTTCCATTCATTTTCGACGTTTAAGTTTCGAATAGCTTTAATCCTTATTAATAAACGCGAAATCAAACTTTATTTCAGCCAAACCCCTAGGGTTAATGATACAGTCAGATTTCAATCTTCAATCAGTATTTTACGTTCCATTCATTGATTTCCCTGCTATTTTCATATTATTCTCATAAATTACCAACTTACGATTATGCGCATCAGTAGGTCTCACTCTATCTGCTGTTTAAGGCTCAGCTAATTATTAAGACAATTAAGATAGTGAACACTTATCTCGGTAAGTCGCGACTTGCGTTTAACTGGACCACTGTTTAATAGTATCTTATCTTGAAGGGCCATGCGGTTAAATTACCGGTTCCTCGTGTTCATAATTAAGTTTAGAATTATACGTGTGACTGGTGAATGGGTTTTCTTGATGCGCTTGCGACTGTCAATAACGATTTTCATTTAATTCGACCATACCGCTCTAAAATAATTGATCCTTTTCGAAAGTCGTTGTAGAAATACGAAATGCTTTCGGAGCGATTGTCACTTGTCTAGGCCCTGATGAGTCAAGAATCTGTTGTCGAGCCACCCCTCAACCGAGGGGACATATTACTTAATTATGCTAGTCGCAGATTAGGATCGGACATAGTTTAATGTGTGTAGGTACGCTTCTATGATATAATGTTGATGATATTTTTGTTTAACAATAAAAAAAATATAAATCTGCACTGGTGTGTTCATAATAATACAGAAAGCCATAAGTAAATGCTAAAATGATGAGATAAATAATATTGGAGGCTATGATGCTATGATACTCATATTTCCTTGATGAGTGATTGCCGTATGAACTATTAGGTATGTAGTTATCATAATTTACGACAATAGCAAGCTTAGTGGAAGGGTTTCTGTCACAATCTTGCCATACTATGCTTTTTCCGACATTCAAAAAGGCATTGGTTCCGATTCTGTTCCCAAACTAAACTAAATTTAAGTTCAGTGCATCTTTTTCTTTCTATTTCATTAAGAAAAGGACAGAAGAAAAATTTTAGTATAGTCCTGTAGTATAGTCCTGTCAAATTTATCAGCGCCTGACGTAAATTGACGTAATTTTAGTGGGCAAGTTTTTAATCAAGTCTAAACTTGTATGGAGTAGTGACAGGCGCTGATTAATTT
This sequence comes from Lithophane semibrunnea, assembly GCA_947363905.1. Lineage (NCBI taxonomy): Eukaryota > Metazoa > Arthropoda > Insecta > Lepidoptera > Noctuidae > Lithophane > Lithophane semibrunnea. The sequence continues at coordinate 16,470,743 of OX376197.1, forward strand.
CGCTGATTAACTTCTGTCCTTTTCTTAATGAAATAGAAAGAAAAAGATGCACTGAACTTAAATTTAGTTTAGTTTGTGAACAACAGAATCGGCACCATTATATTCAATTTCTATTCCGTCCAGTATTAAACCTACGGTAATTCTCAATGCCAGTACAGGGCCCATAAAAATCAGAATCGTCCATCAAATCACACTGCTTGGCAATCGGATCCATTGCAACAGTACTTTGACCTTACACCACATCAAAGATGGCGCTACCAGGACCTATTTCCGTCAGGGCATTACACTCGATTACAGCAAGAATTTAGATGTTCAAATAATCGAGCATTTAACGCCTTAGTAACAGGCAGAGTTTATCTTAGACTTTACTAACATCGGTGACGGAAAAACATCGTGAGAAAACCTGGACTAATAGTTAACTAGGTTCCGCCCGCGGCTTCGCCCGCGTGGTATGTCGATAAAAACTAGCGTGTCCTTCCCCGGGATGATAATTTTATCGAAATCCGTTCAATGGCTTAGGCGAAAAGGTAACATACAGACAGATTTACTTTCGAATTTATAATATTAGTATGGATATCGCCAACCCGTCTTGACCAAGACTGGTGATGAATGTTCTGGTCTTCTCAATATGAGAAGAGGCCTCTGCCCTGCAGTGAGACAATAATAGGCTGGTATTATTATAATTATAATAATAATAGGCAGTTGCTAAACAATTTTTACGTGTTGCTTGAACTCGGAGCGTTTACATTAAATAGACCCAGGTGCTTTAAATATTTTATAGACCAATAAATAATACAGCCCGTTTCCCGGCTCCCTATAATAAAATAACCAGCTGTAATATTGGTATCGTATCGTATCGCTGCTTATAATGCTCATCTGTTAGAAAGTACTGTCGTTTTATTTCACAGATTCAAGTTATGTGCGATCGTTACCGTTTTCTAATAAATCTGTGATTTTCATAAGAGTACCAACATTTGCCAGAAGTTTTGCCCTCGTGGATGTCGCAAATTATCCAACGGGAACGGGGTAAAACGTACCTTATAGTCATGGTTTATCTGTGTGCTAACTTGCATCCAATCCGTTCAGCCATTTAGGTTAGGTGTGAAAAGGTATCACACAAACAGACAAGAGTTACTTTCAGAATAGTATTCCATACTAATAATATAAATGCGATAGAAACTGTGGATTCTATGGATTATCAGAATCTGAGAGTCTGTTTTGACGGTTTCATTTTCTACGAAATTAATTGATTGATATTAATAATCTTAAGGCTCTTACATACAGGCGCGATTCGCCGCGCGACGCGACGCCACCGCATTGCTCGCCGTGAAGTTTTCTCAGAAATTGTTTTGTTAAAATTCGCGTCGCGCGGCGAATCGCGCCAGTTTGTAAGAGCCTTTAACTTGTATAGTTCACGAAAGTCAATTTATTCTTTAATCATTCTTATTATTTTTATATACAATCTAACACTAAAATTATATACAAAACGAAATAAAAAGTATTATAGAAAGTAGGGCTCATAGGGCGTCAAAAAATTCTTCCGCATCGCTGTCAGTGGGAAAAGTGCCCAAAAGGCTGGCAGCATTGCCACGTTGGATGGCAATGCTGATTCTTTGACCTAGAAATTGACCAGCCCTCTGGTCACGTGAAGAGTCGACCAACCGCTTGGCGATGTCCCGAAATACTCGATGAGCACTCGGACCCCACGGCCCTAGTGTTTCAACCCCAAACGGCTCAAAAATATAGCTACCAATAAGGTTGTTATATTTGCGCCGTTTGAGGTTTTCTGCACCTGCAGCAGCCGCCCCAGCACAGCCCGCCGTGCTAGGAAGATGGGATGGCGCGAGGGTGTCGACACAGGTTGCATCCCACACCAAAGGCCTACCCAACTTCCAAGGCATTATGGTCATTCCGTCTGGTCTCTTCCCATCGTCGCGTACCAAGCCATTGGGTTCTAAAACAGCTGGCACCCCGGCGGTGACAAGAGCCCGACGGATGATGTCATTAATGCTTGCGTGCCGTGCCAACCGGCCGGCGCTCTTGCTGCAGGAAAGGCCATGGTGTCCGAGGCGGTCGACTGCTTCACCGCACTGACAGCGATGTGGGGCCCCACAAGGAGCGCCCAAACGCAGACTTATAGCGAGCCGGAAAGTGGTATCACCCAGCATAGTGCCTATGTTGGGTGACGGTAGCGCCTGAAGCCAGAGGCCCGACTCCCATTCCCCCACAGCCAGTAGGCGGGCACGCTCAGCAGTATTGGTGGACGTATTAATGAGGTTATTCCGTACCAACCTGCAGAGCGGCTCATCCCACTGTCTCTGGGAGAACGGGTTCTCGGGCTTGTCCGTACCCGGACAGGCCACTTTCCAGGCGTTCATTGCATCAGTCAAACACGGCACTTCAAAGTCAACCTGAGAAGCAGTTAAGATTCTTGTGGTTAACTTTTCGGTGCTGTGGACCGAGGACAGGAACGCCGGTAAGCTTACACTGGAAATTTTGCGGACGCCGAGCCCACCGAAGCGAATGGGTAGTGTAGCTTGCAGCCACGCACGGTCGTCCAATGCCACATTTATGATTGATGTTAGAGTGCTCCGAATGATTTGATCAATTTTGTCTAAAAGGTGTGGCTTTTTCCATAAAGGTGAAGAGCGGAGAAAATACATAAAATTTGGACCGAAACAGCAGTATCTGATGAGGGTGAATGCCGAATGTAGGTTAATTTTAGAAAGTCTATCCGAAATGTCATTGAAATGTTTAATTTTTTCGTCAATGAAAGGTGAGAAACTGTCTTCTAAAATTGGGGAACCTAGGAGGTGCAGTGAACTTTTTTCCAAAACTTTTATATCTGGGGCTATTGAGTTAAATTTCTGAATAGTCAATTGTCTGTCAGTATTGTCACAAGGGTAAATTTCGCATTTTGAGTAGTTGAGGTCAAGGCCAATGGATTGGAACTGCTGCTTAAGGAATTGGAGATCTTTTAGGACAGTATCTACGTCACCTCCTAGAGTCCCATCATCTAAATACCATACATTAAATTTTGAATTTAGTTGTTGTATTATGGGGTGAATAGCTAAACTGAAAATGACCGGCCCGAGGGGATCACCTTGTTGGCATCCGACTGCAGATTCCAAAACGTTGTCTTTATAGAGTAATTTTGATGGGTGCCTATAGCACTGCCACAAAAAGCCAAAAATATCCGGTAACACCTTTTTTGCTTCGGCCAACAGGGTGTCCCTGTTAACGGAGTTGAAGGCGTTCTTGACGTCAACCTTGAGGATGACCTCACCTTTACCGGAGTTTAAAAAACTGGAAAGGGCATGTACGGCAGCCTCGCAGCCCCCTTTGGATCCAAAACCAAGCTGTAGGGGCTGGAACTTGGTTTTTAAAATATCTCCATAAAGTCTGCAGCATATTTTGGCTGCCGTACGCCTGTAGGTACACCCAACGGCGATGGGACGGATGCCGCCGTCCTTCTTGCGCAGGGCACACAAATTGGCTCCGTACAAGACATCGACGACGGCATCATTCACGCCGCCGTTGAGCATCAGGTTAATTAGAGCTGCAAGCTCCTTCAAAAGTGACTCACCGGCTTCCCCGGCGCCTGAACTCATTAAGTCTTTTAAATGCTGAGGAGTCAGGCCGTCGAGGCCGCCAGCGGAGCCACTTCGGAAGGAGCTCACGGCAGCAATCAGCTGGGGGGCGGTAACGCTAAGAGGCGTTAAATCCAGATTAGGAGGGAGAGGGGGGTCGGGGAAGGTGAGACCATCGGCAGGCGCTGGATGTTTACTCTCCAGGGCTGAAAGAGTTTCTGGAGAGTAGGGCGCCACCACATCGCTACTGAACAGTAGATTTATTCTCGTATTATTATTTTTATAACTGATAAAAAAAATAAGAATACCTTACAAGAAATAATACTTATTGGAGTTTATTGCCGATCCAGACTCACCAATTAAAAAAAGGGAGAAAAAAAAACAGATCTAGAAAAAAGTAATTTCAAAGAAGTAGAGATATTGAATAAAATAATTGGAGATGATATTCCTTTCATTCAAAGAAATACAAAAGCCTTATTTTTAAGAACAGTAGTGAAACATTAAAATGCTAATTTATAAATTTAGTTAGTATTTGCTAATTGCTTAAACATACACATTTGATAGGCATACCTCAGGCTCACGTTTACTTGAATAGAGGTAGGGACTTCGAGATTAATTTTGCGTGAGGAAAGGCCATGTTAAACAAAATATCATAGGCTTTTTCATTATGTCATTGACTACAGATATAGACTCAATAATAAATAGCCAGGCACTTTTAGAGAGGATTGGTCTAAGTTCAATATCGAGTGACAGTATTTTTATATCACGAAACGTCGTGCGCTTTACTCTTGGTAACCAAGTGTACAAATACGCTCTGAATGTGTGCGCGAAGACTAGTAGCATTAGCACATAACGCACACAAAAAAGTGGGTGAAATGGGTTAGTTTAAGTTAGAAATGTGCCAAACCGCGCACGAGCCGAGCGAGCGTAGCGAGGTATACCGCGGCAGCGACTGGCGAGCGCTACTTCAAAGTTGCGTTACGTCACAAGCAAGTTTGATACGAATTCACAATTTGCCGGTTTCCCATGGATGGATTATAAACTATCGAAAAATAATGCGTTAAAATGTAAATAGTTTGTTGCAGTTCACAAATTTTCAACAGTTTGTAAATTATAATCTGGCGGAAATAATACCGACAGATTATAATAACCTAACGAAATTCATAATTATATGGTGACATCTCTACTACGGTGATACGTCCTCTTAAAATCAATCCAAAACGTTTTAGTTTCAACGATCTCATGTCCACTAAATACAGCGAGAGCAAAGATATAATTTTTCTCGCTCATAGAACAAGTGAAGGTACGACAAACATACAAACCAAAGTCGTGACCGCTCGTGACCACAGAATATGACATTACAAAACACACGACGCATCCGATTCAAAAGATTAACAAAAAACAAAGCGGCCCATTCATTATGCGACAGACGCGTCGCTCACTTTTATCACAGTCGTCAAATCGTAAGCATGTGTTTTGAACATTAGTTTGTATTATCTAAGTACCTACTGAAACCATGTAGAGGAAGGTACCATACCTACCTTAGACCAGTTTCACATTGCCAAGTATTAATAAAAATATAGTTGGTGATTTACTACCAACAACCTGAATTGGGTATTAAGTAAACACAGTCTTAAAAATAACTTTGTTCGACCTCTAAAAGAGTACATATTATTATGTATAATATTGCAATCAACCCGTTGTTATTGAATTAATTACAATTGATTTCAAGAACTGCAACACAAATTACTTTTTCAATGAAATGTAGTAATTTGCATGCGATGTTCCGGTATACGCGACTAACTTATCAGCCATATTTAACTTACAAAGGAACGGGAAGTAAGTATACCACAGAAACATGTGTCACGTTTATATCCGAAGTTCCTCACCTGGCGAAGAAGGTACCTAAAGCAAAACAATTAAAATTTAAGCGAAGCGATCGCAGCGCAGCGCGGGCGCACTGACCTCGCGAGTCGCGGGCGGCGCGCCTTGTCACGTTGCCGTCAATGTGTAGCCCGCCTTAGCTCGTGAACAGCCAACCATACACGACGTGACTACCCACGCCACAAGCCACACAAAACATACGTACGAGAAATAAATTGCCATCGAAACAAAGGCATGCCTCTGTGAAGATCAGGCCTTTTACTAGGTACACTTTATCTGACAAAGCTGAGAGTAAAAAAGATTGACTCATTGAAGGAATTTGTATAAGTAAACAATAATGTGACTATGTGAGCTACGAAAAGAGACTGTTTAATATTACTCCTACAGGTAAGATAAAACAAGAAATATTCCTACAGCCGCTACGTTGTCAAAGGCAAAAACAATTGTGATTGAATGATAAGAAACTCCATGGATGGAGAAACATCAAAAACTTGTTTCATATTCAATCACTCGAGGACCGGTCGGCTATATTAGAATTTCGTTTATTTTGTTATATTCATAATTTCCTTCGACTGACATTCAATAAATTACTTTAAAGATTTACATAACAATATAGATGTTATTCTTTAGGTGTTATTCATGATACATGTTGTATTTTTTGTAGTTCCACGCAATAATATTTGAAATAATGACGATACGAAAGAATAGTATACTTACATATAAACGTAGAAATCGATAAATAATTGCAGAGTCAAACAAATAACAACTGCTATTATCGAGTGTAACAAAGTATCATTATTTATCTGTTTGTTATACGTATACTTATGGAGCTAATTAAAAGTTTTTCCTTAGACAATAAAACAGAACATGAGCATAAAGGCGGGGAAGTAAGTAAGGAGGCAAGAGCAAGAAGCTCCAGAAACAGATAAGTTAGGTAGAATTTAAGTAGCGAATGCGTTTCGCTTCATCTGCTTGTTATTTAGTTAGCGACGGGCGGGGCCGGCTCGCTCACGTATTGATTGATAGCCCCACACGTGGGCAGGGCTGCCACTAACACTGCATCAAAAAAACACAACCTATTTTCACGACTTCCTCTTTTACATCACGCAGCTCCACCCGCTATAAAGTCTGTGTAATAAAATATTCCGGCTCGTGCCAGCCCTAGAATTAGCCGAAGCTCAGTGAGCCCTACGTAATCAGTACATCTCATCGAATACTCAATTAACATCCCTACACACGGACCGGAGATTACCGTATAGCGCACCGCACCGCGTATCAGATGGTCGCGCCTAACCTTCGCGTGTCATGTACCCAACTATACAGTACGACGCCCGTACCGAATTGAAGGGGGCTACGATTGCGATTCAATCAAAGCCCAATGAATTCACTATAAAGAGAAAGGGTTGCGACACTCAATCAACTGAACGTCTGATCGAAACTATGAATAATGTAAAGTTTGAAGCACGTTTTTTAGGCACCTTCAAATTAATAGACGGACTTGAACGAGACAAAAGCGGCGGTGAAGGAGCGAGGATTTCCTGAAGACAATGGTAGTAATCAAGCCGGTACCAGCGTGATTACCGCGCCAGCCGGCCCCCCGCGCCCCGCTACACAATTTATAAGCTTACGACAAACAAGCTTGTACTACCCACCGAATACGATGATTAAAACGCATTGAAAGTCAAACCGAACGTTCGGAGCGCTGCCTGTGCGGCTCTCATTCAATTGTGCTAAATAAACACACTCGAATTAAGCCGCGATTGAGAGAAATATATTCTGCACTCGTACGCCGCCGACGGAATTCAAGGTCCGGAATTAATTTGCAAAATGCAACGAAGAAACGCGAACGTGACTAAAGATATCGCGTAAAGTTTGCGTCGAGACGGGATTGTAACAAAATTGAGTGTCCTTTCCGCCGGCAACATGAAACGCATCAAGTAAAAGATCCAATACACGGGCCAAATCCAATTTGCAAATCTTCCCGCCGGCAAAGATAGAATCAATTTACACAATCGCCTAAGCGAATTACGTCTTTTGACTGCCGAATATAGTAACGAGAAAAAAAAAGGCACCAAGGCCGCTGGTCGGTGCAGTCCGTTCACTTGCGATCTCGACCGGTTAGGATGGCAATACATAAACAGTGCGAGCGTGGAACATGCCCATGCGCCGCCGTGAGCTCGCTGCGCGCCAAAAGTCAAGGTGAACCGGTGCTGTTTACTGAGATTGCTCTTTGGCAGCACCGCGCCGCATCCTGCGAGCGGTGCAGCACTGCTTAGTGTAGTCTATGGCGGCTCACCCCCGCGCAATCGATACGTCAATTAGTCATAGGCACGTGGCAGTTCGCATAGAAATAATGACTATGACTATTCGATCGGCTTACACGCGTACACAAACGAGGTCGGTGAAACTGGGCGTCGTCGTACAATTTCCTTCACAGTAAGCAGACAGCTGTCTGCGGAGCTGAGTTTTCACAACAATAAAGTGTGAGTCAACAATAAACCGACGGCACCGCCGCACTACGGCCCATGCAATCAAAGTGGTGAACCACACGCGTGCGTTCTTTGCTCGTTTTCCGAATTAGGGAGGCGTTTCTTACAAGTGCATGCGTATGCGTGGAATAACATTCATGTATGTCAGCGGCAGCCCATAACGCTCCAAGTACATGTACTTTTCTAGGTTAAGTATCATCTCGAAAGTTGACTGCGCATATTAAGCGACCAGTAGACAAATAAGGAAATAATAATGAAAACATACTGGACTCCGAGCTAGGAGTGGATAAATTAAATGATAAAAATAAACACAACCGGAGCCGGAGGTTTTAGAAAGCGTTAGATTATCATGTTGATATACAAGTAAAGGCGAGTTGTGTGCGCTCACAGCTCAGTGTGCTCGAGCCAAAATCCATATTCATGTAAATATCGTGTGTTTTTGTTTACTTTCAGACAACGAGCGGTATGAGACAGAGAGACAGTCTGTTCGCTGAATGCATGTCCCGAATGTGACTTAAGAGTTGGCCTATGGTACGTAAACAATGTTTAATGTCCAATTATCTGGTGAAAACTTCGGGCCCGTGTCTTTGCGGCCCATGACATGACTAGCTCACTCGTGGTGCCCTTGCCCGGCTGAGAGCCCTAAGCACTTGTTCTCGACGCTTTCTCTCTGCCAGTGTTATGGCCATGCACATAAATCAAGCGCTTTGTAGCTATATGCAGTATAATTAAAATGAATATAGGCGGTACATAAAGGTCGGCCATACTTGTTGTCCTAAGATAGTGCTCGGTACGAGCGTTATCGCGCACGCCTACGCGACATAATTTACTCTTATTATTGTACTAAATTACTCATTCTACTACTTCTCGTATCTGCCTTGATAAAGGTACTGCCTGTGTATGTTCATTGTTGTTGCTAACATTATTTAATGCGCAGCATGCAGGAGGCATCGAATGTATTGAATATTCAAAGCAGAAACAGAGCACAGTTTCAGTAATAATTAAATTCTGTTATCCCTAAAGGCACAAAGGATTTGTCCGAACATATCCCAATTTATCGCTGAAAAAAATATATCAGAACTAAAAATATATCTGAAAAATACAACCTAACACGTTTTATTTCATTCAACCTGCATTATGGAAGCGTAGATATTGAAAAATATTTACTTTGTACGTCTTTTATATTGAACATTACACAGATAATGGAAAATAGTTCCTTTGGTAGCACAAAAGAATAGGCTACTCTTTATTAAACTTTACATACGTATATTGGGGCATTTCAATTTCAATTTTTCGGCAAAGTTATTTGTTCTTTCAATATAAAGTTGTATATTACGACCCGGGTAAGCTATTGTGAAAGGGAGGTAATAGGTGACCCAGTTTCACACATAAACGGCGTGGAAATGTAAGATAAATATAAAACACAACATCATGAAGATGAGCAATTTTCTTCTAAAAGCAAGATGTTAGGTAACCTCTAGAGTTGCGATTACAGAAAAAAATACGTTGTAATAAATCTTGAGAAAGCAGCTTTACTGGAATAGAATAATAAAGTTGTATACAAAGCCAAAACGTAATGGAGCCCAACTTTAATAGAAGAAACTAAACGATTCCAGTATACCGCAAATAAAGAAAACATTTGGCCAAACGTTTGTCATAAACCAATGGCCAACGACACGTCAACTCGACCGCCTCCACCAACAATTACCCTTGACAAATATATGACAAATCTTCATTGGAAATAATAATAACATTCTTATGATTCAAAGCCATAAAGAGGTCCTATTTACGATCGAGCGTGGTGATTTCTGTAATGTAAAAAACTTTGTGCGGATACGATATAAAAAATATTGTTAGTTGAGAAGGCATTTTATTCTATAGGCCATCGTGAGTTTATACGCTCTGCAACGCCGGAGAGCGAGCGCACATCCGACGAAAATGTCTTAAGGCTTTTTTGCCGGGGCTCAATCATTTTCCTTCAGGAATTGCCAGCACTATTGGCGTTACGTCAGGTATTTGTTGAAGCTTCGATTCGTTTCTCCCTCACTAAACACGGGAGGGTTTTATCTTTTTGTCTACCGCCGTATATCCCCAGTCGTAAAGCTTTAGACGAAACTGTCCATCTTTCCGTATATGTGCGCCGGATCTTAAACGTTGAAGTAAATTTTATTGCTTCTACACACAGTGGCAGTGTTTGGTTCGTTGAATAAACAAGTTATCACAAATGAGTTAGGGCTTTTGTAGTATTTATATGTTTGGGACCCTCGTATAAGTGAGGTAGTAAAAAGCTTGTGTTTTGAAGATGAACAAATGCATTTCAGACGTCTTTGTGGTGTTTTAAAAATCTGTGAGTTGCCAAGAGGTCGCTTTATAGATTTTACACAGTGACATAAACTTAGGTATAGCTCTTTACTTCCTCCCAAGGATCACAATATTTTAAATACATCTGCTGTTAGTATTCTCATAATAGACATATACTCTCATTCACATACTCTCATACTCTAGTGGCTAAGTAATAACAGCCGCACGGGTCGATCTATCAGGTTAAGCTACGCTTACCGGGGTTGGTCCGTGGATGAGTGACCATCTTTACATACCGAGACTCCTCCGTGCCTCGGAAAGCACGTTGGTCCCGGCTGTCATTCGTGGATCTTTGACATTCGTTACGGGTCGTCAGAAAACCGAAAGTCAGACAACCAGTCTTACCAAGGGGCATCGTATTACCCAGGTCCTGGGTTTTGGAGGTCAGATAGGCGGTCGCTCCATGTAAAATACTGGTATTCAGCTGCATCCGGTTAGACTGGAAGCCGACCCCAACATAGTTGGGAAAAGGCTAGACAGATGATGCTGTTAGTATTCTCAGTTGTCTTGCTAATAACTCAAAAGTATTTACGGAAAATATAACCTTCCGACATGTTTAATTTACAAGCCCATCCATTAAGCGCTTACACGGAGGAAGTTACAAACCACCGAACACCCGTCAACAAAAGTTTTAATATTACTACATTTATCTGTCTAGAACCCTAGATTCTCTCGACATAATGAGCGGCGAACGTGCTTCGAATGGGAGAGATCTAAAATTTCTTCCAAAACGTGATTTTCATGGTTCAGCGTAATAATTAGAAATCAGATTATCAACCTTTCTATGTGAATAACTTCGAGATGATTGAATAGTTTTCAGTCCGATTCTTCCTTTATATAAAAAGTTTGGTTCAATTGATCAAACACAAAAAATTCCCGAAAGTAATAGAAAAAATGTTTGTAGCCGAATCGAAAGTAATCAGCAAAAATGTATCCATTGTAAATAATAGAAACCCGAGTCATTAGGATTTGACGATAACGTTACTTAGCGATTAATTACGGGCTAATGATTATAAGTGCTAGCAATTCGTAAATGGACGAATAAAAATACAAATTCTAATAATTATAGCTGTTTGTTGGGGCGTATAGCTAGGTATATATGGCAACAGTAAATATCTTCATATTACGTAGTATATCACAAAGTCGCTTTTCGTGTCTGTGTGAACCGCTTAGGACTTCTAAATTATACAACGAATTTTGATACGGATTTCACCGTAATTTAGAGAATGTATTCCCGAAGGGTTATGCGTGTAATTCATTAATATTTAACTTAGATATAGCTCAGACATATCGATATCTTGACCTGACTTCAGTCGTTGAGCTACTCATACGATTACTGACAAATGCGTGCACTGCCTGGACATTTGGACAGGGCCACTCAAATCTGTGTGGTTCTCCTCAAAAGACCATCTCAGACATGAATCTGCATGGTCCTTATATGACCTCCGAGTTTGTTTCGGTATTTCTTCTCAGAGTAGTCGGAGAGGGAACTCATCCAGATAGAAAATATAAGTAATTGTTGACGTGGAAAAGTGTTTGTTTTAAATCAATAGGGAATATGCATGTGATCCAAATATGGGTCAAATATTTTTTTTATAAACTATATTACTTCAGAATTATGCCTCCATCAATATTTTTGAATAAAATTTCTTTTTGAGCGAGAAATTACTTTTTTAAAAGTCCCAAAAAACTGTGGGTAATTCAAATACCTGAAAAGCTAAGAGCGGATGTGACGTAACAATCCGGGATAACAATCAAAATGTCAATGTCAAGTCAATCAACAAATGTCAAGTCAATGTCAAACGCTCCTACAAAAAGGAGTGTTTCACGTTGACTTGACAGTTGCTTGTTTATTTTCACGGACTGTGACCTCACCACACCAAGCGCGCCAAATGGAGGGCGTTTAAATAGCCCGGAAAGGTTGGATATTTAAAAAAAAAAATTAAGTACTTTAAATTGCTTTTTTGCCGTCGATTTAAAAAAAAATATTATTTGACGATGTAAACTATCGAATAAAAATATTAAAAAAATACGTGCATATTCCCTATTTACAGAAATAAATATCATTTGCGTCGCCACATTAGTAGATTTCACTCGTGCGAAGCTTGGACGGGTCACTAGTAGTTTATAAGTCCATTTTTGTGTGTCTAGGGGTTCCTTATGCGTAAGGTTGAATGTCCGACGTAGGTGGAACTGTGGGTGATGGTTTTAGCTTTCCAATACTCTTATGTTGATACTAGACGAGTCGATTCCAGTTATCTTGAGATCTCGAGTGGGGTCAAGAATCAAGATGTTATATGTATGTTAAGACTGTGATAAAGACATAACATTGCATCTGTAACTGCAAGGGAAACATGGATAGGTTGCAAAGTGCAGATATTGATGTTCTTGTAGAGAAAATATATGTTGGAAGTATTTAGTATCGAATACATAGATAACTTATGCTTATATAACTTACTTATGAGGAGCTCGTGGCTAAGTAATAAAGAGCTCGTGGCTAAGTAATAACAGCCGCACGGGTCGATCTATCAGGTTAAGCTACGCTTGCCGGGGCTGGTCCGTGGATGGGTGACCATCTTTACATATCGAGACTCCTCCGTGCCTCGGAAAGCACGTTAAGCCGTTGGTCCCGGCTGTCACTTGTGGATCTTTGACAGTCGTTACGGGTTGTCAGAAGCCCGAAAGTCTGACAACCAGTCTTAACAAGGGGTATCGTATTGCCCAGTTACTGGGTTGTGGAGGTCAGATAGGCAGTCGCTCCATGTAAAATACTGGTATTCAGCTACATCCGGTTAGACTGGAAACCGACCCCAACTTGGTTGGGAAAAGGTTAGGCAGATGATGACATAGATAACTTATGTTATATTTTGAGTGAACATGGATGATCTACATATTTATGTTACTCTGCGACTTCTAGAATAAAATTCAACGTACCAAATCCTTGATCAGGGTCTTACAAAACAACCAAATTCTACAAAGTCAGACATTCAACTTATACCTATCTACTTACTTAAAATAAAACATACAAAACAAATACATTACTTACCCTATCTTATCTCCAAGCCCTTTGTTTAAATTTGCATTAACCCTAACGACGTAAGTAGAGACGTTTTAAACTAAAATTATGACAGAGAATATAAAAATGTATGCAAACGATGTCATTCCTACGTATGTAGTGTTAGTTTTACGAGTTTATGTTAAGTGGCTCCTAAGGGCGTGTCCTAATAGGCCTGAATAACGATAGCCAAGAAATTTACGCAGTTGTAAACCTAGAGGGTGTTGCTAGTTAAAATGCCAATTTATTGTTACGATTATTAGGTTATTCAGTAGTATTAAACGATATTACAGTTATACATACCGTTATTTATCGTTAATTGGCTTCTAAGTAGTTAATATGTCGATTATATAAATTGTACGCATTGCTTGGAGTCACAATAATGATTAAGTTATCTTTCTAACTGACGACTGAATCTTAGGTTATCCTATGATGACCTATTTCTACTACGTTACTGACCGAGATCTATGGCAACACTAATCAAATTGTAACTCCTACTTGCAGTCCAAAGTCCCATCAAATCTTTTCCAATTCTTCAACTTGATCCACGATGTTATTTTTAAGCCACTTTTTTTTTCGAAAGAAAATGTTGTGGCCTCAGGCCAAATAAAAACCAAGACAGAGCGCTGTCAACAGTGACGTAAGGTTTCGTAAACATGTGCGCACTTAGTGAGGTGTAGTTTGATTGTAAATGTGTGCGTGTGAGCATGTATGCACAGAGCAGAGGTGTAGTTTTCACTGTATACTTCACTGTATTGTTCGCAGCGCTCTGTCTTGGTTTATTATTTAGTCTAAGATTGCGACACATTTTTTTATTTTCAAACCATTCTATTAAATGGTTTGAAAATAAAATAAGTCTGTACCACACCTAAACCACTAACATACACAAACACCTAACACCAACGAAGGTTGTAAACAGGAACACGGTAACAAACACTAAAAGCACTTACTTTAACATCTTTATCTATTTTAGTGGCAGAAGAAATGCTAATACAGCGACAAGCACAGATAAACAAGGCATCCAGACATGTTTATGAAACTTATAACGTTACGTTTTCTATGCTAAACCAGACAAAACTGTGCAAACTGTGACAGGGGGCCACGAGTTATAATCAACCGTATCTGGGACGCGGACGGGTGAATTTAAAAAGTTGGTGGCTGCTGGGACATGCAATGGATTTGCCTGAACCAATATAACTATGTTTCCCGACAAATGGAGAATCGAGGAACGGAGGAAAAAGTTCATTTATGTTTTAGTTGTAGCGCAAATTCACCATGGAATAGGGGAAGCTAAGGATCTGATTAAATTATGTTGGGTTGAGTTTTTTATCACGTGACCCAAGCGAGTAGTATGGTGCTGAGGTAGTATGGGCTCCAATTAATCTGATGAATCGACTTATCTCTATAAATATCGTTGAAATTTTATTCATTAAAAAAAGGCATAATAAATAATGGCAGAATAATATTGAAATGAAGGCCAAGAGCTTCCAAGATAAGGTTAAAAAGAAAAAAGATTTACTCCATCAATGATCAATCGAATAGATCCATTGCGAAGATATTATCATTATTATTAGATACTAGCTGATGCTCGCGGCTTCGCCCGCGTAGGTGTCGGTTATTATATATATTAAAACCTTCCTCGAGAATCACTCTATCCATTGGTGAAAACAGCATGAACATGGGTGCAGTAGTTTTTGAGTTTATCGCGAATAGACAGACGCGGCGGATGACTTTGTTTTATAATAATGACTGTAGTGATTCACCTCAGAAAAAACTTGGAGTAAACATGGACATTGTGGACAATGGACATGACAGTATTGAAAATTAATAAGTAGCTCATCTCTCATGATTTTCTAGTACTATAAAATAATCTGTTAATCCAATTAATGGAGTTAGTCATACAGTCATTGAAACATACAAACTACTAAAATTTTACAAAATGCGTTAAATTGTGTTATGAAGGAAAATGAGCTCCAATCCAGCAAGCAAAACTTATCATAAACATTATCTTCGTAATGTAATTGAACAGAAACAGGGTAAAATTGTTGCTAATTATAAATTGCTACTTACGTAAGTACGCATGTTAGTTGTTATCGTTTAAATCATTTACTGTTCAGGAAATTATTACCGCTTGAACATTGAACCTGAAAAATATTTTTAATCAAAGTATCTTTGTAATTTTTACAAAAAATAATGGTTCTGTTCAATTTTATTTTTACCCAAAATACCTAATGGTTCATTTCAATTTTATTTTTCATTGTTATTTTCTATTGCAAGTTGTTGAAAACTAATACATTATCATATTTCAATTCAATTCAAAATAATTTGTTTTACATAAACCAACATGGGCACTTATGGAACGTCAGAAGTTATGTGCACGGTTCCGATTGGTCGTTTCCTATTGAGAAGAGCCGGCTAGAAACTCAAGGTTACTCTTTTAAAAATAATAGGCTTTTATAATATTCCCAAGTTACAGTGTTAATAGGTATAGGAGGACAGTGTAGGCCCGTCAACAAGTACCAGGTACTTAAGAAGTTCATATCATACAGCACTCTTAACAATAATTAAATTCAAAGATCTATGTGTGTTGCTCAATAAACTACCCTTATTCGGTGACCTAGCAACACACAATATTACGCAACGACTAGACTAGACGATTATAATTACCCACACCTACTTTTACCAATAATAATGAAAAACACAAACGCCAAACGGTATCAATCCAAAATTGTATACCTATCGAACATCAAAGTAATAATGACAATGAAATTCAGAATAACTAGCTCCTAAACAAACAATACACGCACGCCATTGTATGTTCAAAGAAACTTAGTCCAAGAGCCACTCAACAACTAAGGCATGGTAGACAGGCAGTCGCAGGCGCAGATAATGATCTTTATGTACCAGCATGGCAACAAGCGACGGTCACATGTTTGCAATTGCGTCGGCTACATTACGACTCATACAATGTATACCTTTTTGTTTTGTGGTGCACAATTCTGTATCAACAATTATTATGAGCCAATAAACGTGGATGTTGCATCAGGTAATCAGGTTAATTGGGGATTTAGTTTTGTAATAACTGCCTCTACGATTTCTCTTGTATTATTATTTATGAGCGGATAAATTAACACGCAGTTCCGGAACAGTTTTGTATTGGATGCAAATTGAACGCATAAATATATAAAAAATATACACTAATGTTTTAAAACTTTTATGCACTAATGTTTAAAAACTAAGATAACGTATGCCAATAAGTTTTAACTAAGTTAAAAAATAAAGTGGTCAATTCTGCTAACAAAATGAGGTGTCATTTTTAAGGTATTTTTTATGTTTAGAAAACTATAAGTAATAAGGTTTACTATTGGTAGTTGTCTATGATGGTCATTATTCGATATAATACCAAGCAATTGATGAATGTTTTAAATCATAGAAGTGTGTGAATTTGTTGCATTTCTAATCATAGCAAAACGTTAGAATTTAACGGCTTTCATATATAATAACAATTAGGGGTTAACGCATTGGTGGATGACTACCTCCATAGAAACTTGACTCTACTAACTGTACATAAAATTGCACAGGACGACAAGTGGCCAGGCTACTGCATATTTTTCTTATTCCCATATCACTATGGAATTATCCATTGTTGTCCGGCTGTATTGTTCGCTAATTACATAATAACGCCTCGCTATTCTGTCCTAGTTTTTTAGGTTCATATTCAAGGCAATACTAATAATGTATAGTTTAGATCTAATCTACTTGTCATATTTTCCTTATTGCTAAGTTTAGAATTCACATTGAACTAAGAATACGTGACAGCAAAAATGGCATGATAAAACTTTTTTTTTTGTCCATGGAGTTTCTTGCCCGTTCTTCTCCACGGGATACAAGGAATCTACTACGCTTTGGAATGGACAACTAGCTTCATCTTTATGAATGACCAACTCCTTTGACAATTCAAAAGTCCCTGTATGATTGAAATAAATGCTTTAAAATTAAATTCATTTTTGTTTAGCAAGCAATTGAAAGATTTTAATTAAAGTCTTAAATTCCATAGAGCTGAATGGAACGTTTTTTAAAATGCTATTTATAACCTGTTCTAAGCTGTAATAAAAAAGTAAACATGCACTGATGGTAATCAGAAAGATGGTTTCCGATTACAATCTAAGCTCCCGTCCGTCAGTTATGTCAAAACGTTAATGATCAAACATAATTCTTAAACTCTCCGGAGGAACCAAGGAAGTTATAGAAAATGTCTTCCGTAATACTGTTACGGTTAAATTAAAATAATGGACCTCATTTTATTTGCTGACGTTACTGGCTTAATAGGAAACAGCGAGCTAGCGACTAGTTACTTTGCTAATAAGAAAAAAGCCAACTCGACCATCCTTTAAGTGCGTACTTTGTGAAATGATTTCAATGAGAATTTAAGGAATAATTAACTTTTCGTTTGGATTTGGTGAAAATATATTTTGGACACTTTAAATTAGTTTACTTTCTGCTCAATTGGTAGAGCTTTCAGTGATTTTAGGAAAGAAGTTATCACCAATTCTTCCGGTCCATAATGAAGTGCTTTCCTTTTATAATTAAGGCCAACATTTGGTCGAACAAACATGGCGTCTTCCACCAACATAGGATCACTGTAAGTCATAAAACGCTACAAGATAGGAGCCTCACAACAGTCGTTAAATTTGGCACAACATGATGAACAATATAGTGGAAGCGGCAATTTCAACGGCAAATCTACGCCAGTCAAGATTCACGATGCTGGAGGGATTTTAAGAGGAAAGTGTACTTAGATGGCGTCGTAAGACGTAGATAGGCTTTAGCTTTTATTGCTCTACATTTTTGGAGATTCTGGAAGCTGTGGCGGAGGTTGAGGGGAAAGCTCTATATGGTGTGTCATCATCAGCCTATAGCAATCTACTGAGGCCCTCGTCAAAGTGACATTCTATCAGCGATAACGATGATAGAAAAGGCAAAAATGCATAGAACTAACATAAGCTATCGAAAAGCCTATGTCAATCCTGTTGAAACTCGTTGTAGAAATACGAAACGCTTTGGAAGCGATTGTCACTTGTCTAGGCCCTCTGCTGGACATAGGCCTCGCCAAATGCACGGCATTCAGCTCGATTCTCGGCAACTCTCATCCTACTGCTACCAGCCACCCTGCGAAGACCGTCACTCGTCTGTGGTGTGTATGGTCATCTATCTTTCAATTTACAATGTTAATTCTCATCAAGTCGTTATTTTTGTACATAAATAGTCATCATATTTGCATGCTTCCTCAATTTCGTTAAAGTACGCCTCTAGTCAAAACGCCAGCGTGGTTGTCTACTGTACAGTTCTTTACTCGGATTATTACAGCTGGTGACCGATACTTTGAGGTCAGACTTTCAGGTTACTCTCAGCTCGTATCAGTCACTGTCTCTATAACAACCGGTCGTAAAACCTGAATAGATATAAGTGTTTTATTGACCTCGTCCGCAATACAAGTCTAGGTTTCACACCATTGTTTCCTTTTAAAGGCGATACTTCAACAGGTGTTATAATTTTTCTATCTAATATGATATTTTTTTTTTATTATTGAGCCATTATTGCCAACACAATTTTTTTGACTACATCTTCAATATTCGTCATAATATATGTCTTGTATCTACGGCTCTTTTTCCGTCTCTTTTTTGGTAACTCTGAATAATCTCTATAAGAAAAAAAGAAAATCAAAAACTGATTTCATGTCAATTATGATATACTTCAGCACAAAATGATAATACGATTTAACTATGGAAATATTCTCTGAAAATGGTCCAGGCTTTCATCGAACGCTTTTAAATTATATCTAAAATAGTCCAAGGTCTTGTTTACTATGCAGATATAATATTCAGCGATATGTATCAGTCAACGCCGTTAATACTGTTCTATGATCTGTGTATTGTTGGAATTATCACTAGATAAATATTAACCACGTTTTTTAAGTCAGTCTTTATTCCATTTGATTGAAATTCAGTTTCACATCTGATATCTAATATACCCAGGCAAAAATATTTGCAAGTCGGCACGGCAGGGCATGAACTTTCTGCCAGGGCTGCGGGAAAAGCCGAAAGGGATACCGGGGCCCTTGGCAACAGGCAACTGAAGGAACACGGGTGGGTTTTAGTCAGTAAAAGTCTGACACGCATGCCCGCTCCGCCCAGTGCGGGAGAAGTCATTTGATGATTTCCCAACCGCAAAAAAAAATATACAAAGGACATGAACTTTGTTGTTGAGCTGAGCATGACCTTTGAGCAGCGGTCAGTGGGGCTGATACAACAGGCGCTTTTGAATGAACTGAAGAATCAACAAGGCACTTTGGAGAATCTCAAAAAGAGCTGTCAAAATCTAAACGACATCTGAATTTTTAGAAAAGTATTGCGGTCTTTTAAAAATAACAGATGTGAGCCTAAGGAAACCAAATTGCTGTAATAGAGCGGTGCACGGTGTATAAATACCGTCATCGCTATCTCCGTAATTAGTTTTAAACCAAATTGCATAGCGATATGATTTGTATAAGAAAGTAACAATATTTCCATAACCAGCATAACTTTGTATTGTAAGTCTTCCATCGTGGCTTATTATAACGACACGTTTTCTACCGAGTATATATTTATAAACTGCTGCTAATTATATAAATTGCCACAGTAGACATGGATTTACTTATAGGAACCACTCTTAATAAAGTTTATTCACGGTTTTTAAAGGCTATAAATTATTCCATTATGGTTTTATTGGACTCCCACGTGAAAAAAAATGTATGCAAGTACAATTTATAGTATAACTAGCTGCGCCACGCGGTAAGCCTCGATTCCGTGGGAATATCGGGATAAAAGAGTATCCTATGTCCTATTCCAGGTCATGGTCTACCCGTGTGCCAAATTTCATCTAAATCCGTTCAGCCGTTATAGCGTGAAAGCGTAACAAACAAACTCACTTTAGCATTTATAATATTAGTTAGAATTAGGATATTATTATAATTCCAACTGTGAATTATCGTAAAGGCTTTAGTTTTGGCTTTTGTACCCCTTCTTTAAGTACAGAAAATCAAGTCTTCTAAAGACAGCTGTGCTGCTGGGGAGTTTGTTGCGCCACTTCTTCTTCCCAGCTAAAGCACTAGAAAGTGGTGAAGGGCGAGCATTTTGGAGAACTGTCTTATGTAATTTTGACGTTCAAATAGTGTTGATTCTCAGCCTAATTGGAATAAATGACTTTTTATTTTGATTACAATAATTTTTCATTTCTAAAATGTCACTACAAACCTCCCATCTTGGATAAAGAATCAAGGACCACACTTGCGAGAGTTATGCTTGCAACCATAACGCACTGAGGCAGAAAATCAGATATGAATAAATACCTATAGAAAACGTTGATAAACCACAAAATAACCGTTACAGTAACAATACACGGCACATAATGGTGATGTCATGTTTTCACTGACTAATCACATTCGGCCCATATTGAAGGTTATGCGATACATCGTATAATACCAACAAGACCATTAAAATGGTTACATTACAATCGAATGTAGGTCGCATAGGAATGAATAAGATTGATTTAGTCATAAGAAACCATATTCGCAATTGACGGGTTCCTATATCTTAGGTACCAATCCTTATTGGTAGGTATGAGGCACGTGCATTTGCATAAAATCAAGCGTGAGATGCCCTCAGTATAAATGCAGCAATGATTTTGTGGGGTGTCTAGAACCTAGTAGCAGGAGAAGAGTGGCCAAGGATTTTGAGTTAAATGGCGATCGGATAGGTCACCAGTAGTGAACTGCTATAGTATCATGATGAAGACGAAAAACAAGCGTAGCTGAATAACTCCTATTATAGCAAATTGGTCCAGAACAGTGGTGGCCCAGTGGTAACGGCCGCGACTTACGATTTGTAGGTCGTAGGTTCGAACCCTAACAGGCGCTTTACTTTATGTAAATTATTTCATCACCACTGCTCTCAAAACTCTGAAGGAAAGATCATGAGGAAACCGGCATATCCTACAACCAAAAGTTCGAAGACATGTGACATCTACCAACCCGCACTGGGCCAGGGTGGCGGATTACGGCCTCACTCCCTCTCACGGAGAGGAGGTCTGTGTCCCAGCAGTGGGAACGTTATAGGCTGATTATGCTATACAAAATTACCATTGGTTAGTAAAACTGATAGTATTAATAATAGGAACCAGGTCAACCAGGTATACCTAAGTAGATTCTGTACTGTGATATTTTGCGCACTTATTGTATGGAAAATTTGCATCTGATTGTGTCGATAATTACGTATGCATGTCGCATCTTTGGTCTAATAACAAACGTGGCTGCAGATGCCGGCTGTTCTAAAAATGTTCTTTTTTGTTTTGTGTTACATACAAGGAATTAATGGGGGATACATAAACTTTATTTAGCAAACAAATATGAACGAAAATAATAAGAGAATTGACGGGCAAAGCCCGTAATTTTATTAAGATTCTATTTTAGTCATAATCTGTCAAAAATTGTATAGCGTTTACCTACTTATTCGACATTTGATTGTTACCGAGACTGAGACAAAATTTTGATTTTGTTTTATTATGGGAAAAAGTGCAAAAGTGCATGACGAGATGAGAAAGATGCATTTTTATTTTAAAACTACTAATTGCAACAAATACAAATTGCTATAATAAGTACTCAGCCCAGCCCAACATAGATAAGGAAATTGAAAATACATTTTGATACAGCCGTACAGATATCCAATTCAATTTATTTATTCACAAACAATTTACATAGTGTTTGAAATCGTACAAAATTAAAATATTAAAAAAACCATGCACAATTCAAGTAACACAGTTAGAAATTAACAACATGACTCACATCATCACCAAAATTAAAATAATAATTAAAAAAATATATATATATATTACGTATAATTTTTTTTTTCTCTAACTTATTATGAAAAATCATCCTTCATATTTTGACAGCTTCTAGTGACTAGAGCTCACTACGTGCGTTCCCTGCTACAATTCCCTGAAATCGCTTAAAGGCACGTATAACCATAATAGCGCCATATCCCCTTGCATAACTGGAGCCACGTCGCTAAATCATCACCTAATAACGCCACTGTCGGCCATTTTCCTCAATAAGATAATACGTGGTTACCAGGATACAAGCATTGCATTCTTTTCCCGTTCGATCCCGGAAATATCACGAAAATTACAAAAATCATGCTTAAATACGGCCATTTGATTTATTTCGCTCTTCACGAACAAAGTAGAGTTTATTGTCTTTTTAAAATAGCCTGTTACTTCTTAGTCTATGTTGAAAAACACGTGTTGTTTCTGTACCTATGCATTAGTCATAGAAACTTTGTTGTTTATTAAACCGTTATTGCCTTTTTTTGCAAACCATCCACAACCATTAGGTATTATAAAAACTCTGTAACATTGTATTGTATTTTAATTTGTTGAATTTGAATTTGTCGTTACGGGTTGTCAGAAGCCCGAAAGTCTGACAACCAGTCTTACCAAGTGGTATCGTATTACCCATTTACTGGGTTATGGAGGTCAGATAGGCAGTCGCTCCATGTAAAATACTGGGAACACATCTTCCATTGGGAAAAGGCTAGCCAGATTGATTGAATTTGAGTTTGACGAAAAAGACTATTCATAAATCCTTTTGAATGTTTTCGAGTGTCGATAATTTCCAGTCACCTATAAGTGTCATTGCGAAACGTGACTAAATGAGTGGTAACATCAGTACAACTCCAAATATGTATAGGCAGAATGACAAATAAAACAAACAAGCACATAACGTCGGTTAGCAACAAACGATTTGCAATTTGTGTGTGCAAATACATGATGAAGTGTAGTTAACTCCGGTTTATTGGAAAATTACAGTGGTTGCGCGGGCGCAGAGCCGCTGTCTCCGCTCCACTCCACGCCACGTCACCAAAACATTATGTAAACACGATGTATTATGTATACGAGTACGTACAAGTGTGGCTATTCAAGCGATTCGGCGGTACAACGTGTGAATATATCTAATCTGAAATGCGCAAGTTTTATGATCGTTTTATGCCTGCGCGTGAGTGGATTGATGAACACATTAGTATTGAAAGAGTAAGCGGTAACTGAGATGTTGCATTGGAAACTTCTGCATGACATTTAATTGCAGTAAAGTTAAATATGGTATTCGTGAATGCTGTTTAGTGAATGTTAGCTGATACCGAGACCTAACGTTAGGCGTCGTCTATAAATCAAACGGCACTAACAATAAATAACTCTAAGACATTATCCCATTCAACAGAACCATTAAGAAACAAATACTAATCATTAAAGTCGGCAGTTTATTGCTTTATGTCAGCAAAATTAACTATAATTGAAATGACTAATAAAATACTGCAATCACACAGACGGGAATACTTTCATAATAACCTAGGAAATAAGCCCTTTCAAGAGTATTACGAAACAGCACTTGTAACAAGCCTGAACCACAACCCAACTGGTATCGACATTCAAGTAAAGTTAATTTCCTAGGCAAAACAAGGGCCTTACCACAATAACTTAGACACTTGTTCAACGCGTGTTTAATGTCAGTTTTATGTCAAACTCCATACAGAAATGTCATGTTTAAAAGGTGTTTAGGCTAACAACTGATAAACAAGGTTTTGTGGTTAA
Source organism: Lithophane semibrunnea (assembly GCA_947363905.1). Taxonomy (NCBI): domain Eukaryota; kingdom Metazoa; phylum Arthropoda; class Insecta; order Lepidoptera; family Noctuidae; genus Lithophane; species Lithophane semibrunnea. The sequence goes on from OX376197.1 coordinate 16,494,802, forward strand.
GTGGATAGATGTTTGAAGAGAAAGTAACCTAAAAACTTTTTACAAAAAAAAAAAACAACATTTCACTTTTTTAGTGTTTTTTTTTTTGGAATCCGTTTGTTTTTTTTTGTAAAAAGTTTTTCTTTTTCACTTTTTAGTTGTGGTAACTACCCCACACATATTCGTATACCGTGATCTGCTATGTAACGGAGTCAATTAACATGTCATCAACATACGCAAAGTGGGAAAAATAATTATTGAAGCTAACTCAAAATCTACGCAAGCAAAATTAATAAAATTTATATGGGACCACCTCTGAAGCATGACCTACCAAACAAAAAAAGAATCATCAAAATTGATTCATAATTGGCGGAGTAATCGGGTAACACAAAAAAAAAAAAAGTCTGTTAAAAAGACGTCGCTTCGACGTGCATAAAACCTTCTTGGATAAAAAATATATTTTTTTATCATACAATGGGGCGTTTATGTAATGTAACTGTCCATCAATCACGCTTACATCTTACCTAAAGCGTTATAAGAAAAGTGTTCAGCGGATGTACTTACTCTGAAACCTTTTCCGTAAGTATTGAAATAGGGGATGTTACGTACATTATTGTAAGCAATGGTAGCCATGTTTTTATTATCGCTAGACTTGTGCCGATTAGTCTTATTGAAATTGACAAATCTGGTACAGTAGCTGCCAAAAGTGTCCTTTCAAGGCTAGCAAACAAACAGAGACTGGCGACAAAGCTGAACTTGTCAAATATATTGCCTAGTTTTCTAAGCATTATTATCAGAGAGACTAGTAATCTATGGTACACACGGCTACACATCAAGCTATACATATCCTGTAAAAGCTGACCCATGTTCATACGAACTCGAATATCTTCAGTTTTCTACGTGCTTTAGATAATATTCGCCTGTTTATTTTAAGATAATTATTAGTTTAACCCCAAATCAGTAAATTAAATAAATTATTGTTAGAAAGTATATTTTTACTTCTACATTTCCTGGCTCTTGTAACACAAGTGTTGTAACTTCGCGCTGGAGTCAGAGAACTTGACATTGTACACATTTATTTTTCCAAAAAAAGAAATTATTCAAATAAATATTATATAATTGATGTGTCTGTTTATAATGTCAAGATAACAGTTTTTTACTAAATGCATATAAATATATATTCATTACTAATAACATTTTTTTTTCTGTCTGTTTGTTCCGCCTAATGTCCAAAACGGCTGGACAGATTTTGACGGTACTTTCACTGGCAGATAGCTGATGTTATAAGGAGTAACTTAAGACTACTTTTATTTTAGAAAAATAATTTGGGTTTACTGGTGCATTTTTTAACTTACGTGTGCCATATTGTCTGTCGGAAAATTAAATAATCCATGACATATGAAAGTTACTTATAAATAATCGGGCGAAAGTTGATGTTAAATAAATGATAATTCATTATCTCTTAATTAATCGTAACGTAATTAACACAGTGTTTATGGACTTATTTTTGGTTACGTAATTACCAGAGGTTTAGGTGATTTAAAAAATCTTATCGTTTTTACAATTTACACGTGCTATTCCCGATTAATTTTCTAATAGAACACGTCATCGAAAACAAAACATTCTGCTAACTTACATCCTTAGCAACTCGGCAACAAAGCCTCATTACGGCCATGATTTCCAACACATCGGCCGTCTCACAGAACATGAAATTATATACAAACAGAGGTGCCATTAACGCATACATTAATAAGATACCATTAGCAGTTCTACCACAGTATAAATAAGTAACAGTATTATAATCTTCATAGAAAACGGTCGAAACTACGCTCTTCGAAATCTCAGTATACATCAGTATGCAACAGTAACGAGTGCCCGGCAGTTTATCTACCGAGTAGCCGCAGGTAATTATTTCAAGGTCAATGCCGCTATATAATACTGTTACTGATTTATACTGTGGATCTACCTAGAAACTAGGTAGTAAATCAAGGTACGTCACACGACAGCCTATTATTAGAATTAGAACAATGGTCGCGCAAAATGGACCTACCTCACAGCGCAAGTGATCGTGTCATGATATTCCTATGTTTTATCCGTAACTTCCTACAGAATATACATAAACACTCGCCTTCTTCCCATGGGGGTAGGCAGAAAAAACTACAGAACGCCACCTGCTGCTATCCTTACATACTCCTTTTACGTTCTTACATCGAAACGCACGCCGGTTGCGAGTCAAAATCAAAATCAAAATATTTTATTTCACATAAACCTACATGGGCACTTATGAAACGTCAGAAGCTAGGTGCACGGTTCCAATTGGTCGTTTCGTATGGAGAAGAGCCGGCAAGAAACTCCATGGTTACTCTTTTAAAAATAATTGGCTTTTACAATACTTTCAAATTACAGTTGGTAGGCATGGGGGGACAATGTAGGCCTTTCAACAAATAAGTACCAGGTACTTAACAAAAATAGAAGATGTTCAATAAATCTACAGTCCAATAAGCCTACAATGTTCTCACATTCACAAAATAGAAAATAATCTATCTAAAAGACTAATGATAATAAAATTAGAATTCATATAAAAATAAAAACCTATTTAAACCAATTGACGTGATTGCTATTACAACTGTAACAAATTGAATAATTATAATCCTGTCCACAAAAGCCACTAAGAGTTGAAATTAATTGGAGGTATATAATGTCAAATACAATGATTATATGTCAAGGATGAATGTAAAGAAAATAAACATGGTAATGGGAGCAGTTAATAGACTTACATAAATATGCCGTTAATGAGGTACCAGGGAAGCCACATGTGCAGAAGGAATTATTGCCAAACTTCCTTGTCTTCAACGTAGTCTTTAATCTTATAATATGCTTTTTTGATAAGGACACGTTTGATGTGGGTTTTGAAATTTCCATCGCTAAGTTCTGTAACCGACTTTGGCAACTTGTTATAGAAGCGGATACTGTTTATTAGAAATGACTTGCTTGTTTTAGTTAATCTAAAGTACTACGCACATGACCTTTCTGAAGAATATGACCAATAAGGTCACTGAGTATTATGTCCTTCGACTAGGGCGTCCCTCCTCCCGGCGTTTCAAATCATATCTGCTGTACAGTGCAAGTAGAGCACAGTTTTCATATCAATATGTTAGCATTCTACCTGCGTCAGGCCGGCCAAGTTAGTACACGAATAGCATTCATACCGCGTGCACTCATCTATCATGCAATCATACTTCTGTCAATAAAAACCTATCCATCAGTTATCAGTGTATCAATCAGCATCAAATCAAGGTGTAAGGTACCAGACCATACATCTTAATGGTCCTGCGAGCCGGTTAAATGCCTTGCTAAATGCCGGTTAAATGCCTTGCCTTAGAGACCAGTGGTGGCCCAGTGGTAACGGCCGCGACTTACGAGTTGTAGGTCGTGGGTTCGAACTTAGAACCCAGCCAGGCGCTTTACTTTCGTGTAAATTATTTCATTACAACTGCTCTCAAAACGGTGAAGGAAAACATCGTGAGGAAACCGGCATGTCCTAGAACCAAAAATGCGAAGACATGTGACATCTACCAACCCGCACTGGGCCCGCGTGGTGGATTACGGCCCTTCTCACGGAGAGGAGGTCTGTGTCCCAGCAGTGGAAACATTATAGGCTGATTATGTAAATGCCTTGAAATACCTTTTGCTAGTCGCCTTTAAATCATCCTCTCAACATGACCAAACCATCTTAATATACCTTCTCTCTTCAATTTTTGTCACTACATCATTTAAATCGCAAAGTTTTAGACGTCCTGAATAATAGTCTAGCTATACCTGTGATTGTTTTTCCTAGAGGTTATAGAATCTGTTCGTTTAGTGCACGACTAGTTTCTTCATCCACAATGAGAAGAATTTCTAGTTTGACGGGGTGTGGCGCGACTTGGGAGAGGCCTATGACCAGCTAGGGACTGCGATAGACCGACATGCATTGAGAGACGGAACTTTAAATATCTGACTTCTAAAATAAAATTCCCAGTATCTATACATCTAACTAATCTAACTATCTAACTAATATTATAAACGCGAATGTTTGTAAGTATGGATGGATGGATGGATGGATGCATGTTTGTGACTCTTTCACGTAAAAACTACTGAATGGATTTGGATGACATTTGGCAAACAAATAGTTTATAACCTGGATTAGGCATAGATATAGGATACTTTTTATCCCGATATTCCCACGGGCTCGAGACTTAAGGCTCTTACATACCGGGGCGATTCGTCGCGCGACGCGACGCCGCCGCATTGTTCGCCGTGACGTTTTCTCAGAAATTGTTTTGTTAAAATTCGCGTCGCGCGACGAATCGCGCTAGTATGTAAGAGCCTTTACGCGGGTGAAACCGCGGGGGCAGCTAGTACATTTATAAATTTAAATCCGTTTTTGTGTTTGTTTGTATGGCCGCATTGTTGTTCTAAACCACGCAACAGATTTTGATGAGGTTTTCACCATCGTTTAGAGAATTTATTTCGGAAGAATTATTTACACTTTCATTTAGATTTTTCGACCCTGTGAACAACATTTTCGACGTAGCGAGCTCAAATCTGGCTTGAAGATGCCTTGATAGTGTAGGTACAATGTTATGTTCCTATTTACTTTCATTGTGGCTCTGCATTGCTCGAGATTTAGCATGCTTCAGCTGTAGCCTAAACGAGGCTACAGTAATACAGTACAGCACTGCAATGGCAATGTATGTATATTTCTTTGGTACCCCGAATAAATATACATACATATGTACAGTCACGAGCAAAAATATGTATACACTCAGCAAATTTCAATAACGATTTTCTCGTGGAATAACGATTGCAACTTTAATATCATACCTATTTCATAATAATATGGGTTCTAAGATACTATGTTCGTTATAACATAAAATTACAATCAATACAGTAGGAGAAAATTACTTTTAAAAGTTGCTCAGTGTATACATATTGGTGCTCGTGACTGTACTATGGTATGTACATACCAGAAGAATAATAAAAAACCTCCTTATTTCGGCATGTGTACACACTCTCGAAGGAGGGTAAAAAATCACCCTCCTTATGGGGCAGTCGGGTAAAATACGTCTTTTCGATTTTGGAACTATCAGAAAAAATTGAACGACATTTTCTATCCTTACAAATCACGTTTAGAAATAAACACTCGAAGACACAATTAGAAATTACGTAATCTTGTTTGGCGAACATAATAATGAAAGTAATGTGAACAGTTTGGAAATGAAATTTAATTTTGCATGAGAATTTCTTGATAACATTAGCCGACACTTTGTAACTTGAACTGTATTGGGTAAGTACGAAATTACGTTTCTAAAAATAGAATTATATTAATTGTATCTAAGTAATAACAGCCGCGTGGATCGATCCATAAGGTTAGCTATGCTTGCCGTGGATCGGTGACCATCGTAACATACCGAGACTCCTCCGTGCCTCGGAAAGCACGTTGGTCGCGGCTGTCATTTGTGGATCTTTGACAGTCGTTACGGGTCGTCAGAAGCCCGAAAGTCTGACAAACAGTCTTATAGGGGGGTTATTATCCAATTACCGGGTTGTGGAGGTCAGATAAGCAGTCGCTCCATGTGAAATACTGGTATTCAGCTGCATCCGGTTAGACTTAGTTGTGAAAAGGCTAGGCAGATTGATTGTATCACTTCTGCCTAAGCCTTCGGGGAATACAGGCTTGATGTTATTTTACTAATTCTTTCTGAGATGAGATAAAAGAAAATAGTCCCACAGAACACTACAGGCGACTTTATGAATAGCTAGTTGGAAATAAAACAAAAGAGATCTGTCTAATTTAGATTAACCTTAGGCTCTTTGTATGCGGCACGGTTTCTTTACGGTACAGCAATGATATTATATTAACAGATATGTTATAAGCGCGCAATCGTGAAGACTCGAAAACATTCCAATTGTAACGTTTTTACTTGTAGTGAAATGTAAAAATGAATGAAACGTGGGTATGTGTGCCGCTGCTGCGCTGAACCCTTTTTTCGGTTGTTTTGTGAGTGTATAACATATCTGTTAATATAATATCATTGCGGTACGGCGTATAAACCGCGCCGTAGAAAAAACGTGCCTGTCAACAAGCTTCCATAGTGATCCATACAACACTAACGACCGCCCTATACACGGGGTATAAACCGCGCCGTAGAAAAAAGATGTCAGTCGATCAACTTCCATGGTGATCCATACAACACTAACGGCCGTCCCACACACGGGGTATAAACCGTGCCGTAGAAAAAACCTAATTGTCAATAAGCTTCCATAGTAATCCTACAACATTGACGACCGCCCTACACAGAGGATATAAACCGCGCCGTAGCAAAAACCTGATTGTCAATAAACTTCCATAGTCATCCTATAACACTGACGAGCGGGCCTACACACGAGGAATAAACCGTAGTTTTTCACGGCAAGGAAAAAGCGTGTGTACAAAGGTACCTTAGGCAGACAATGCGCGACATTTGTTAGAATCACGTGCATCATTATTTCCTTTTGCGTTTCCAGACAAAAAGAATACGAGATGAAATTGTAGGCTGCGTAGAAATTAACAGAAACTATGTTGATATTGTAGATGCATACGTTTATGGAATAATTAAAATAACGAGCGCATAATTAACAGACACTGTAGAACAGTTAATTGTTAACACGATTAAATACAAACGAGGTTTTTTCTGTTATCAATTAGGTATTCATTGCAGGCTACAATAAATAGTTTCTAATATCTAAGTGGAGAACCGTTTTATGGACTGTCGCTTGCTCGAGCACTCGAGATTATGCCTCACATAAGTACCTACTTTCAATTACTCGATGCTATTTATACAAAATAAATATGGAAACATTAGTTTGTTCGTAGTCACAGAACAAATAACAGTACTTACTGATACAGCTCAGAAAATACGAAACCGTTTTCGACGTGAATTATTATGTTACAAACGGTTTACTTTTGGAGAAAAGTTTTCACGTATGAAATGTGAATTTATGACAAAAACGAGAGGAGCAAAAACGGTTTTAGTGGAACTAATCGACGCTTCTCTACTTACGCGACGCAACACAGTTTTTTATAGCAAGATGGTAGCAAAAAAATATATTAAGCTGACGATTGGGTCATAATAGCTGTCTATCAATAGCTACCAGGCAATTGAAAGGTCTGCAGATTAGTTTCATTCTAAACACAAAATTGCTTTTATTCCATTTCCAGCTGTCAACGACTCTGACGGTCACTATTTACAATTTAATTCGTCAAATAAAATCGTTCAATTGAATTATTATTTGTAACGACCCATCAGTGTCCCCGCCCTATTACCTCTCGTTGCGATAACGAATTCAATGATGAAAGCGACCTTTAACTTAGGCAAATAGGCACATTCCCCTCCATTAGGGGCCGATGAATAACGATACTGTACTATTTTATTATGCCGACTGTACTTTCACCACTTTCATAATTCTAAAATTGTTAAAAGTCTCCTTAATCAATTACGTATTATTCTGTGAACGGAGGGTCTTTCGTGATCACCACTATTCTACTGAACATCAAAGGACCCACGTTTATAATTGCAAATGTGGATTGTTCGTAAGCTTAGGGATAAAATGAAACAGTCCCGAGACCCACAAGTCAGGGAAAATGGGTACGTTTGAAACGAGAATAACAGCCTAGCTAACAAGTTACCGGTTCTAAATTCCTATTCAACGCGAGTAAATAACTATGCAGGCGAAGTAGTATGTCACGTAGAGTGGCTTTGTTTCGCAAACCGTCCTCCTTTAGCGGAGCTAGCGGCTAGGCGGGCCACTCGACCTAACCAAACACGGCGCGTAAACACGCAGCGACCTACAGGTAGCGTGATGACGACGGAGGAAGATCACTGAACGTGACGTAACGGCAGCCAGCGCCCTGCCGTGGCAGTGCTGCCAAATGGGTTACGAGCGTCATCCGCCCCACCCGCACGTCTCATTACGATCATGCACTCTTTCCCTTGCCGACTAGACGCTGCCAAGGTCACTGCGCCACGCGATAAACCACCGCGCGCCGGCACCCGCCACCGGCGCACCGCATACACTCCCGGGTTCATCGTTATCAATAGAAATAAAAGCACTCACCTGTTTTTTTCCAACTCGTTATGAGTCGTCCTGGAACAGAAAACATACATATTGTACGACACGCCGACACTTCACATTATAACACCACTGAATCTCACATTATCACTGCACTAGCACTACACCGGCCGCAACTCACCTGCTGCCCTGCGATTTCTTGGTCTTCGGCCGCCTGCCGCCGGAGCGGGACTCTTCGTACGCCGGTAAACTCGACGCGTATCCGTGCTCAGCTTCTGCAACAAAGTACACTGCCATTCCGTCAAAATCAGCTGATTATAGCACGGCAAAAATAGACGGGAGCCATGTTGACGTGTGCGTGTAGTTGCACTCGATTGACAATTCAAACAAAGAAAATCCAAATCACCTCTATCGCGCCTTTCGATGTATTCAGCAGCTTGGATCAGAGCAGCAATACTCATATTTATTGTATCCCGGTTGAGCACAGGTATTCACAAACGCAAAGCGACTTTATTCGATTTAAACTATAAATAAAAGTATCTATGCGCTCCGAAGTTCACGACTGCGTTACCCGATGTCAAAAACACACTAGGCGACTTGGGACGCGCGACCGTGTAAGCGGTTCGTGATTTGTCGGCGGCGCTCGTGCCCCGCTCGGTGAGCCAATCGCGATGCAGCAATGCCTACAATAAAATACCTGGGTCAATCACGTGAACTTTGTGTTTCCAAACAAAACATTTTTTTTCTATGCGCTCTTTGTAGTGTAGTTGGATATTGAGGAACTTTTATTTTCTTGAATAATTTGTAATGCATGTCGGCTTCGCACTGAAGTGCACTCCGCATTGAGTCCGCTCAACAATAAATCAAAGTTATAATAACACATGAAAGTTCGCCGTCCATTCTGTAAGAAATAAAGTTTTTTAGCGATTTTTATTAGCCGAAAAATATATGAAGCATTTAAGAATTTGATATCGCATTGATTTGCATTATTAAAATATATTCTAATAGGGTAATTTGAATGCTTAAATACCAAGCAATAAAAGATTATGATTCACATTTGGGAAACACTTTTAATATTTAAAATGTTTAGACAAGTCTTGAGTGTTTCATTTAATATTTGCAGCATGTGCAGTCTAGCGTATATTACTGGAAGCAGATGTTTTCTGGGCTCCTGAAAAGAGGAATAGCTAGCTCAATTTTTATTATAATCCAGTAACAAATCGATTTTATTAGACTAAACCAATTAGAATTTCATTTCTCTAATATTTTCAACTGTCAATAGGATTTTATTCATCGCCGTAATATTTGAAACAATATGGAATGTCATGCTAAGGATACTTGAACATTAATTAAATATACATGCAAAAAATATCCCTACAACAATATATCAATTTTTGCTGATGTTCTAACGCAGAGAGCATTAGGTTAGCCCAAGATCATTGAGAATGGCATTTGACAAATTGCTTTTACGAAAAGCAATTAATTCTGTGCACAAAAACAATGTATAATGGAAACACCAGAATTTCTTACATATTGTTTTGATGCACATACTTTTTGTATACCAAAATTCTACAGGCTACTATTGAATTTTTCAACTATATCTTACTCATGCATGCTTTATCTACAGTTCAGTACTTACCACCAGGATCCTGGTCTTTCTATAATATTGGCTGAACACCCTGACCATGGAACAGAGGTAGCTACAGATGTGGTGTGGTCTAAAGTCACAAGCTTGGCTGTTTACCTCCATACAGTTGGTTAAAAGTGATGGTAGACCAAGTATGTAATTGAATATTAGATGCCATTCATCCTGAAAGAAATAAATGTTTAGTTATTTTGCCTTTAGTTACTTGTTACATGGTATTATGTCTACCATTGTATGATGCCTATTTTATTCTCTCAGTCATTACTCATTATTATATTCTCACAGGAAATAAGTTTAAGTATGATTGTGTCAATATTTTTAATTTGCATGGGATTGTTTGTTACTTAGTTCTGCTTAGATTTAGCTACTTAATCTCAACAATTCAGCTTTTATTAAATTTCTGCAAAGTGAACTGCTGTTCCCTGTTACAACCAGAGTCCTATACCACAAATCTTAACAATTACAATTCACATTACTTAATTCTTTGCTATACACCGAAGTATCACAAATTACCAAATAATAATTATAATTATTAATTATATTATATTATTCTGAAGTCACACGAATTACCAAATAATAATTATTACTACGTACCTCCAGTGTAAGCAAAGAAAAATCAACGTCATCAAAGTGTGGCAACTCCGGGTATGTACCATCACAGACTTTGTCATTGTATGTCCTTAGAATAGTCTCCAGACGGGCACAATTGTACAGAATAAATGATGCACCTGTAACCAAATATAATGGATATTTTATTAGTTCATGTAGCACCAATTGTTAGAACAAGGTCATATGGATGGAATTAATTTAAAAATGCAGATCAGGTTGAATGATCTAGACTTGATTAATTTTATTGTGAGTTGTTGCTGGTTGAAAATGCATTTTGTATGCCCTATTACACAATGTGGGTGTACTACAGGTACACCTTTGCCTAACACTTTAGGGATAACAGGGTTTTGTTATTTGATTTTTAATTTATACCTTTTTCTTGTTTGTCTATTGACTGACAATGGCTACTAAAAGAAGATTCAAGTTTGTTTCCAATTTCTCTTTGTCTTAGGGCTGATTTCATCAAAGTCATAATCTTTTATCAGTGGAATAAAATTGTCGTCTGACAGTTTTTGTATAGAAAACTGTAAAAAATTCAAAATTTATTCACAGGATAAGACTTATACTCTGTATAAAAGTTTGGTGAAATTCGCCCTAAGAGGTTAACAGAGGTTTTCAGTTCAATCCTACTAATATTATAAATGTGAAAGTTTGTATGTTTGGATGTTTGTTACTCAATCACGCAAAAATGGCTGAATGGATTTGGATGAAATTTGGCAAACAGATAGTTTATTGGATTAACATATAGGATACTTTTTATCCCGATATTCTCACGGGATCGAAACTTACGCGGGTGAAGCTGCGGGGCGCAACTAGTAAGGTATATAACCTTCCAGAAATTTGTAAGGTTAACAAAAATAATCACCTTTACTAGACCCAGAAGAGCAATTAAAGTTAATTTTGACTGCCCCACTTGGCTTGGTCTGCAGTAACTCAAATGCTGCAGCTGACTCCCCCAAATGTGCTATGAACTCCTTCCATTTTGTATCTGTTGATACTCTTACACCATACTTGTGCTGGGCTATGAGAGTCATTTCATCTTGCCTTATCCTGGAATTAGAAAAAAATTGGTTATTAAAAAAGTTGTTATACATGACATTTTGTCTATAGTTTCCGATTATGAGGCATTTTCCAGTTGGAAATGAATGTATTAGTATAGTTTTAAATTATAAATATAAGTTAATGAGACAGCTGGGAATTTTTATATTTACCTAATATAATCTTCTGCACTTATGTTGTTTTCTTTGGCTCCTGACTTAGAATTGAGTACAGTCCCACAGAGCACTCTGTGAGATCCTTCACTTCTACTGGTAGATTTCGATGTGACGAATATGGGAGAGTTCACTTTACATAGCACACACAGGTTTTTGATAACTTTACAGACATATTTCGTGCGTAATGAGGTTAGGTCACATTGTTCTTCACAACACGGATCCAACTGAACAGCTGATGTTCCTTCACGTATCTGCTGTGATAATACCGCATTATTTCGCAAGGCCTCTAATAAACCGACACGGATAGTTCGAGGTCTTTCCAAAAACAAATAAATCCGACCGTTCTCGTCTTTCACTTTGCTAACTGACAAATTCCACTTTTTCGAATCCTCAACTATATCTGTACACTCTTTGCCGATTACTTGTAATAATGTAGCCTTTTCTTTATCAACAACTTGATCACAAATGGCATATTCGTGCCAAGATTTCAGCGAATTAGGAAAACTGAAGTCACCGTGTGTTTGTAAGTTCTCAATGTGTTTCTTTACTAAAAGGCTTCTTACATCTTTTGACTGTCCAGTTAAATAAAGAAATAAGCTTTCTGAGAAACGATCTAGTGCGTTTTCTATCATTTTCTTACTTTAGTTTGTGATAAATTCATAACACAAAAAATGAAAACACGTGTGACAATTCAACAAATGAACAGTTTCTGTGTTTCTGACTGACACAAACTGACATTGACAACTGACATGACAGTTGACATAGACAATATTTTTATTGACATGTCATTCATAATTTTTGCATTTTGGAGTATTGCCACTTCACATTGGAACTCGCGCTATGAACTACAAGACTAGATTTTGCTTCTAGTTTTGAAGACATTACATTTCCCATTATTCAGTCCAAGGTGCATCAAAATCAGTCCCGGGGTTATTCAGTTCCGACAACTGTTAGGTTAGCTCATAATGAATTCACTTTTTGCGTTGCCTTTTAGGCAAAAAGCTGCCATACTGAAAAACATTTTTCCAACATAAAATAAGCTGACGTAGCCATGACGTTGACAGTTCGTTTCTTTCGTTCATCGCGATTGTCAAATTGACAATAAGATCAGTCGTGGTAGCGTAGCATATTTTTTTATAACGCAAAAATTTATTTTAGTTACTACTAGGTGCTAGTCACAATTAACTGCATTTATAACTTAGAGTATGTGTTAAAATAAAAATGCCTTTTAAATACGATTACTTCATTCTTCTCTGTGTAACATGGCAGATTGCAGTGGTCTCGTCAGCAGATCACCTGCTCGAAGGTATTTACTGTGGAAAGGAGAATTGTTACGAAGTTCTAGGAATCACAAGAGAAGCAACAAAGAATGAGATTGGTAGAAGTTACAGACAGCTGGCCAAAAGGTTTCATCCTGATTTACACAGGACCCCCGAAACTAAAAAAGTTGCAGAAGAAAAATTCAAAGAAATAGCTACAGCATATGAAATCTTGCGCGATGATGAAGAGAGATCCGACTATGATTACATGTTGGACAACCCTCAGGAGTACTATGCTCACTACTACAGGTATTACCGACGCCGTATGGCGCCGAAAGTCGACGTACGAATCGTGATCGCAGTTACTATTTCAATTATATCTATAATACAGTACTATAGCGCGTGGTCTAAATACGACACCGCTATTAAATACTTCATAACAGTGCCAAAGTATAGAAATAAAGCTCTAGAAATAGCCAAAACTGAAATGAAGGAAGTTCAGTCTAAAAATAAAGGTGTGAAGAAATCTAAAGCTGAACAGAAAGTGGAGCAGGACCGGTTGATAAGGAAGGTTATTGAAGAGAACATGGACATCAAAGGTGCCTATGCTAAGCCAGAAATAGTTGACATACTGTGGGTGCAACTGATCATCTTACCATACACTATTGCATATTATATTTATTGGTATCTAAGGTGGTTTTGGAGTTTTACCATAATGAAGCGACCATATGGTCAGGAAGAGAAGTTGTATTTAATCAGAAAGTACATGAAGCTTGGACAGCATCAGTTTAATGCAATAGAAGACTCAGAAAGGCAAGAGTTCCTTGATGATGAACTTTGGGTCAGAGAGAACTTCAAAGTTTGGAAAGAATTAAAAGATGAGGAATCAAAAAAGGCTTTAGCTGAGAATAATAAATATAAACAGTACAGAAGGTATATAAAACAGCATGGAGTTGGTAGGATGACATTTGATGATTCATAGTGCTTTTTGATCGTGGGGTTTAATTTATTAATAAATTTAGGATCAGTCTGTGTGGGCAATTTATTGACTGTTTAGTTTCCGTTTTACTTATATTTCTTAATCTTTTAATTAAAGCACCAAAAATTATACACAAAAAATAAAACAAATGTTTTTTTTACACAATTTGTTACTTTATTTCATTAATCTCTATTTGTCTCAACATGTACTAAGATGATTTCAATACAATTAATCATACAATACATCCATAATTTACAATCATCACAAATGGCAATTTGTTAAGGCATACTAACACACATGTGCACATACACAGACACAAGGCAAGTATGTGAACAATCACGTTTGTCCTGATACAACCATAACAAGTGGTTTGTCCACATGTAAACAAACTTAAAAATATGCTCCTCATTTATCAAGACAAATTAATCAAAATCGTTATACAAAACAAAATGAGATCCTTAATTACAAAATATTACGCAGTGACCGCAAAACAAGCAATCAAATTGCATTGGCAGTGCTTCTGACTCTTAAATATACTTTTAACCATAATTCCAATAGCCAAAAATGAAAATTTTGGAATGTTTATACATCACTATACACAATCATTATAGCTGCCGACTTGACATACACATTTACAAGAAGAGGGCACCTGTAAAGCCGTGTCTGAAGGCGATCATTCGCTAGCAATCTTCTAAGTCATCATCATTTTCTTGCCATTATTCCAATTTATTTGGGGTCGGCACAACATGTCTCTTCCATACCTACTTCTCTATTATTAGCAATCTACATAGTCAATTTAATATTATTTTTTATCATTTTAAATATCATCATTCAATAATATCATAACATTTTCACAAAAAATAAAATAAAAATCAATAAATGTCAACAACTTTGTCAATGCAACCAAAGTTAAAATGTTACCTAACTAAAAATAAAACAAAATTGCACAGTTGAATGACGATAACAGAAATAAGTGAAAGTGACGAACAATCCGATTCTTTGCGACAGAATTGCGAGCGACGATCGCCTCTCGCAAGTTTACATTATGAAAACAGGAAAAATCCATTGTTAAAAACTTAATTTCGATATTGTGCTGGTAACGTCTAGAAAAAAAGGGGTAAATGATTTGGTGCCAGTTGCTCATTCGTTGAGGCAATTTGAGTAATTTATTTACACAGCTGAGTTAGCTCTCGAAGTTAGGTATTGAAAATTAAACAATAAAATCATTTGAATTAACCATATTTTTTCTGAAGTAAGAATTTCATTGTATTAACTTGCGAGGCACAGCCGACCTGAACTTATTGCTTTAGAAATAAACAACTAATTTATGTGGCCAGACATCTTACAGTAGTGCGCATTGTTAGGTAATCACCAACAATTTGTACAATAACGTTATTTTATAATCAGCTCATTAAATTATTTCAGTAACGTGGTCATTCCCTATTTCGTGATTAAGATATACTTTACGCGCAAAACTGCTAAACGCTAAATAGGTTTACAATATTTTCGACCTTATTCTTATGTGAAATAAGATTGAAAATTATATTATTAACTTTTAGACAGTTTTGCAACTCTATGGTAACATTCTATTGCATTTACTTTAAGGCCTGCTTGTTTAATTTGTGACTTACAAAGTTCAATGATAGTATTAGTTTTTATTATGAAACATTAGTTAAAAAGCCGCTGCAACGGCTGCAACAGCTAAATACGACATACTTAATTTCATATAATTTGATATTAAATAATCAAACCATTTAAATGTAATTGTGCAGCGCTTCCAGCGGCTTTTAAACTCTTATTGTCCACTCGACAAGTACTTATCTTTACATCAAATGATTATCAGGTACATTATTATTATGTGGCGTTTCTCATCAAAAGATAACTTGTGAAGTCTGACAGGGATGGAAGATATTATTACAGGAATCGTTTCTGTATCATTCCCTTAAAAAAATCACAGTTTTATATTACAGACATCAGTGAAGTGAAATTTTAAGTAGTGTGGAGATCTGCAAGATACGATTTCTTGAAAGAAAAAGTGGAAAATCTTGACAAACTTTTTGGCATGTCTGCTTGCAGTGTAATTATAATCATATCAAAGAAAAATACCTAGGTACACAAGCGAATTATGCACAAAACAAAGCAATAATACTCAAATTATGCACTTGCTTGCACACATCAAGCCGATAACAGTGACCTGCACTCATTATAACCTGACAAAGATAAACTCTTACGTAAATACTTCTACTAAATAAATAAAAATAAGTCACCTACAGTAAACAGCATAAATATAGCTAAGAGAGAGATAGCCTACAGATATGTACCTTCGAATCTAATAAGATAATAAAACTGTGAGATTTAAAAGGCATGTAAATATTTAAATTCTTTTCCACAACATGGCCACTACGAATCGAGTAGAATACATAATTTTGTACACACAATTTTCTCTTTTTACAATATCATCCTATAATGTATTTACACAAAACATTTATTTAAATATAACCTCTCGTTTATTACTTTATTGGGGGCAATACGACGCCATATTGATTCAATATTTAGTTAATGTCTATCTACATAAATAGTATACACAAAATAATGATTCTAGTCTTTTTCAATGTGCTATTTCGATTCAGATCATTTGTAAACTGTACCTTAATAAATCATTGTTTACAAGTCATTGAACCATTGTTATATTTATACTTTGTCGTTATAATTCAATATAAATGCTCAAAGTAACAATGATTCCCTGACGTGTAAAAAGTTAAATAGGCTACCGATCGGTTCAATAGTCGAGTTAGTCGATTCATCGATGAAATTATTATGCTTAAATTATTGTATAGAGCAAAAGATTTTTTGAAACCACCTCATGTTGCTATGACTAAGCTATTTCGTCGACTTAGAAAATAATTTAGTCGATTTTTTAAGTAAACGATGGCGTCAAGAAATCTTTAATCGATTATCTAGACCGAATTCTATTTCCCGTATCACTAAAATCGAATTATTGAACTATAATTCGTAAGTGAAAGTAGTATCACATAATCGACTATTAAATCGAACGTATGACCAACAACATCGACTCACGCAACTTTCAATCTTACAGCTCAAGCCACAGATAGCACTTCACACAACTTACTTCCTGTAATAAGATCTACATGTAATATACGATATGAACGTTCGACTTTGTATCCTACGTTTTTCGACATAGAGTTCGTTATTGAGGTAGCCAGTCTGTCGGCCGGCTCAGTCTGGGTTGAACCTTATTTTGTATGCGATAAGGTATAGTTTGCACTAGCGTCGCGTGCGCTTGTTGCGTGGGCGCACGGCTACGTGCAAGGCGCGGCCTCACACGGGAGTCTCGTGGTCGGCTTCCTCTATTCGGCCCAGTCGCCACGCGTTTGGGTCTGTCGCTGGTAAATATGAGAAAAGAATACGTCAAAATCATTACAAATTAAGGATCGTTTACACGTTACAACTTTTACATTCTTTAAAGCAAGTTCCATTTTGTTTGAGAACATTCTTTAATCGCAGGAACAAAATGCGTTTGACCAAAAATCGATAAAATGAAAGTCGTAACGTGTAAACGAGATTTCAGTGTTGTGCGTGCAAAATACAAATGTCCAAAACTTCTCAACAAATATTTTTGAACGTGACATTAGTATTTTGTGCATTATTTCACAGTTTTTGTGAGACCCAGAGAGTAAAACTTCACCTCACAAATCTAGCAAACATACACACAAGCTTTAACTCCACGTTTCACCGTGTTGTGCGCGTGTCGATGACTGTTAGAGACGTTACACAAAACATAGACACTGATTGTGTTGCCAGTTGAAAAAATATAAAACACGTTGCGTCTGAAATTTACTTTGAACAGAAGATTATTTATGTTCTTAATTGATAGAGGATGTATCTTATGCAATAACATCTGATTTGACCAAACTGATCTGAAGTTCAGTGTTGCCAGTTTAATCTTGTCTAATTTCTGCTGTACAAAAATGAGCTCTATCGCTAGTTAATAAAGTACATTTCAGACTGTTTTGAATGGAGACAATATTTGGTAAATTGGTAGTTATGTATAACAAACAAAAGCGCAACTTTTCGCAAGCAATGCGTGTTGTGTGGATGTAAACTAGCAAATGTGACATAATATTATTTTTATTTTACTGTACATTTAAGCCAACAATTATGTTAAAATCTTTTTTTTTCTTACTTATTTTACTTGTGGCTTAAATCTACAATAAGAAGCTACAGCCACAAGGCATATTTTAGTTATCAAACAATCATAGATTCAATGTATTGTAAATGTGAGTTAGGAGTGAGGCAACATAGATGAAATTATTTTTTAAAGGAATGATAACTTTTTTATGTGGCCTTCAAATACACATTTAATTAATTCCACAAATAAGAAAATATGAAAAAAAAAGTTACGACAACAGTTTTCATGAATTTATTTATATAAGTATATTTTTTGTATATCATAAGACCAAATAAAAACCAAAACTTCTCCGTGAAATGACCGTGAAACAAATAACATAAAACAAAGTATATTACCTTCAATTGTCGATCTTCCAAACATGCTTTGGGAGTTCGGACACGGGATGGGACTACGGGATTGTCATAGCATACGACTAAATATAACTTACGTAAACTAATATACTTAGCGGGTAAAGGTAACAACTATCATTAAAGCATACAGTATTAGGCCAGGATTTAGAAACACATTTCCATTATTAAGGCCTCGCGCAGACTGGCGCGACGCGACACCGGTTATTGTTATACTGTGACGTTTTACTAAAAATTGTTTTGTTAGAGTCGCGTCGCGCCCGTCTGCACGAGGCTTAATTTCGATGTTTATAGCTGTATTACAAAAACCCGATGCTGATAGATGAAAATTGAATTGAATATGATTTTGCATCTTGCCAGCAATAAGGACATTTTAAAGAATGTTTCAGATACATTCTACGCGAGGTTTCTAAGTCATAATTAAAAACTGGAACGTTATTCGTTATTATACAAGTGAACCACATCATCATTTGGTTCGCCAAAATTAGCAATATTTATCCACAAATTAATTGAATTTGATATTTAAACAGCTAGTTTGTTCATCAGTTAATACAAAAGAGGGTTGAACCCAACACCGGTTTACACTCGAAAGATAATATGTGTCACTCATCCCGACCTGTCAAGTTAAATCACATGCACCAATAATATCATAATATATTAATTATAATTAAAATACTTGTAAGAGAGACATTATGAACGAAATATAAGACTAGTTGCACACTTAATACTTAAACACAGGGCTACACATGCGAATAAAATTACTTATACATACATTATAAGCTACTCTTTACTTTGCTTATTAGTCCAAATATTCAAGTTATTTAGCCAATATAAAAATATACCCTATTCCTTTCAACATAAAGTTTATTTTCAATCAGCAAAATAAGCGAATATTTCTACTAATACGCCAAGTGAAGTGTCATCGATACACTTACTTTATAAAGCTCGTTATAATAGACCAACTATAGTAAAAGTTAAAAGCGATATTAATAAAGAACTGTCATGGTCACAAATTTATTTAAATGTAAGATAATATATAGTTTTTGATATGAAAAAGGCAGGATATAATTATAAAGTTTGACCGAAATCGCTTTACCGCGCCTTAGTTATGTACGCGGCGAGACGGGGAGCGGTGCAGGCCGCTCATTCACCAACGCTCACGGCGTCCCGCCGCTCATTCGTCAACGCTGCTCCCCGCCTCGCCACGCATTCCTAAGGCGCGGTACAGCAGTGTCGGTCAAGTTATAGCAAAATATCTTTAATAGATATTATATTAACATTTAATGGAAATAGAAGTTAGTTGTATGCCAGATTATGTGTAAGTCAGATTTTTGTGAAAAAAAATAGGTGATGAAAAAGAGAAAGAAAAAAATTATATTACAAAGAATGGGAGACCGAATGACCACACCATTTGAGTGAGAAAGTGAGCTTAAGGGTTTAGTCCCGTATCCAATCCAGTCTAAACATGGCTCTGAGAAATATGAAAAAATACACGCGAGCCGAGCGAGCGAAACGAGGCCGGTGAGCGCAACTTCCAAGTTGGTCGCTTTCAAAAATATAAATGTTATATATTGGAAATCCAATAAATCTACTTTTTTTGCGTGGTTACCAAGATTGTGGTCCTTCGAGTCAATCATAAAATGGATTTACATACGGGTCTTAAATAACTCATAATCTGGCATGTACTTAAATATTTTAGAAATGCAAAATGAATAGCCCTACTGATTGTAAATAAGCCCTTTAGCCACCACGCAACACCATAATAATTATAAAAGATACATGTTATGTGTGTGAGATATGTATGGAGATATGGATAGTAAAGTTACAATACTGTTTTATTATATCCTGTTTACAGTAGAAGTAATGATGAAAACTCTAAAAAAATTCGTGTATATTAATAACAAATTAGTTTTGGTCAGATTTTGTTATCACTGGTACAAAAAACACTGGGTGTAAATATAAGGCTTAGCACAGACAGCAGACTGTCTCAAGCGGTTTTCAAATAGTTTTTTTTGCGGATGCAAAGTCTGCCGTCTGCACAAACCTTTAGAAAAAATCTTATGTTCTCATTAAATGTAGGTTTTAGTTGAAAATGTTTCATCAATCACTTCTCAACTGTTTTGTTTGTATTGCATGAATATGGTGATTATATAGGAGTCAGGATTATGAGGAAGGATTATTTTACACTTCACAATATGATACTGACTTCAAGAGATTACACTGCTATAAAACTTAGCTAAACTGTCATCTTATAATATGATCGGTTTTTGGTAACCCAATCTCGGTTAGCATGTTTTCAATGTTGTTTGTATTGCCGAAAGTTACGTTCCCAAAACTATGACGGGTTAAAATGTTTTTTTATTTTATTTAATCACTATTTATTTTGAAAATTACTAAATAGCAAACGCCATAAAAATCTTTTCTAATAAAAATGCTGTTTACTTGAAAATTCTACGCGAGTTTTTGTTTACGAAAAATCGGGACGAGTTTATGCAAAAGCGAACAATCGTGAAGTATAAAAGTGAGGAGAGGTGAGGACAAAAGCTCGATCTCTCTTGTCTCGTTCGATGACAGCGCAGTCAGCAGGAATGCGCGTGCGGCGCCGCGCGCAGCAGCGGGGCGTGCTCGCCTGAGTGACGTCACGCCACGGACACGCCACACGTCATCGACACGGCACAACCACAACACCAGACGGACGCGTTACGTATAGTCCCTTTTACAGTCTACATAACGCGAGGTAGTTTCGTGAGAGTCATCAAACTGAGAAAATGGTGTAACATTTTGATTGTTTAGTTATGTTCAAAATAATTTGTATCAAAACTATCAATTCTTTTGTTAATGATGCCTAAGTTTGTAGAATGTATGCTCAAGAATCTGCCTCGCATAATTAATGCTATTTTTACTAAGATATAAGTGCAGAATAGAAAAACTCATGGTTTGTGATGACTATTGAATCTCAACTAGCAATACAATAAACTATAAAGGGACTCCACGTACGCCTATTAATTAGCTAACATCAATAAAATACCTAAGTATGTCTGCTTCTTTGTTTGACGTTCAAAAGTGCCATATATGTGCCTATTTGAAATAAATTATTTGACTTTGACTGCATTCAAAAGGGAAATTACTTACAAAACGCAAACCATTTAAATATAGTAACAGGCAACAAAGCGCCCTCTGCCAGAGACAAATGACAAGTGACAATCAACAATGGCAAAGTAAAATTGCTTAAAAACATACAAAGCGTACACAAAAGCAGACATACTAAAGTAATGTAAGTAAAATTAAATTAAATACACAAACGACCAATGGGAGCTTCGGAAAGACTGAAATCATTACACACTATCGTTCGGACGGAGAAAACCGATGCCGATTATAACTGCTATTGAATTATAACGACCAGTACTTTAGTTTTCAAAGTCTAATGGGTGGTATTATGCGAGTAAACGGCTGATTGCCGGAAAAACGGTGAAGGAAAACATCGTCGTGAGGAAATCGGCATGTCCTAGTACCTAAAATCCGAAAATATGACATGTGACATCCACCAACCCGCACTGGGCCCGCGTGGTAGATTACGGCCGACTCCCTCAAGCCATAAGCTCAAAAAGTCAAATTATACACACCATCAAAACGTATTTTGGTAGTTTAGCGGAATATGAATATATTTTGCCTGTATACCAAATAGCTTGTTCGACTGTACTTATTAAGAAATAGGTGATTGCAAATCCTTACTAATATTATAAATGCGAAAGTAAAGGCTCTTACATACTGGAGCGATTCGTCGCGCGACGCGACGCCGCCGCATTGTTCGCCGTGTAGTTTTCTCAGAAATTGTTTTGTTAAAATTCGCGTCGCGCGACGAATCGCCCCAGTATGTAAGAGCCTTAACTCTGTCTGTCTGTCTGTCGCGCTTTCACGCCAAAACTACTGAACCGATTTAAATGAAATTTGGTACACAGAGAGCCTGAGAAAGGACATAGGCTACTTTTTATCGACATACCCCGCAGGCGAAGCCGCGGGCGGAAGCTAGTTCCTTAAAAGGTTGTATGTTATTTGAATTTTAGTGCAAAAATTGCGTATTAATTTTGTTTGAATATTCAAATTGGTTCTTTATGGTCAATGTATAATTTTGTTTTCTTAAACGATAGTGTGTAAAGACTCCGAATAATTTAAAATGATAATTCTACCTCTGACAATAACCTCCTACACTAGCTATGATAATAATCATGCATAATGTATGACAGTTTTGAGCATTTGTTTTGATATTAGTTATTCAGGTTTAATATTGAAATGAGATTTTGACACTCATTTAGTTTTGTTTATGTTTCTTGGTCATATCAATTGAATAACGGAATTCCGAGACACGGAGGAGCCCCATTCACGGACCAACCCCGGCAAGCGAAGCTTAACCTGATGGATCGACCCGTACAGTTATTATTACTTAACCACAAGATTCATTTTAATAAAAAAAAAGGATAAACTATGTTCCTTCTATGATTTAAATAAGTCAATTTTCAGAACTTAAAAGTTTCAGCAATAAAGAAGAAAAACCGTGAACTGGCATAAAAACTATGCCCTACCATTTATTTATCGATTTTGAGTAAATGATCATATTATTATAAAACGGAAACTCTTCAAATAACTTTGTCTTCATTTAAAATGAATGTACAGTGGAAAAAATTAAATTCTGGCCCACCTTAAGCTTATTTTCTTACAGACATTAAAATACAATTAGGTCGACATTCACGTACCCATTCTTCTCCATACGAAACTACTTTTTGGGCAACTAGTATCAATTCTATTTTTATATGTGCCTAATTTAAAATACATTATTTGACTGTCAACGTTTGCCAAGTTATAATCTTAACTGCAAAAAAACTCTATACCACAGAATGGCCATTACCAAATCAAATGCCCAACACCTTTTTATCCTCAAAACATGGACCACAGACAAGCATCACATACCTTGCAGCTGCCTGTTCAACAACGCGGTGATGCCTGGTCCATCGCCCGCCTTCTTCACCACCAACATCGGCTTATCTTCGCCTTCTTCGTAACTATTCGGCAGGTGTCCGTTGGAGACCGCCATTGTTTCGCTCACCTGGAAATTATGGCATTAACGCATTAAATTAATAATAATCTTGGCTATATGTTACAGCCGTTCTTTGTTGCCCTAGGAGAGCTATAGTGACTTTATTGGTGTGAGTACGCTAAAACGGCTGAACGGATTTGGATGAAATTTGGCACAGGGGTAAACCATGATCTAGAAAAGTACATAGGATACTTTTTATCCCAATATTCCCGCGGGATCGAGACTTACGCGGGTTAAACCGCGGGGCACAGCTAGTTTATAATATTAGGTTGTTCTTCAAAAAACTCAGGTGCTTAGTACTTGCAAACGGCGTGCGTGTATGACCAGAGTCTCTAGACAAAGTGACATTCTATCAGCGATAACGATGATCGAAAAGGCACAAATTTATAGGACTGACATAAGCTTTCGAAAAGCTTACGTCAATCCTGTTGAAAGTCGTTGTAGAAATACGAAACGCTTTCGAAGCGATTGTCACTTGTCTAGGTCCTCTGATGAATAAACGTAAACAAAGCAAAAGGAGTATGTAAGGATCGTAGCAGGTGGCTTTCTGTAGTTTCTGCCTACCCTCATGGGAAGAAGGCGAGTGTTTATGTATGTATATCCGTTATAGAGCTCGTGGCTAAGTAATAACAGCCGCTCGGGTCGATCCATCAGGTTAAGCTACGCTTGCCGGGGTTGGTCCGTGGATGGGTGACCATTTTCACATATCGAGACTCCTCCGTGCCTCGGAAAGCACGTTAAGCCGTTGGTCCCGGCTGTCATTTGTGGATCTTTGACAGTCGTTACGAGTCGTCAGAAGCACGAAAGTCTGACAACCAGTCTAACCAAGGGGTATCGTATTACCCAGTTTCTGGGTTGTGGTGGTCAGATAGGCAGTCGCTCCATGTAAAATACTGGTATTCAGCTGCATCCAGTTAGACTAGAAGCCGACCCCAACATAGTTGGGAAAAGGCTAGGCAGATTGATCCATTTCAATTCAATTCAATTCAAAATATTTATTGCAAAACACAGTACATATATGCATTTCCAGGTGTTAAGTGAATGCGCAGTCCACTGCATTTACCAATTCAGGCATGCAAAATTAAAAATTATAGTTAGACAATTTCATAAAATCCAATTAATCGGTTATATAATGTCATAAATTCGACAGGATAGTAATACCCTGTGCAATAATATACATTCAAATTAATAGATAGTAGTAAATAATGTCACAAATTCAAATTATAAGTAATGTCAGAATAAATAATGTCCAAATAATTAATGAACTTACCAATTTATAATTTAACATGCATTGTAATATTAAAATTATTATTGAAATTAAAAATATATACTAAATAAACATTCAAATTACATTATATAATTGCATTTAGATCGAATTAAGCTTAAATAACTCGGTCATTTGACATATCTAATTATTATTTATTTAACTTATCTGTTAAGAATTCACCAATGGAATAGTACGCTTTTTTAAGCATAAGGTCTGTTAATCCGTTATAGCTCTTTAGGCAAAGAAAATAAATGTAAATTCTACCTATCGTCGTAGTTCTCCGAAACAGACTCTCGAAATTAATTTTGTAACATTTAAATTCAAAACCAAATTACTTATGTATTCCCGAGACACGTGTCTTATAATTACTTGTAAATTGAGTGGTCCTTTGATCTTAAAATTACCTTTTACAGGCGATATTGATTTTAACTTCGGTGACTGAAACTAACGATAGGTATCAGAAACACTTTATAAGAAAACATAATCGGATATGCGAATGGAACATACATAATCAGCCTATAATGTTCCCACTGCTGGGACACAGGTCTCCTCTCGGTGAGAGGGAGTGGGCTGTAAATCCACCACGAGGGCCCAGTGCCGGTTGGTAGATGTCACATGTCTTCAAATTTTTTGGTTCTAGGACATGCCGGTTTCCTCACGATGTTTTCCTTCACCGTTTTTGAGAGCAGTGGTAATGAAATGATTTAAAAAAAAGTAAAGCGCCTGGCTGGGTTCGAACCCACAACACGTAAGTCGCAATGGAAAACAAGGTATAAATTCTGTCTCTGATGTTGTTTAACGTAAATATTACAAAAGGAGCATACATATTTATTACCTTAGTTTGATATTTATAACTGTATAAAATAAAACCGTTAGAAATATTTATAAATAAAAATTATTATTGATGGTTTTTATTAACAAGTTAATAATCGAAACTGGTTTATAAATTATTTGAAACAACAATTCTGGTTTATCCACAATCAAATCTTCCATGGAAAAAACGAACAACGAAGAAAGCCATACAAACTTTGTTGTATTTCAAAATCTGTACACGTGCAAATCATTTGCTTACAATTCTTTGGAGCACATTGAATAGGCTATAAAAAAAAACTTCAGTTTATTTGATCAAAGGCTTCCCGACAAAAAAGGTCCCAAGCGAAATCAAAATAAACACGAAACGATAGCCGATCGTTTGTTTGGAACATAATGTACCTAACCTATAGTCTATACAAATCCTTGTTTCCAATTGATGTTATTTCCATTTAAACAAATGTCAACTTTAAAGTAATGTAGGTTAAGGTTGATTTCAGAATAAAACTGAAATTTATGTGTGTTTTAAAGTTACATTTATTTATCTTTAATTTAGGCATATTACCCATAATTTTGTACTGACAAAATATAATAAAAAACTGTGTTTACATTTTTGGAAACTAAATGTGAACGTAAATATGTGGGGCAATAGAATTTTCATGAAATTCAGCCTAGTTTATGAATAAATAATATTAGCATAGAGGTCGGTTGTGAATTTGTAATAATATACTAGCCGTATTATTTACGATGAGCACGAGGCATAAAGTCCGGTTTTATGGCTTCGGTAATTTTGTTTAGTGGCTATTTGATTTTGAAAATTGATACTAGACTATATAAAAAAATAATCAATGAAGAAATTAAAATCTGGTTTAAGTTATACTTATAAGGGCGAGTTTTACTAAAACTGAACGCGATCAGAACATAAACATAAACTACGTTTAAGGTTGTCCGTGTCATTATTTTCTGTGGAATATTGACACTGACAGCTCTTGAACGCGTTTTAGATGGGCTGATCGCGTTCAGTTCCATCGGTGAAATCTGCCCTAAAAAAAATAAAAAAAACTTTCAAAAGACCAAGAAATTTAGAATCTTTCTCTCATCCTCCATTGAAAAGGGAGGATCCTCCGACCAGACGGGTGTTCTGTCTCGCGGGCAACTGCCCATCGATTGATGTCGGGATCTTGTATAAATGTCCATCGCGCGGTTAACGCTAATAGGGAATATGCATGTATTTTTTTAATATTTTTAATCAATAGTTTATATCGTCAAATAATAGTTAAAAAAATTCGACGGCAAAAAAGCAATTTAAAGTACTTAAAAAAATATTAAAATATCCAACCGATCCGGGCTATTTAAACGCCCTTCATTTGGCGCGCTTGGTGTGGTGACGTCACAGACCATGAAAACAAACAAGCAACTGTCAAGTCGACGTCAAACACTCCTTTTTGTAGGAGCGTTTGACATTGACTTGACACTTGTTGATTGACTTGACATTTTGATTGTTATCCCGGATTGTTACGTCACATCCGCTCTTAACTTTTCGAGTATTTGAATTACCCACAGTTTCTTGGGACTTTAAAAAAATTAGTTTCTCGCTCAAAAAGAAATTTTATTCAAAAATATTGATGAAGGCATAATTCTGAAGTAATATAGTTTATAAAAAAAAATATTTGACCCATATTTGAATCACATGCATATAATATAATATAATATTGCGCGATGCAGGATTTTGCGTGGCGTCGGGACTTCATATGACGTCAGGTATTTGATGCGTAGTTCACATGTGGCGATGTAGATGCTGCCACAATAATAACAAAAATCGCTCCATTACCTGCATAAGTTTATGAACAACGTCTCGACCCAGTATGTGGTCGAACACAGCTTGCAGGAAGGCGTCAGACATGATGGACAGCTTCAGCTTGTCGCGGTGCCACACCAGCACCCTCGACTCTTCCATCGCCATTATTGACACCTGCAATGTAATGGTAAACACATTAAAAAAAACCGCCAGAAATTATTAGCGGTACCTGCACGCGTAGCATGACCACCGTAGAAACGGGGGTTTTGTCGACAGAAGAATAGACAAAATGACAGATAAACAATCACAATCAGTCATTTTATCTATTCTTCCGTCGACAAAACCCATTTCTATGGCGGTCATGCTACGCGTGCAGGTACCCACGAGCGTTATTCTATCAAGACATCGATTATTTGAAATCCCAGGACTGCATATTGCATTGTGAAAACACATGATTCAAACCGTTTACATAACTCCATACTCCCTTACGTCGTACAATTAACGTTTTTAGATACAACAACCACGGCATTCATCGTACAGCCCGGATTTCACGGTGGCGTGTCGGGCAGTAAGTGGATCCGAAAAGCGGTGACTCGTGCTCGAAACAAGCACTTGAGCGAGCAAAACGTACGGATCATTTAACTAGCATATACTACCTCAGCTAAAATTCACTTTTTATCTCGCTCGCACCATACACTCTTGGACTGAGTGAGAGCGCGGCTCCAAGGCTCGAATAGTTTAGGCAATTTCTTTTTACCGTGAAAATAATGGAATAAAAAAATAATTTAAACAAAAAGAAAAAAAACATAAGACCTGCTTTATAGTTAGTTCAGTTATTATGCAAAGTTACATGATCTAATTTGAAGTATTTATAATACCAGCAGCACCAGCAGTATTTTTTTTAAATACCAGCGGCTTATTTTTGTTATCGAGAAAATTTTATTTAAGTTGTCGTGTTTTCCGCAAACATAGTACCTAGCATCTATCTTCAACTTTAACATACTTATATTTATTTCAAATTTAATGCTGCAGTATTTTCGACATACCGGAGGATCATGCTAAGCAGTTTGAGGTTGTATAGGCTCTTAAACTAGGCTTTGTAACGAACAAAACGGATGAAAATTGAATTTTCCTCTCCCATTACACGTGAAGATACAGATCTCAGGAAAAGTATGCGCTTCGACAATCGTCGGCTATCTTCGGAAATGCGAACGCGCGAGTGGCTGTTACAACCATGGAAGTACTGAACAACAATTTTGAGTAACATAATGACAAGGTGCCACCAGACTAGGTTACTCAATAGAGTGAAGGTTTCATACAAATGCACAATGTTTTGTCCTCGTCATTGTGCACCTATCACTATAACAAAGTGCAGCAGTACAAAACTTAGAACAGAAAAAAATACTTTTTCTATTGGTGCGCAACGTTCGCACTAATTCAGAAACACGAAGATTACCCAAGCTTAGATTACCTGCACGGACTGAAAAAGTTCTGGTGATGTGTTATGAAGTATTAATGCCACCATTTTTCCAGTGTGAGAGAGACGGAGCTAGACAAGGCCGCTAGCACCATCCCGTTTTCGCAGTGGAATAATGATGGAATACTACCCCAGCAGGCGTAGCATGAGCACCGTTTTGTCGACGGAAGAGTAGACAAAAAAGACGTTTCCTGTAGACAGTACGACGGCAGCAAAGTAGAAAGCACAGATATAGATAGACATAGATAACGCAAGTATCACGATCTGTATGAAAACCAAGCGTGCCATTTTTTGACTACCTACTATGACGTCACAAGCACTATTTAGTGATGGGAAAATAAAATCGATTCCAAGACGGCGCCGCGTGCGGCACCCGTCTTGCCCCACCCCCCGCCTAGCGCCAGCGCTCACCCAGCCAGTAGTACGCTAAAAATTTTCGTATTGAAAGGTTGTGTGCTCGTGCGCGTTCCGTCGACGGTCACACGTCGTTTTTGGATACCTTTGCCAAAATTTCGAGTAAGTTTACCATTATAAATACGTGAATATTCGATTGAAATACCTTATATTCAACTTAGTTCTAGTGTTTACAAAAGCAACAAGATTCTATCCTTCTTAACATCTCAATTTTGAATAAAGATCGCCTTTGTATATACCATTTCTCAATTCTTAATTACCGTACGAATACTATTTATTGAGTAATTGTGTACAGTAAATAATTATTAAGAATCGTTTAAATCGATTAATTTATCGATTTTGTGACAGAGTAATGAGATAGACAGAGGAATGAGACATAGACTTATCAATTAACTAACTTCATCAGTTGTGATCTTCAGTACATCAATAGTCGGATATGCTGCTATTGTTAAAATTCGTTGTTTTTTCCCTTCAACAAAGCATGCTTCCTCAAAATGTATTGAACAAATAGTGCTATGCTTTGTTGGGAACCAATCTTTATTTCCCGTCGCCTCAATCCATTTTTCTTTTAAATTGGGTTCATGTGGGAAACTAAAAAAAAACACTTAACGTTACGATTATTTATTAAAATTGTCTACATAATTAGTACCTATAAAATATCATTCCTCTGTTTCCGAAATCGATTCTTGAGAATCGATTTATGTTGCATACGATGAACAGCACTAATCGCTAAAATTGACAGAAAAATGATAAAAGCGCCTGTACTACGAAACCGATGCGATATACGATAGTATCACTTGCTTCGATATTCATCACTTGTTGAAACAAAACGTCGCATCAACCGCTTCAAGTAAAAGCCGCAATGTAATACGAATATGCAGTTTACGTTTGATGACCTATGTTTTTCTCAAATTTGGTATTACAGAGGGTATTAGATTAAAAATAATTGATTTTAGTATTAAATACGCATAATATTAATCACCAAATGACTTACTGATGGAAGGAAACATTTCCTTTATTTTTTCTCCTCGCATTTGTACAGTTTTTACAATTTATAACGGAGCAATTCACCATTTTAAATTTCTTAACTGACGTCCGACTAGCGTGGCACACCGATGTAGACTGAGCGCGAAAGTGGCGGCTTACGATTTTTGTACGTAAGCTGGGCACGCGAAGTAGTTGCTCTTGCGTTATCTATGTCTATCTATATCTGTGGTAGAAAGAGTCAACTGCACTTTTTACGAAATTCACTCTTTTACATAATTCGACTAGAATTCTTTGTTTTATCATAGGATTTATCGGGTGTCAGTGTGATTTCGACAGTAAGGATAGAAAACTTTCTTCCGAAATAGTATACCAACAAAAAGACCTAGACAAAGATCGTTAGAAATGAAAGACAATATGACAGATTGTAGAAGGATTTCTACGGTGCGATGTCAAAAATGAAGAAACAAACTGTCACTTTGTATAGAAAAAGCTATGTCTATTCTTCGTTGAGATAGAAAGCAACATGCTACGCCTGCTGTAAGCACAAATTGTCGTGCTTGCTCTTAAAGTGGCATGACGTCGTTAGGTAATCACTCCTGCGTTCTAAATCGCCGGTGTTTTATCTCTGGTCCTTAGAGAAATGTGATCTTGCTCTAATTGCGAACGACGTTGAGGAGTTAAAATCTGCTTTGAGTTTTCTTTAGCTCAAGAATGATGTTAAGAAAAACTTAGATGTTGATACGTATCTTAGTTAACTCTAAAGGCCCTTTCCAGAGCTTTTTGTTTTTTTTTTTATTGTGGGAAATCTTCAAATGACTTCTCCCATTCTGGGCGGAGCGGGAGGGCGTGTCAGACTTTTACTAACTAAAACCCACCCGTGTTCCTTCAGTTGCCTATTGCCAAGGTCCCGGTATTCCTTTCGGACTTTCCCGCAGCCTTCCAGAGCTGCCAGTGTTATCATTGTTGTAGAATATTGACACTGATAGCTTTTGAACGCGGATAAGATGTGCTGAATACGTTCAATTTCATTGGTGAAGTCTTCTGCACTATATAGACTCGCGACAATCTAAGAAGTCCGTTTTGACAGCTATAAAAATCCTTTGTGTAGCGATGAAAAAAAAAAATAGTTTCTTATATACTGATTCTCGAGACATATAGATTAAACATACTTAGAGAGTTTGTAATCGACGACTTATCTACATTGCTTAAAACTGATTCTCAAGGCATAACGTTCTATTATAAGTACGAGAACGAAACGTCAAAACGGACTTCTTAGATTGTCGCGAGTGTAAGGCAGTTCTAGACAAGTCAAAGTTTAATATATTAAATCTACATGAAGCCAAATATTTGTGTTCGCAAACTCTCTAACAGGCAGTATGTTTAAGCCCATAAATCATATAAGTTTTAATACTGCTACACAGTCCGCTACATAACATTACATCGACTACCCGAGACCCGATAATTCCTTCCGTTATTCACCAGCGTACAGCGGTTACGTTACTTCTAAAGTCCTAAGCCCACGAGAGAAACCCACACAAGTACATTAAATCATTAACTTCCTCATTCATATAAATCGGAATAATTTACGAGGCTTCACTTTTACTCTGTTCGTCCAATAGAACAAAAACACCCACGAATATTAAGGTAATACACGACTGAATGAGAGTGAAATCATGACTGGATCATAAAATAACGCATAAACAAATGGTTGGGAAAATAAACTAGAGGTGCACAGAAGGTACAGTTCGTAAAATGCTCGTGGCCATTAAAATTACCGTGAGAGTAAATCCTTCTTTGGAACATGAACACGTTTTGCTGAGAATAGGGAATATGCATGTGATTCAAATATTTTTTTTTTATAAACTATATTACTTCAGAATTATGCCTCCATCAATATTTTTAAATAAAAATTATTTTTGAGAGAGAAATTAATTTTTAAAAAGTCCCAAAAAACTGTGGGTTTAAATAAAAAATTCAAATACTTGAAAAGCTAAGAGCGGATGTGACGTAACAATCCGGGATAACAATCAACAAGTGTCAAGTCAATGTCAAACACTCCTACAAAAAGCAGTGTTAGACGTTGACTTGACAGTTGCTTTTTGTTTTCACGGTCTGTGACGTCACCACACCAAGCGCGCCAAATGGAGGGCGTTTAAATAGCCCAGATCGGTTGGATATAAAAAAAAAATTAAGTACTTTAAATTGCTTTTTTACCGTCGATTTTTTTTTTTAATATTATTTGACGATGTAAACTATCGTAAAAACATATTTAAAAAATACATGCATATTCCCTATTAACGTCTTTAATAGGAATCCATTAGTAATGTAATGCCAAGATCCGACGATCCGCGATTTTGCGGACGGACACGCACAGCAGACGACCACAGACCGCCACGCACCGCACACCAAGGAACTTCCGATGTCTGCGACTGCGATGCACGTACACCTTCCCACGGTGCGTCGTGCGGGCTCGTCTGTGTCCGTCCGCAATATGGCCCACCATCGGATCACGGCATAAGAATGCAACGTTTTGCCCGAATACGGAGGAAAATATGACTGTACCTACGACTAACTAGCTACTACGGATCGGAGTCAACTTAAGAGCCCCTATCAATTTCGCGGTCTAAAAACAGAAAATTCAAGTTTTTTCGGAGCCAATGTCTCAATATCCTTAAGATATCTGTTTTGTTTTTAAATGCAAAATTATTCATCATCTGTTTAACTAGTAATTAGACTAATAAAATTAAAACTAACTACTCAATATAAATTACGAAAAATAAAAATCTAACACTCGTTTTTACGTAAGCGTGAAACACTTGGTTTTTCAATTGCTTTCATAGCTTACTGGTAGCAAATATCAATCTGAGAAAAATCCTAAATACTGGGCATATAGTATATTAGTTAGACGACTGATCATTTTTCCAAAGTTTATTGAATTAGTACTTGAAAAAAAATGTGATCCACGCTGAAAAAACGCAATAATACCATGTTCAAAATCGTCGTCTACGCGTAAGAATTTGTTACATATTAACAATAATTCTTAAATATTTTAAATTTTTTGTTATTTATCTACCAAATTCAGTTTTTATATTTTATTTTTGACTACTAATTTAATTATAATAAAAGATCTAAATAATGCCTTATAAACCGATGCGCTCGCTCGAGGCAATCAGTCGCGCCCGAGGGCTTCTTAACGTCTGACCTGTGTCGCCTGTGACGTTCGCCGCTGCCGCCGTTCCCGACGTAATTCGCGGAATCGGGCGTACTTTTGTACTAGAGCTAACCAGTTTTGAGACTGTGAGTACCTATATAATGTATGGTGTAACACTTTGTGATTTGCTAATGATATTTATACATATTAATGTTTTGTATTATACTTACAGTAAAATAGTGTTTAATTTTTAGAAAATGGGTTGAATAATTGAACTTTATTATCACGGAAGAATGACGGGTAATAAAAAGAAAAACGTTAAAAGAACACGGAAGGCACGTGCAGTTCTTTGGTAAATAATATTTTTTGCCATCATCTTACTAATTAAGAAAATTGTTGTAGTTTACTATTATTTCTTTAATCTAATAATGTGTTAATTATATTTGTAGAGAATTAAATAGGCAGAAATCTGCCGAAAATCACATACTACCTGGAACATCATCGATGAGCGAAAAGGATCGGGACACACGATAATTCTTTTTTACCCGACTACGGCGAAGAAAAAAGGAGGGTTATGATTTTGATCTGTATACAGTATGTTAACTAACAAAGGGCGTTCCCGTTAACCTGCAATAGTATAGCGTGTATACATGCTAAGAAAAATATTACCATTAAAAAAAAATGTTTTTTTTTTTGTTTTTGTATAGTAAAATATTCACAAAAAATATTAAATTGTTACGGAAAATAAACTCTCTGTACACGCCCACTTGTCACACTTGTTTTTCTACGTTGAAATACAAGTGTGCGTGTACAGAGTGTTTCTTTTACGTTTAAATTTAATCGTTTTGTGAACATTTCACGACACAAATAATTTTTTTTTTTTTTTTTTTGAGTTGTTATTTTTTTTTAGCATGTATACACGCTATACTATTGCAGGTTAACGGGAACGCCCTTTGTTAGTTAACATACTGTATACAGATCAAAATCATCTGTTCCCTCCTATCTTCTAAACCACTCGAACGCTGGAACCAAAGTGACTTTAACTTAAGTTTCAATTTGCGTCCAGCGCTCGGTTTGGTAACACGTCGCGTTCTGGTTTGCAATTGGTCAATCGTCATCCTGAGGATGCCGCGTTGAGAGGTGAAACACGTGTCGATTTCTTACGGGGTTTTTATGACTCTTGGAGAATAGTCAAGTGGAATAGGTAACTAAATATATCTACGTCTATTGTATTTTACTTTAATTTTTTACATAGTAATAATTATAGATACATAAATGTAAATAATAAAGGATAAAGGACTAATTAATCTAAATAATAAAGGAGTACAATAACACGTGTAATTAGTTTCAGACTTACCTTATATACGCTGGTCACACTTTATAGTTTGCTTTTACTTCAGTGAATGCCATACTAGGTAACCATATTTTTATAGGGTACCTAAACATAGCACGTTATAATCACAAAATAAAATCCATCCAGTATTACGGAACCCAGTAAGTAAAAACTCCTAATAATAGCAGTTACGGACCAAGATTATTAGTTCGCGCTGCACCGTGCGCACAGCGCACACTACGACTGTCAGCGATACGTCGACCGCACACAGACACACTGCGCTCCGATAGTTACCTAAACTCGTAGCGCACCGAAATTGATAGGGACTCTTAAAGCTAATAATACTTTACGAGCACGGCAGCAATGCTGCGCGACATTGCTGCGTCACATAACTGCCATCCTCGGAATGTATCTAATCCATATTAACCTAATAACCTATAGAAAATGTATGGGGACCAGTAGTGACGCGTCATACAAGAGTAGCATTGTTCATCATAAAAATCATCAATATAACTCTCAAAGTTCGTATAATCCTATTGAATGACTATTTCATGAAATCATGACATTTGAAGATTATTCTAACTTGAGGCGAAAGATTCAGCTAATGCAATCAGCATTAGCTGAATCTTTCGCCTCAAGTTCTAATGATTATAATTCTGTAAAGCCATATTTGTTAAGGTCGCCAATCGTATTTCGATCAACATTTATAACCAGAGAATATGCAAATTGCAAAAAACGTCATCATCTTCCTGCCCTTATCGCATGTTACTTGGGGTCGGCGCAACACGTTTTCTTTTTCCACTCTCCCCTGTTAAACGTCACGCTATCATTCACTCTCTTCTCTTTCATATCATTCCTCACACAATCCATCCATCTTTTCTTTGGCCTGCCTCTCCATCCATCAACATTTATATTCATCACTTTTTTAGTTACATGCGTTTCGTCCCTCCTCATCAGATGCCCATACCAGGCCAAACGATTACCTTTCAACTTTTCTGTCACTGGCGCCACTTTTAAACTTCCAAATTGCAAAAAACGTAAGAAAATTTAAAGTACATTGACCATCCATATATGGGAGTTGGACCAAGTGCTGCCCAGAATGGACACATAGTGCATTATTTTCCTTGGGCTTATACTAGTCTGTACACCAAAGCTCAATAAAATCTATCCGAGGAGTTTCGAGAAAAACGAATTTTTGTTGAGCATTTTTTATTGATGAATACAAACCAACCGGTGGCGCATTTGATTAAATAATGACAGTAATTATGTTTAAAAATATATTATTATTTCATTTGTATGCATATCATTTACATGTTAAATATTTTTTACTGACCATCCATATATGGGAGCTGGGCCAAGTGCTGCCCAGAATGGACACATAGTGCATTATGTTCCTTGGGCTTGTACTAGTCTGTACACCAACTCTAAATAAAATCTATCCGCGGAGTTTTGAGAAAAACTATTTTCTGTTGAGTATTTTTTATTGATGGATACCAACCAACCGATGGCGCATTTTATTAAAAATAATGACAGTAATTATATTAAACAACACATTATTATTTCATTTGTATGCATATCATTTACATGTTAAATATTTTTTACTGACCATCTATTTATGGGAGCTGGGCCAAGTGCTGCCCAGAATGGACACATAGTACATTCTGATCCTTGGGCTTGTACTAGTCTGTACACCAAAGCTCAATAAAATCTATCCGCGGAGTTTTGAGAAAAACTATTTTTTGTTGAGTATTTTCTATTGATGAATATCAATCAACCGATGGTGCATTATATTAAAAATACTGGCAGTAATTATGTTAAACAACACATTCTT
Organism: Lithophane semibrunnea; assembly: GCA_947363905.1. Classification (NCBI taxonomy): domain Eukaryota; kingdom Metazoa; phylum Arthropoda; class Insecta; order Lepidoptera; family Noctuidae; genus Lithophane; species Lithophane semibrunnea. The sequence goes on from OX376197.1 coordinate 16,531,298, forward strand.
ATTTCATTTTTATGCAATCATTTTCATTTTAAATAATTTTTACTGACCATCCATTTATGGCAGTTGGGTCAAGTGCTGCCCAGAATGGACACATAGTGCGTTACGTACCTTGGGATTATACTAGTGAGTAAACCAAAGCTCGATAAAATCTATCCGCAGAGTTTTGAGAAAAACTATTTTTTGTTGAGTATTTTTTATTGATGGATACCAACCAACTGATGGCGCATTTTATTAAAAATAATGACAGTAATTATGTTAAACAACACATTTTTATTTAATTTTTATGCATATCATTTACATGTTAAATATTTTTACTGACCATCTATTTATGAAAGGTGGGCCAAGTGCTGCCCAGAATGGACACATAGTACATTATGATACTTGGGCTTGTACTAGTCTGTACACCAAAACTCAATAAAATCTATCCGCGGAGTTTTGAGGAAAACTATTTTTTGTTGAGTATTTTTTATTGATGAATATCAACCAACCGATGGTGCATTTTATTAAAAATAATGGCAGTATTTATATTAAACATCACATTATTATTTTCATTTGTATACATATCATTTACATGTTAAATATTTTTTACTGACCATCTATTTATGGGTGCTGGGCCAAGTGCTGCCCAGAATGGACACATAGTACATTATGATACTTGGGCTTGTACTAGTCTGTACACCAAAACTCAATAAAATCTATCCGCGGAGTTTTGAGAAAAACTATTTTTTGTTGAGTATTTTTTATTGATGAATATTAACCAACCGATGGTGCATTTTATTAAAAATAATGGCAGTAATTATGTTAAACAACAAATTCTTATTTCATTTTTATGCAATCACTTTCATTTTAAATATTTTTTACTGACCATCCATTTATGGCAGTTGAGTCAAGTGCTGCCCAGAATGGACACATAGTGCGTTACGTACCTTGGGATACTAGTGAGTAAACCAAAGCTCAATAAAATCTATCCGTGGAGTTTTGAGAAAAACTATTTTTTGTTGAGTATTTTATATTGATGAATATCAACCAACCGATGGTGCATTTTATTAAAAATAATGGCAGTAATTATGTTAAACAACACATTCTCATTTCATTTTTATGCAATCATTTTCATTAATTATTTATAAATTATTTTTACTGACCATCCATTTATGGCAGTTGGGTCAAGTGCTGCCCAGAATGGACACATAGTGCGTTACGTACCTTGGGCTTATACTAGTCAGTAAACCAAAGCTCAATAAAATCAATTTGAGGAGTTTTGAGAAAAACTATTTTTTGTTGAGTATTTTCTATTGATGAATACCAACCAACCGATGGCGCATTTTATTAAAAATAATAACAGTAATTATGTTAAACAACACATTAATATTTCATTTGTTTGCATATCATTCACATGTTAAATATTTTTTACTGACCATTCATTTATGGGAGCTGGGCCAAGTGCTGCTCAGAATGGACACATGGTGCGTTACGTACCTTGGGCTTATACTATATATAGTCCTCCAGACTGTATTTTCGGCCACGGCGGCCAATCTCAACGGAGACTAGCCTTCGGCGCGGGAGATATTATAGTGCACAAGTGTTTGCGCAGACACAAGTGCACTCTCTCTTCCCTCACTCTCATAGTCCGATGGGACGGCAATCCGACACGACCGGAGAGAGATCAGGCGTAGGACCAACGGCTTAACGTGCTTTCCGAGGCACGGAAAGGCTGGGCTTATACTAGTCAGTAAACCAAACCTCAATGAAATCAATCCGAGGAGTTTTGAGAAAAACTATTTTTTGTTGAGTATTTTTTATTGATGAACACCAACCAACCAATGGCGCATTTGATTAAATAATGACAGTAATTATGTTAAGCAACACATTTTTATTCCATTTTTATGCATATCATTTACATGTCAAATATTTTTTACTGACCATTCATTTATGGGAGCTGGGCCAAGTGCTGCTCAGAATGGACACATGGTGCGTTACGTACCTTGGGCTTATACTATATATAGTCCTCCAGACCGTATTTTCGGCCACGGCGGCCAATCCCAACGGAGACTAGCCTTCGGCGCGGGAGATATTATAGTGCACAAGTGTTTGCGCAGACACAAGTGCACTCTCTCTTCCCTCACTCTCATAGTCCGATGGGACGGCAATCCGACACGACCGGAGAGAGATCAGGCGTAGGACCAACGGCTTAACGTGCTTTCCGAGGCACGGAAAGGCTGGGCTTATACTAGTCAGTAAACCAAAGCTCAATGAAATCAATCCGAGGAGTTTTGAGAAAAACTATTTTTTGTTGAGTATTTTTTATTGATGAACACCAACCAACCAATGGCGCATTTGATTAAATAATGACAGTAATTATGTTAAACAACACATTTTTATTCCATTTTTATGCATATCATTTACATTGTAGTGAAAAGCACTTGTCAATGCATATTCAACGAGCTCAAACACGATGGTGCTGTCTTGTTTGGTTAAGGAGTTCCTATGGGTACTTTCCGGCTCCATCACCAGACTCTGGATACTACCTTGGACTATACTAAGTACTTGTCAAGACAAAGCCAACGAGTCCAAACACGATGGTGCTATCTTGTTTGGTTGAGGAGTTCCTATAGCCACCTGCCGGCTCCATCATCAGACCCTGGACACTTCCTAGTATAAGGCAATTGTCAGTGCATATTCAACGAGTCCAAACCCGACAGTGCTGTCTTGTATGGTTGAGGAGTTCCTATCGGTACCTTCCGGCTCCATCACCTGACCCTCGATGAAGCCTTGGGCTATACTAGGTACTTATCAAGACAAAACCAACGAGTTCAAACACGATTGTGCTATCTTGTTTGGTTGAGGAGTTCCTATAGCCACCTTCCGGCTCCATCATCAGACCCTGGACACTGCCTAGTGTAAAGCACTTGTCAATGCATATTCAACGAGTCCAAACTCGATGGTGCTGTCTTGTTTGGTTGAGGAGTTCCTGTGGATACCTGCCGGCTCCGTATAAAGGCAATAACTTTTTAACCCTGGGACCGATTTTTTTTTTTTAATTTTTGTATGTATAAATTGATGCAAGGAACCATTTGGAAGCACTCCCATGGCTGGGCAGCATTTGGTCCAAATTGGTCAATATCCTTTGGCGGGCTAAATAGGGA